>UESW01004775.1:455987-604082 GCA_900491605.1 Calamus simplicifolius
AAATTAGTTGGTTGTGGCATCGTAGATTAGGTCATGCAAGCACACACCTTATTTCAAAATTAATTAAAATGGATTTAGTTAAAGGATTACCTAAACTAGATTTTGAAAATAATAAAATATGTGATGCATGTCAATTTGGAAAACAAACTAGAAGTTCTTTCAAATCTAAAAACATTGTTTCAACTTCTAGGGCACTAGAGCTACTTCACATGGATCTTTTCGGACCAACTAGAACCACAAGTCTAGGAGGAAAGAAATATGGTCTAGTGATTGTAGATGATTATTCTAGATATACTTGGGTAATGTTTTTAGCTCACAAAGATGAGACTTTCTCGATATTCCTGAAATTCTTCAAGAAAGTCACAAATGAGAAAAACACTACTATAGTATCTCTAAGAAGTGATCATGGAACAGAATTTGAAAATCACTTATTTGAAAGTTTTTGTTCTGAAAATGGAATTAATCATAATTTTTCAGCCCCTAGGACTCCACAGCAAAATGGTGTAGTTGAAAGGAAAAATAGGACTCTAGAAGACATGGCCCGTACCATGCTATGCGAAAGTAACCTACCAAAGTACTTTTGGGCGGAAGCTATTAACACAGCATGCTACATCTTAAATCGAGCCCTAATAAGACCAATCTTAAAGAAAACACCTTATGAATTATGGAATGAAAGAAAACCAAATATAAAATACTTTCATGCATTTGGATGTAAATGTTTTATTCATAATAATGGTAAAAACAATTTAGGAAAATTTGATGCTAAATCTGATGAAGGAATCTTTTTAGGATATTCAACAACTAGTAAAGCTTATAGAGTATTTAACAAGAAAACCTTAGTAGTTGAAGAATCCATTCATATAGTTTTCGATGAGTCTTTAGCATCTAGTTCTGAAAAGCTTGATGATGAGGAAGATACAAACATAATTGAAAAAGATCTTGAAAAACTTAATATTGAAGTATCTTCTGATCATGAGCAAGAAGCTAAAGATGATGATTCACATAAGGACGATGATGTCAATATTGATCATAATGATATAGATCTTCCAAGAGACTGGAGATATGCTCATAGTCATCCCAAGGAATTGATTATAGGTGATCCATCTCAAGGAATAAGAACTAGATCATATATGAGAAATATTAGTAATCATCTTGCATTTGTATCACAAATTGAACCTAAAACTATAGAAGAAGCTGAAAAAGATAATAATTGGATGTTAGCAATGCAAGAAGAATAAATCAATTTACAAGAAATAATGTATGGACTTTAGTTGAAAGACCTAAAAATCATTCAGTAATAGGATCAAAATGGATTTTTAGAAATAAACTAGATGAAAATGGCATAGTAATTAGAAACAAAGCTAGATTGGTTGCTAAAGGATATAATCAAGAGGAAGGTATTGATTTTGATGAAACCTTTGCGCCTGTAGCTAGATTAGAAGCCATTAGGCTATTACTTGCATTTGCATGTCATATGAATTTAACTTATTTCAAATGGATGTAAAAGCGCATTTTTAAATGGATTTATAAATGAAGAAGTTTATGTAGAACAACCACCAGGTTTTGAAGATCACGAATTTTCAAATCACGTTTTTAAATTGCACAAAGCTTTATATGGTTTGAAACAAGCACCTAGAGCTTGGTATGATAGGTTAAGTAAATTCTTAATAGAAAATGATTTTACAAGAGGAAATGTTGATAAAACTTTGTTTTTGAAAAGAAAAAGTAAAGATTTACTTGTAGTACAAATATACGTAGATGACATTATTTTTGGTGCTACTAACGATTCTCTTTGTCAAGAATTTGCAAAGTTGATGCAGGGAGAATTCGAGATGAGCATGATGGGAGAACTCAACTTCTTCCTTGGACTCCAGATCAAACAAAGCAAAGAGGGAATCTTCATCAACCAAACAAAATACACAAGAGAAATCCTAAAGAAGTTTGGTATGGAATCAATGAAACCCCTCGGAACTCCAATGAGTCCTTCATGCAAGCTGGACAAAGATGAAGAAGGTAAAAAGGTTGATCAAAAGTATTATCGAGGTATAATCGGATCCCTTCTTTATTTAACAGCAAGTAGACCAGATATTATGTTTTCAGTATGTTTATGTGCTAGATTTCAATCTGAACCTAAAGAATCACATTTAATTGCTGTTAAAAGAATACTAAGATATGTAAGTGGAACAAAAAATGTAGGTTTATGGTATTCTAGAGACTCCACATTAAATCTAATTGCATATTCGGATTCTGATTATGCTGGATGCAAACTAGATAGAAAAAGCACAAGTGGTGCATGCCAATTCTTAGGAAGTAACTTAATCACATGGTTTAGCAAAAAGCAAAATTCAGTTGCATTATCAACTACTGAAGCTGAATATGTAGCGGCTGGAAGTTGCTGTGCGCAAATCCTATGGATTAAGCGACAACTTGAAGACTATGGTATCACACTTGATAAAACACCCATAAGATGTGATAACACTAGTGCAATTAATCTAACAAAGAATCCAATTCAACATTCAAGAACTAAACACATAGAAATCAGATATCATTTTATAAGAGAACATGTAGCAAATGAAATATGTCTTGATTATGTTAACACTGAAGAACAATTAGCTGACATATTTACTAAACCTTTAAATGAAGAGAGATTCTGTTATCTTAGAGGAGAGTTAGGTATTTGTGATCCTTTAGAATGAATTTGAAACCCCTAAGGAAATTTTATCTAAGATTCTTTCAAATCTCAATCCTTAAGGAAATCTTATCTAGAATTCATATCTAATTGATTCACTCATATCCAATGATTATTTATCAATTTTTATGATCATATTCCGGACACATTTCAGAAATTTCATGTTTTTGGTCTGAAATGGTCTCGGAGCCGACTCGGTGCGTATCGGAGTCGACTCCCGGTTTCGACTGAAACTCTCGAGTCGACCCCTCTTCGGCGCGAGTCGACTCCATGTCGGGATGGCTTTCTGTGACTGTGCGGAGTCGACACCTGGGTTTGCGCGAGCCGACTCGAGGTGGTCCCAAGTTGATTTTTCTAGGGCAGAGTCGACTCGCCGCTCATTTCATTCGACCCAATCTTCAAAATACTCTCTCAAAACTCTTCCAAACCTTCCAAACTCCTAGAATCCCTTTACACCTCCAATCATCAAATGGCACCCAAAACTAGAGGATCTAGTCTTGCGGCGGGCGGCATCAAGCGGAAGCGTGCCGTGAAGAAAGGGTGAGCGTCCGTGCGTGAGCTTCTCCGAGCGGACTCCACTTCATCTGCTTCTACTCCGACTGCTACTCCTGCTGCCACTTCTTCCCAGGTAGATCGTCTAGCGGATAGGATCATTACTACTGGTAGGAAGGTGGATTTCGAATTATTTGAGGCTGAGGGTTTCTTGTTGGGAGACAGCTGATTGAGATGGGATGGGAGAAAATTTGTTCTCTAGAGTGCCCGACTTATCCCTCTTTGGTTAAGGAATTCTACAAGAATCTGTCTAGAGGAGATCATGGCTTGTTAGCAATGTGAGAGGAGTCAGGCTATCTGTTACTGCTGAGATTCTATCTAGATTGTTGGAATTACCCTTATCTGGCACTTCCACCTTTTCTTCTGATGACCGCGCCCCAGCTTTATCGAGATTATTAAACCGGGATGTGGTTGGATTTGAAGAGGTCTTTGCAATCAGCTTTCTTTAGAATTGAGATTACTACACAATATGCAGTAGGATACTCTTTCCTAAAACTGGTAGATTTGACTATGTATCGGAGAGAGATGTCTTTGTAATGGATGCCATAGTGACAGGCAAGCCTATCAATCTTCCCAGCATGATTATGGTACATAGCAGACTGTGGAGGGAAAAGAAAATCTAGTCTGCCTTATGGGATGATCCTTACAATGATTTTTCGAGCCAAGGTGTAGTGATTTCTGATAATGAACCTATGAAGAATCTAAGACACACTGATTTTTATAGCCTGGCAACAATTCATCGGATGGGATTTATCAAAAAGAATGGTAAATGGGAAAGGAAAGGAGTGACAGAAGATAGAGCTACAGATACTGAGGCTGCAGGACCCTCTGTTAGACATCCTTCACCTGCACCTCCGAGCCCTTGATTTCTGCCTCTGCTCCAGCCCCAGTTCCATCTTTTGTTCAAGCTTCATCTTCTGCCGGTTTTTCAGATCAACAACTTATGCAACTCAAAGCTTTACTTGATGATCAATCTGATAAACTTAAAACTGATTTTGAGAATAAATTTATGAATTTGAGAGAGACTCTTTATTCTTGATGATCGTATCTCTAAGATAGAGTCCACTCTCAGCTCTTCTTCGGCATCCTTAAGTGGTGATCTCAAAAATATTTTGAAGAACTTAAGGATATATGCGGAGATGGAGAGACATATGCCAAGTGCAACGCGAGCTTCAAGACAAGATTCAGACTGCGTGCACCTTTGTTGATGAGAGACTCAAGGAATATGTAAAAATTCAATCTGATGGAATGAAAAATATAGTAGATCATTTAACTAGAATTGTAAGAACTCATTTTTGAGTTATTAGAGTTTCAATCCTTGTTTTGTACTGAAGTTTTTATGCTTTCATTTTGAAATCAATGTACTGAACATTTTGATGTATTAGACCTTTAATGAAATGAATTCTCTATTTCCTTATTTCAATGAATGAATGAAATTTGAATGAATGTTTATGATTCTCTATCTTTTTGTTGATAACAAAAAAGGGGGAGAATTTTATAGTTCTATGATATGATACATTTGAAAGAAATCAAAGTAATCAATGAGATAAACAATGAGATATTTAATTAAGTTTCATAGGGGGAGCTACCTCATTAAGGGGGAGCCTAAGCCTAACTATGAAAACAAAATAAATTCACTAATCAATCATGAACAAACTCAATGTTTTTGTCATCATCAAAAAGGGGGAGATTGTTGGAAGATTATAGAAAAATTATATGATCCAATCCTTTTGATTTTGATGATTACTAAAAGCCATTGAGTTCATTAAAGATGTAATGAGTTTATGTAAATGAGCAATAATTTATTTTGAACATCAATGAAATGCTCAAGTTTAACTTTAATCAATTTTGAAAGTGACTTTAAGCTCAATGTTTAAACTTTCAAAAGAAATTTATAATTCATGTTTTAATCAATGTTTTGGAATAGTTCTTGAATCAATTCTAAATGTCAATTTTATTGATTCAAGTCAAAACAATGAATTAAAATGAATCTGGAACGATTTTAATGTCAATCAGAAAAGTTTCTGATTTTTGATACGTTCCGGAGCCGACTCCTGAGTTTCAGAGTCGACTCCGCTCAGTGTACAGAAATGTGCATCTGTGTCGAGTCGACCCACGAAATTGTCGAGTCGACCCCTGATTCTGTCGAGCCGACTCCCTGACTGTGCGAGTCGACTCCGCTCAGACACCAGAAGAGTGTTTTTCTGAGCACTTCGCGAGTCGACCCCAAGCCTTTCTCGAGTCGACTCCCGACTATCAGGAGTCGACACTTTATTTCTGGCGAGTCGACCCCTAACCTTTTTAAACATTTCTATATTTGGTAAGACGAGCTCGAGCCGACTCGGGAAAAGCATGAGTCGACTCCAGCAAATCTGGACGATATTTTTTCACGATGACTCACTCCAACGGTAAGATTTTTGAATAACGGCTATTTTTCCTTGTCTCTAACGGATATATTTTTGCAGAATCTATAAATAGAGGAGCTCTTTTCAATCAAAGGAGAAAAAATCAAAAAGAGAGAAAAGAATATCTTTCAAAAAGAGGGAAAAACAGAGCATATTGGAAAAATCTTCTAGCTCAAAGTAGAGTGATTCAAAAGGAGTGAAATCAAGAGAAGTTTCGTCTGCTCCAGATCTTCAATCCACAAAAGTCAAAAGAAAATCCAAGAGCTTTTCAAAGATCAAATCGAAGGATTTTCTACATTCAACAAAAGGAGAAAAAGCTTCATCTCAACTCCAAAGTTTTCAACGGTCAAGGATCTTGCTGAGGCCTGATTCACACTTCAAGAGGAGTTAAGAGGAGAAGGAAGAAAGCCAAAGCCACATCCATCTGCTATCTTATCAGGCTTTTCTAACCTTTTATTCTTTTGTACTTAATTTGTATATTTGCTCAAGGGGAGCTGTTCAATACTTAAACTCTGAATATTTTAATTGTTTGCTGATTCAATCAGTGGATTGAATCAGTGGAGGTTGATATACCTCGTTGCAAGCCGGAGTGCTTGTGTTGGGTTAGTTGTGAGCCCGTGAAAAAACGTGTAGGGTTTTGTGCTGGTAAGCCCGAGTAAAACCAGCTGGGTTCGTTGTGATCCCGGAAAACAACAAGTTTGAGTTGTGAGCTTGGAAAACAACTCGGCTGTAATCTAGGAGATTATAGTGTGGACCCAAGTGAATCTTGGGAGTGGACGTAGGTGTTGGTTGCACCGAACCACTATAAAATTATCTTGTGTTTGCCGTGCTATATTTTCTCTCTCTATCTCTCTTTATTATTGCTTGTGCATTGCTTCTTAGTTAATTTCACTCACTTGCACATCTTGAGCAAATCTGTTTAAAACATTAAAAAGTCTTAAATTTTTAAGAACCCAATTCATCCCCCTCTTGGGTTGCCATCTGGGCCAACACGAGGCCATAGGAAGGACGGAGAGGTCAGTTAGGAGCAGCTGGACCATGGCGAAGACCAGACGACGACGATCGCCGGAAGATCGGGGACGAAGCAAAGAACAGCATGAATCTTAAAGCACTAAAGACTGAGAGAACCGGAGCTTAGGCTGCACGATTCTTAAAGCATGAAAAAAATTGTTATTATTATGCAAAACCCGGTTTGATAGTTTTTGTCCATAATATCCCAATAGTTTAGTTTTATATATGACGTTTCATAATCGCTATATCTCACCGTATGTATATCTATATTAATTTTTTTATAAATATACTAATATACTAGTTATATTCCCACCTACATTGCTATAAAAAACTATTATAATTAATAAAATTAAAAGTGATTAAATAAAACGTGGCACTCTACTAGTATAGGCTTTGTAAAATCCCTTAACATTATCATATTATATTAGATATATACCGGCATGATATATAAGATGTTAATATGATTTAATTTTTAATGATAAAATATATAAAAAATTTAAATTAAAATTTTAAACCTAAACTAATATATATAAAAAAATTAATAAAAATATAACTATTTATAATTTAAATATTGACTTAGTCCTGAATAGATAAGAGTGAAGGAAGTAGATTCATGTAACTGATCCCATGTAGTTGGAAAAAGGTTTAATTGAGTTGAGTTGAGTTGTTTAATAGTAGTTTGGGAGAAGAAGGATTTGAGGGAGGTTGTAGGCATGCAAGATGAGGATTTAGATCATTTATGGATGGAATAATTATGGTTTGTTCTTTTTTTTTTTTTTTCTTGATTTTTTTCCCTTCTTTCTTCTTTATTCACTTTTTCAATTCCTAGTTTTTTTTCTTCTATCCTTTCTCCTTCCATGAATTTCTTATATCTCATATTTCTTGCTTTGATTTTTATATCTTAATAAATTTTGAAGGAATATAATTCCTCTAACTCTCCTTCAAAAAAGAAAAGAAAAGAGAGAGAGAGAGAGAGAGAGATAACTAGATCAGCTTAAAGGCAAAATCATCCTTTTAAAGCTCTACCATTTATCCATTTATTTAACCCTATACCTAAATAATGGGATTAATTGTAATTAAAATTGAAATTATGGAGTTGATTGCAAAATTTTTTAGTTTAGAAAGAAAGATACAAATACTCTATAGTTAAGGGAGGCTAAGTGGAATTAACCTAAAAAATTGTAAAACTTTAATATCTATTTAACAATCAAATAGAAAAAGTGCTTTTTAGTATTCTTTCAATTGAATAATACTTTTAAATGTTTAATTATTTGTATCAAAAAATATTATAAACTATCTTAATATATAAATTATATCTTTTATTTTTAATCTAAATAATAAATAAATAATTCTTATATATATTTTAAAAATAAATATTTTTAATATAATTATATTATAATAATATATTGCATTGCATTGTACTTTATTATTTTAAAGTAATAATAAATGTGATTATTTTTAATTCAAATTTATGACCTTCCAATCTAATAAAAATAGTTTGCCAACATATTTAAAATAGAGTTTTTAATCAAATGCTTCGAATTGGAGCTTTTCGTATTTGACTTTTTTTTTTTGACTTTGAGAAGTGTTGATAAGTCACTTCAAATTTTTTGGCAAATATCTAAAAATCATTCAAAAGTATTTTTACCCTTCCTAAAATTCTTTGCCTCGTTAAAAGACCTTTACAAAGTACATTTTCTCCCTTCAAAACCAATCTAACAAGATTATAATTCTATGGCTCAAATATACTTTGGTCCTTAAATTTTCACTTAAAATTCAATTTGATTGAACATCCAAAAAATTTTGTTTCCTATAAATTGTTGAGAAATATTTCAATGTAAATGATATTTATGTAACATTAAGATGTTCTGATGATTTTGTAAGTTATTGATCATGTTGGTAACTAAATAAGGCTAGAGAAAAAGTTGTGATATAAATGATTTGGGATGAAAGTTTAGATGCATGAGCCTTAAATTTTTTGGGTTTTTTTGAAGGTTTAAGGGCCTTAAAAAATTTTTGAGAAAATTTAATTCCTGAGTGTCAGTGAGCCAAGCCACTAGGGGGTATGAATCAAGTGTTAGGTGCCCAATTGGGTGCCTAATAGATGTTTCGGCGGCCAATTGGGCGCCCACTGGGGGGTGTGAACCAGGTGTTAGGTGCCCAATTGGGTGCCTAACAGATGATTTGGGCAGCCAGTTGGGTGCCCAACAAAAAGTTGGGCGCCCAACGTGAGAGGGTCTGTCACCTGTAAAAAGGGAGAGGGACCCAGGGAGAAAAAGGCATATAGACAAACAGAGAGACCTTGGCATCAGGAAAATAAAAGAAAAGGAAAGAAAGGAAGAAAGGAAAGGAAAGAGAAGGAGAGGAAGAAGAAGAAAGGGGATTTTCATGCTTATAAGGTAAGCACGTTCTTCTTAAGCTTAGGAATAGCTCTAGAACCTTGTGCTTTATATATGTATCATGTTAGCATATATTTTGGAAAGATCAGAAAGGATGGAAGAAAATCATGTTAGAATGATGATCATAGCATTTTCATATAGCGTTGCATGAAATCTTTCATGTTAGTGTCCTAATGATGCATGTATGTTAAAATAGGACAAGAAGCTGGCTCTAGGAAACCTGAACAGGGGAATTAGCTAATTTTCTAGCATGATAGCATCAGGTGAGTGGGTTCTTTATTTAGCTTTGCTATTATTTTGAATTGTATGTAAAGATTTGAAATGCTATGTGGATCAAATTTATACTGATATGTTACAGTGTATAATGTATAGTGTTGAACTGAGGTTTTGGAAACCTAGGAAATAAGAACAAAATACATAATGAATTTTTAAGCATGAATATATAGTATGATGTTCTAGTATTTTCACAGTATAGCATGTATTTCAAAAGAAAAGTATATGTTTTAGCTACATTCATGGCATATATGCATGAAAATGTTATTGAAAAGAAACATGTATTTCAAAGCATGTAGCATACAGCATCAGGCAGCTATGGGGCTGATTACCCTGTAGTATGTACCGTATTATAAGCATTGCACACTACATATAAAGTGGCACTTCCTTGCGATTTGATCATACGATGATCCCCAAGGTTAGGGATGAGTTCACGCTAGACCAGCCCGAAAAGGGAGGCAAGTTGCAAGCAGCCCATGGGGTAAAGAATCATAGCTCAAAAGGGAGTAGGTTACTATGTAGCCCAAGGGGGCATAAAGGAAAAAGGAACAAGGGCACCATAAGGGAACCATATGAGTAGTGAGGGGTGCCACCAAAGTGTGGGGATCCTAGCTTGACACACACCCGATAAGAGTATACCTGCAGAAGGACGACTGTAGAGTGGTATCTTGAAGGCATGCACACACAGTCCAGCATCATGAAATTTGAAAAGCTTGCATCTAGATTTAAAAAAGACATACCGATGGGCAACTTTTGAAAAGCATGAAATGGTATTTTAAAGAAAGTTCAGTGGGCAATATATATCCCAGTGGAGATCATAAAGCAAATGTATAAAGGCTGGGCTACAGAAAAAAAGAGATTTCATGTTTTATAATGCAAAGTCATATGCATGGTTTATGTTTCAAAAGAAAATGATTGATACTATATTTATGTTTCAGTTGATATATTGTTGCAAGCATAAGCTGTTTTATGTTAGCTATGATCATGATAAAATATATATTTTGATATATAAATGCTATATGATGCTATTATTCAAATGAGGTTTCATGTTCTTGTTTTCCCCAAGGTTAGATGGTTATTCAGTCACTAGGACTTCGGTCTCACCCCATTCTTGTTGATATTTTATTTTCAGATCAGTGAGCTTTCTATTAGGACTAGAAGGTTGACCTTCGCCTTAATTGGGTTTTAGAAGTGGATTATAGCTTTTGGATCAATCCCTTGTGAAGTAAAGAAAAATGTATCTAGTTGCAAATGTGTATGTAAATTTGGATGACGGTGTTTATATTTGGATGTATATACTGCTGACTTGGTAATGTATTATGGACAAAACGTGTACATAAAATAAGGTTTGGGCCTGTACATATGTTTGTATAGATGTTAATGACCTGGCGACGTGTCCCAGGTTGATATGTGTAACGATGAATTATTTTGATCATGTTTATATGTATGTACATAGGGGTCTTCTGATAATATATATGAAATGATTTTTGGTTATGAAATTAATTGTGAATGTGATCTGATAAATTATATTTGGAATCAGTACTTTGTTCAAACAGGATAAATTATTTGGTAATTGTGAAGATGAATGGATATATGGATGAGCAGGATAAAAATTTTTAATGGGATATGTTGTTGCTTTGGCATTATGTTCCAATTAAATGGAGTTCACTTGTACTTTATGGTGCATAACATAAAGGCTAGTAGAACTCTACTCAATTTATATAGGCCATCTGCACTGTCGGTCAAAAGGGGTGCGACAGGGATTGGTATCAGAGCCCTAGGTTATTAGGTCCTAGGGGAATAAGTATAGGGATATGAGTATAAGTGAGAATATAAGTGTGAGTGTGAATATAAGTCTGGAATGATTAAATGATTATGATTACTGAATGATTGAAACTGATGTGATAAATTGTGTCTTGTAGGATGGTTAGTACAAGGGCAAGTAAAGAGAAAGAGCAATCCTCAAGGAGAGGTAGAGGCAGGGGTTAGAGTAGACCTAGAAGGTCTTATAGAGAATTTTCTAGTGATCCACCTTCTGATGAGGTAAGGGTGGGGGTATCTTCGGATCAGATACCAAAATTTTCTTCTCAGTCTGCTACGCTAGTGTCAGTTGGTTTATCCCAAGTACAAGCCCAGGGGTCAAGTGTGCCAGACTTGATGGGGATGATCACTCAGGCAGTGGTGGCAACTGTGGGTGCTAGCTAGCTCTAGTGTACAGTCTAGAAGTCATGAAGCTGAGAAAAATGTGGAAAGGGCCAAAAAATTAGGGGCTCTGGAGTTTTAGGATACCACTAACCCTGTTCAAGCTGATGCTTGGCTTCAAAGGATTGAAAGAGTATTTGAGGTAATGGGATGTTTTGAAGAGTAGAGGTTGTGTTGGGAATTGTATCCTAAAGCCAATCATTTGATGATTGTGCTAATGTAAATTATATAAATTGATATATTAATAAAAGTTATTTGGCAGTTTATTCATTACAAGAACATCTTCTTAATACTCCTGATTGTAATGAAGCCCTCAGGATCTTCCTTCACGATAAAGAAGGATTTATCTTTGAAGGTCCTTAAAAGAGTTCGCGACCAAATGATATACTATGACAGGGCCATAGTACTATCAATTATAGGACGTTGTATATCATATTTGTTGGTTGTCCTCTTAACCAAGGAGTGTAGAGACACTAGTATGACATACAGGTGAAGTGTAGGAGTACATTTCACCGAACGTGACTCATTTCCGGATACTCTACTGTCAAGAGTTAATCCGAGAAGATATAGGTATAAGTATCCTTCAGACCTGAAGATCACAACCAGTGGCTTACAAGCAACTCATTGTACTTAGGTGCCGGACCACCTGGATTTCTAATCCAGCTACGAAAGGTTACTGGGTGCAGTCAAGTACTTGTGGTAGTCAGTTGTGGATCAAGATGGAATTTGACCTATCCCGTTAAAAGGAGAAATGCTTGTGTTTCAATTTAGCAAGACCTTGGCCAAGGCACTTCATGTGAAAGTCACATGATCACTAAAATTGAAATCACTTTATGGATTTGCTATTTAGAGTTGACAGGCTCTTAAGCCATCCTTAGCATTTGTGGTCAAGAGGATGAATTATACGGTAACTGTTTCTTAGGGTTCTTGGAGTTTGCTCGGCAACTCTTCGACCTATCCGGACGTCGGGTTCCATTGCTAGATGGGCACATCGATTAGTATAGAAAGTTATTTCTATGCTACCGGCTTAGGTTCGAACCTAGAGAGTCACACGCATAGAAGTTTCCTAGGATGATCTGTTTGCTGATCAACGATTGAGAATCGTATATGATTTAATTAATCAATTTGATTGATTGAATTATCTCAATTGGGTTAAGTACAAGTGAATAAGATTCAATTTGGTTTAAGTCTATTAGAAGGACTAGTCAATTTCAAATATTGATTTGAAATTAGACTTGATTTGGATTTAAATAGATTCAGGACTAGCCAAATTTGATTTGGGCTTGGACCATGATCTATGTGGGTTCAGTCAAATAAATTCAGATCAGATTAAACCATCACCTGAACCCAAACCTCTCGCATAAGGATCTCATATGATGAGATGGCTAAAATCTCATCTCATGAGAGATTAAATTCTCATGTAGAATTTAATGCCTAACATTAATTTTCACCGAATTCGGATTTAGCCACGACTCTTTGGTTTTCACCGAACGTCGAATTTAGCCACGTCTCTTTGGTTTTCACCGAACGTCGGAATTAAACCAAATGCCGCGTCTCCTTGGTTTTCGCCGAGCTTCTGAATTAACCAAGTGCCGCGCCTTCGGTATCTCTTCACTTTTACCAAACGATGAAATTCTTAATGTCAGAATTCAATGTTAAGGCTAAATTGAGACTATAAATAGAGGCATTCCCTCACCAGATGACACAGAACAACAATACACGATATCTCGTGGATTGTAATTCTAAAAAGGTTAGAATAAAAAAAACCTGGTGATTTGGTGTTAGCGGAAGCGTGGTGGATCTTAGAGGAAGATTCAAGTGGGAGGATTCAAGATCAGCAAAGCTTTTTCCGCGAGCTAGCACTCCCGAAATCCGATCATTCGGGGCTTCGCGTGGACGATACTAGAGGCCGGACGATTGAACGGCTGCAGAGCAATAAGGATTTACCTACTGTTCTTAAGGTAAGTGATTTGATCCCTAGATCTTAAGGCAGGCTTCAAGATAAGTAGTATGACTAGTCATCTTGAAGATCAAGATATGATCTTGATATTTTTATTTATATGCATATTTTGGATCAATCGATCCTATATACAAGGCAAAGATATGATCTTGATGCATGTTAGATAGATTAGTATGTAATCTTTAAAATTCCGCATTGATAATTGTTATCAAATTTTAAAATATGCATGCCTCGGGATTGTTTCTCCTCACAAATGGTATCAGAGCGATGGTTTCATATTGATCTAATTTATTGCATGTAAATTAATGCTCCTATTAATTGTGTAATCAAGGCTAAAACAAATCTCAGGTCTATTCGGTCACAGATGGATTGAAAATCCAAATTACCCATTCAACGAGGTATTCTGTGACATATTGCCATGATAATTTAAATTGATCTTTGGCTTCAAACACTGATTACACACACTCTCAAAATGTTTTATATTTGATACATGTTGATGTTATATAAAATGATATTTGCATGTTTAGTATAAAACATAGATATGATATATGATGGCATGATGTCTATGTTATGAAACATACAAATATTTATGAGAGTCTAATTTGAATGTCAAATGTTAATTCATAATCTCTTTAGATATGATCTAAATATAGGAATTATGAGTAGTAACATAATACATATGATGCTTGATTGAAATATATGACATGTAAACATGAAATATATTTAATCCTTTGGGTTAGCTAAATCGGGTCCATAAAGGGTTAGACCCTAAGGTTTAAATCAACTGGACTGTAAGAGTATTTGATCAAATCTAATTAGATTAGGTTAAGAATGCTCTAAATCAAACAATAGTTGTAGTTGATCATGTCCTTCTCTTTGATTAAACCAAATGGAAGTAGATAGGCTCCGTGGTTGAGCATGAATCTCTTAGATGGTCAAATCAGAATTGGTTAACCATATGATGTCAAGGTGGGTTGGCAAGTTGCTCTAGGATCAACGATCGAATGGTTTTTAATTGGGAGCTACTCGTATTGATGCGTCTTTAACGAGTTAATGGCATATCCCTCCCATCGATCTCACTCACCTGGTCAATGTGGTGAACCATTTATGATTCAGATCATTTACCTGATTCGGGTTGACCCATGCCTGTAAGGAAATCAGTCTGACTGATTTAGGTGCCACTTAACCTGACTTAATCTTGTTTCATTCTACCGATTTCATAGATTCAGTGGGAGAACTTGATTAGTCAATTTATCTTCATATTATTAAAATCCTCTAAAATTATTAGGTCCTTAAAATGAAATAGTTATATGATAACTAGATCATAGCCTCCCATTAAGGTGGGTGATAATGAGTCCGATGTCTTGATAATCATTGGAGGCACTCCATGCCTGGTGCTTGTCAACCATCGGAATTATCATTCATTATATGATAAGTCAGCGTAACTATTAAATAAACAGTCAGGTGAGCCGAGCTTCACTCGGGCTTGGTTGTCTATTGATAGGTTACACTGATTATATCATTTAATGGTTGGACCTAACCAGAACTTTCAGTGGAGGCACTTCATGCCTGCTGAAGAGGTATATGGGGCAAAACTGAACACTAAGAATTGTTTGGGGAAACAATTGGTTTTAAACCTACTCTTAGATGCATATGGGTTAGCCAAGCTTCACTTGGGCCTGTATGTAGTTTATGTAGATCTTAGTGCCCGCTAAAGAATTAAGAATAATTCTTCGAATTGGGGTGTAGAGGCTGCCAATTTGAACAAAATAGTGGAAGAATCTTTAGACTAAAGTCCAAGTCTTTAGACTGAATCAATTTATATACTAATAAACTTTAGTTTTTCCTTATGCAGAACATGGCCACTAATTTATCATTAAGGTCCCTATTGGATAGTGACAAGTTGAATGGTTCCAATTTCAATAGCTGGTTCAGAAAACTTAAGATCGTCCTTGAGCATGAGAGGATTCTATATATTCTGAATAATCCTGCACCAAAGATACCTGATGCAAACACCCAAAGTTCTGAGAGAGACACTTATCAGAAGTGGCTCAATGATAGAACTAGCGTGCGTTGTATCATGCTAGCAGCAATGAACGATGAATTCGGTCGCCGGTTCGAGAATGCTCAGCCAGAAGAAATCATTCAAGCGTTGAATGAATCTTTCGGCACACCCGACGATGTTGAAAGGCACAAGACTAGTTGTGCAATTTTCAATGCTCGAATGAGGGATGGATCTCCTATCACTGATCATGTATTGTATATGATCGAGAAGATAGAACTCCTAAGCAAGCTCGGCTTTCCCTACATGAGCAGTTGGGAAAAGATGCGATCCTGAATTCCTTGCCTCCATCCTTCCGACCTTTCCTTACTCATTTTCGAATGACAAAGCCTGCAGTCAACTACCACGGTTTGTTGGGGTTGTTACAGAACTTTGAGAAGGATAACCAGCTCTCTAAGGGTTTGGTTAATGTGGTTGAAGGATCTAAGGTAGGGCGTAAACCCTTTGGGAAAGGAAAGAAGAAAAAGAATAATAAAAAGGTGCAACATGCTAGGACATCTATAAGGGGTCAGATGCAGAAGAAGAAAGTTGATAAAAGTCAAGCTGAATGCTTTCACTGCAAGATGCAAGGGCACTGAAAGAGGAACTGTCCTCTTTACATTGCCACACTTGATCAAAACAGGCCAAAGAAGAAAAAGGAGCAAGATGTTGCTCAACAAGGTATTTATATGATAACACCTTGTAATTTTTCTGTATATGATAATCAGACCTGGGTATTGGATACCGGGAGTCCTTTTAACATTTGCAATTCATTGCAGGGACTACAGGTCACCAGAAGATTTGAGGACAATGAAAGATTCCTTAATGTCGGTGATGGAAGATTAGTTCCAGTTCTGACATTAGGAGTTCTTGAAATAGTTTTCAATAGAAATGTCATTATACTAAATGATTGTCATTTTTGCCCAACGTTCTTGTTGAACGTAATTTCTGTAGGCCTTCTGGCCAAAAGTCATTATGAAATTTCAATAAAGGATGTTACTTTGAATATCATTATGAATGGAGTCACTGTAATGACTGGGCATTTATCTAATGGCATTTATATATTATCACAGCCTGTGAATGTAGTGTACAATTCAAGTAAGCGCCCTAGAACAACTGATGTCATAGACATTTATCTTTGGCACCATCGGCTGGGTCATATCAATAAGAACAGATTAAACAGGTTAACTCAGGAGGGCATCCTTCGAGTTGATGATTGTGAATCATTAACTACCTGTGAATCATGTCTTCTTGGTAAAATGACCAAGTCATCTTTTACTAAAAAAGGTGAAAGAGCCAAAGAGCTATTGAGTCTAGTACATACTGATGTATGTGGACCAATGAGCACTTGTGCCAAAGGTGGATATTACTACTTCATAACTTTTACAGACGACCTTTCTAGGTTTGGTTATGTCTATCTTATGAGACATAAATCTGAGTCGTTTGAAATGTTCAAGCTATATCATAAAGAAGTAGAAAAACAAACATGAAAATGTATTAAGACCATTCGATCAGATCGAGGAGGCGAATACCTTTCCAATGAATTTGTGACATATTTAAGAGAGAATGAGATTCTCTCCCAATGGACTCCTCCTGGAACACCGCAGCATAACGGTGTGTCGGAAAGAAGGAATCGAACTCTGTTAGACATGGTTCGGTCCATGATGGTTTTGCGAGCTTGCTAATATCATTTTGGGGATACGCATTAGAATCAGCTTGTCATATTCTTAATAAGGTTCCAAGTAAGTCTATTTCTAAAACTCCACATGAGATGTGGTATGGACATAAACCGGTTATTACCTATCTGAGAGTCTGGGGGTGTCGGCTTATGTGAAACGTGTAAAATCAGACAAACTTGAACCCAAATCTGATAAATATTTTTTATCGGCTATCCGAAAGAGACCAAAGGATATTACTTCTATAATACTGAAGAACAAAAGTTGTTCATTAGTAATAGAGCAGTTTTTCTTGAAAAGGTGTTCCTTAGTGAAGGAACAAATAGCTCTAATGTTGAACTTGAGGAAGTTCATCAAGTAGAAGGAACAACACAAACCAGTGAACCCTTAGAATCTGAGTTGATTAGATCAAACTCAAAACCCATTTTAGATGCACCATTAAGGCGATCTGGTAGAGTACCACATCAATCGGACAGATACTTAGGTTTCTTGGTCCAGAATGATGATCCTGTTGAACTCGATGAGAACAACGAGGATCCGATCACCTATATGGATGCTATGCAAAGGACTGACTCTAATAAATGGCTTGAGGCCATGAAATCCGAACTTGACTTCATGAAGGACAATAATGTATGGACATTAGTTGACCCACCCGAAGGGATAAAACCCATAGGGTAAGTGGGTTTTCAAGAGGAAAAGAGGTGCAGATGGAAAGGTTGAGACCTATAAAGCATGTCTAGTTGCTAAGGGGTATCGTCAACGTTATGGTATTGACTATGACGAAACGTTTTCTCCTGTGGCAATGCTGAAATCCATTCGGATTATGCTAGCTATAGCAGAACACTTTGATTATGAGATTTGGCAGATGGATGTTAAAACCACTTTTCTAAATAGTGATTTAGAAGAACAGGTGTATATGATACAGCCTGAAGGTTTTATATCTAAAGACGAGTCTAAAGTGTGCAGGCTACAGAAGTCTATTTATGGACTTAAGCAAGCATCTAGGAGTTGGAACATACGATTTGATAAAGTGATCAAATCTTATGGCTTTATTAAAAATAAAGAAGAACCTTGCATTTATAAATGGGCTAACGATTCCATTATTGTATTTCTTGTATTATATGTGGATGATATTCTCTTAATCGAGAATGATATCCCTGCATTACAAGGAATAAAGACATGGTTATCATCACAATTCTCCAAGAAAGATCTGAGAGAAGCATCATACATCCTAGGGATGAAGATCTATAGAGATAGATCTAAGAGGATGCTTGGTTTATCCCAATCTACGTACATTGACACCATGCTAAAAAGGTTTAGCATGGAGAATTCCAAGAAAGGCTATCTTCCGATAGGCCATGGAATTCATCTTTCTAAGAAGGATTGTCCGACAACTCCTAATGAAAGAGAACGTATGAGCCGAATTCCATATGCTTCGGCAGTGGGATCGATTATGTACACCATGACATGTACAAGACCAGATGTGGCATACTCACTAGGAGTAGTGAGTAGATACCAATCTGATCCAGGAGAAAAACACTAGCAAGTTGTTAAGACAATCCTTAAGTATTTGAGAAATACTAAGGACCAGTGGTTAATCTATGGAGAGTCCGATTTGAAACTTGTTGGATATACTGATTCCAGTTTCCAATCAGATCATGATGATAGCAAAAGTGTATTGGGTTTCGTGTTTATCCTGAATGGTGGAGCTGTTTGCTGGAAAAGTTCTAAGCAACATACAGTGGCAGATTCGATGTGCGAGGCAGAGTACATCGCTGCATCAGATGCTGCGAAAGAAGCTGTGTGGCTGCGAAAGTTCATCTCCGAGCTTGGAGTGACACCTTCCATAGATGGACCAGTCCTGTTGTACAGTGACAGCACTGGTGCCATAGCTCAAGCAAAGGAACCACGAGCACATCAGCGCACCAAGCACATACTGTGCCGGTTTCATCTTATACGAGAGATTGTAGACCGAGGTGACATAAATCTTCAGAAGATTGATGGAAAGGAAAAACCTAGGTGACCCATTTACTAAAGCACTCAGCATCAAGGAGTTTGATAACTATAAGTTGAAGATGGGTATTAGATACTGTAATGAGTGGCTTTAGGCTAAGTGGGAGTTTGTTGGGAATTGTATCCTAAAGCCAATCATTTGATGATTGTGCTAATGTAAATTGTATATAAATTGATATATTAATAAAATTTATTTGGCAGTTTATTCATTACAAGAACATCTTCTTAATACTCCTGATTGTAGTTAAGCCCTCAGGATCTTCCTTCATGATAAAGGAGGATTTATCTTTGAAGGTCCTTAAAAGAGTTCGTGACCAAATGATATACTATGATAGGGCCATAGTACTATCAATTATAGGATGTTGTATATCATATTTGTTGGTTGTCCTCTTAACCAAGGAGTGTAGAGACACTAGTATGACATACATGTGGAAGTATAGGAGTACATTTCACCGAAAGTGACTCATTTTCGGATACTCTAACTGTTAAGAGTTAATCCGAGAAGATATAGGTATAAGTATCCTTCAGACCTGAAGATCACAATAGGTAACTTGCAAGCAACTCATTGTACTTAGGTGCCGAATCACCTGGATTTCTAATCCAGCTACGAAAGGTTACTGGGTGCAGTCAAGTACTTGTGGTAGTCAGTTGTGGATCAAGATGGAATTTGACCTATCCCATTAAAAGGAGAAATGCTTGTGTTTCAATTTATCAAGACCTTGGCCAAGGCACTTCATGTGAAAGTCACATGATCACTAAAATTGAAATCACTTTATGGATTTGCTATTTAGAGTTGACATGCTCTTAAGCCATCCTTAGCATTTGTGGTCAAGAGGATGAATTATACGGTAACTATTTCTTAGGGTTCTTGGAGTTTGCTCGACAACTCTTCGACCTATCCGGACATCGGGTTCCATTGCTAGATGGGCACATCGATTGGTATAGAAAGTTATTTCTATGCTACCGGCTTAGGTTCGAACCTAGAGAGTCACATGCATAGAAGTTTCCTAGGATGATCTGTTTGCTGATCAACGATTGAGAATCGTATATGATTTAATTAATCAATTTGATTGATTGAATTATCTCAATTGGGTTAAGTACAAGTGAATAAGATTCAATTTGGTTTAAGTCCATTAGAAGGACTAGTTAATTTCAAATATTGATTTGAAATTAGACTTGATTTGGATTTAAATAGATTCAGAACTAGCCAAATTTGATTTGGGCTTGGACCATGATCTATGTGGGTTCAGTCAAATAAATTCAGATCAGATTAAACCATCACCTGAACCCAAACCTCTCGCATAAGGATCTCATATGATGAGATGGCTAAAATCTTATCTCATGAGAGATTAAATTCTCATGTAGAATTTAATGCCTAACATTAATTTTCACAGAACGTCGGATTTAGCCATGTCTCTTTGGTTTTCACCGAACGTCAGAATTAAACCAAACGCCATGTCTCTTGGTTTTCGCCGAGCGTCCGAATTAACCAAGCGTCGCACCTTCGGCGTCTCTTCGCTTTTACCAAACGACGGAATTCTTAATGTCAGAATTCAATGTTAAGGCTAAATTGAGACTATAAATAGAGGGCATTCCCTCACCAGATGACACAGAATAACAATACATGATATGTCATGGATTGTAATTCTAAAAAGGTTAGAATAAAAAAATCCTGGTGATTCTGATGTTAGCGGAAGCGTGGTGGATCTTAGAGGAAGATTCAAGTGGGAGGATTCAAGATCAGCAAAGCTATTTTTTCGCGAGCTAGCACTTCCAAAATCCGATCATTCGAGGCTTTGCGTGGATGATACTAGAGGCCGGACGATTGAATGGCTGCAGAGCAATAAGGATTTACCTACTATTCTTAAGGTAAGCGATTTGATCCCTAGATCTTAAGGCAGGCTTCAAGATAAGTAGTATGACTAGTCATCTTGAAGATCAAGATATGATCTTGATATTTTTATTTATATGCATATTTTGGATCAATCGATCCTATATACAAGGCAAAGATATGATCTTGATGCATGTTAGATAGATTAGTATGTAATCTTTAAAATTCCGCATTGATAATTGTTATCAAATTTTTAAAATATGCATACCTCGGGGATTGTTTCTCCTTACAGGTTGAGCATAGCTACATTTCTGTTGGAGGGTAGGGCTTAGAATTGGTGGTGGTCTGTCAATAGTAGGCAACCACAAGGAGCAGCTATGTCATGGGAAGATTTTAAGAAGAAATTCCATCAGAAGTACTATTTAGATGTGTATAAAGATCAAAAGATGAGGGAATTCTTATATTTGACCCAAGGAAGAGGTCTGTAGCTGAGTATGAGGCTACTTTTATTGAGCTATCTGGATTGTTGAGGCCCTAGTGATAGATGAAAAGGAAAAGTGCAAACTTTTCCAGGATGGACTAAATCTTCATATTAAGGCTAAGACTAGTATGTAGAGTTATGGTAGTTATATGGAGCTGGTTCAGGGGGCCCTTAGGGCCGAGGAGCTGAAAAAGGAGTTCTTTAGTCAGAGATAAGAAAGAATGAAAATGAGTGTACCCAGTTTCCCTTCAGGTGCAGGAGGATCTTAGTCTTTTAAGAGGCCCCAGAAAAAAAAGATAGTATGGTGCTAGTTATCGAGCTCCAGTGGAGGTTGGTAGAGGGTCTGGATCTATGTCAGTGTCCAGCCCAATCCAGAGAAAACCTACACATGGAGGGATACCTCAGGCTGCCAGTAGTGGAGTGGCAAGTGAGGCTAGGAGCAAGGGACAATCCCAGGGTGGAGGGAAAGTTATCCCACGGTGTGATGTATGTGGAAAGAAATGTGTTGGAGAGTGTAGAAGATTTACTGAAGGATGTTATATCTGTGGTCAGCTGACCACATCAGGAGGGATTGCCCTAGGTGGTGTAAGGCAGCGAACACACTCAGGGATTTGTGGCACCTAGAGGTCAGTCGGCCGGGAAAGCAGACGACAATGTCCCAACTTCAATCAGTCTGGTCAAGCCTTACCCCAATCAAAAGGAAGGGATTTCTAATGTGCCCAGGGCTGAAGCTAGAGTGTTTGCTATGACCAGGCAGGAGGCTCAAGTCAACACAGATGTAGTGACATGTATGCTACCCATTAATAATTATGATGCCTATGTTTTGATAGATTCTGGATCTACACATTCATTCATATCATTTGATTTTTTCAAGCATCTAGATAGGAAGATGGATTCATTGGGTAGTCATCTAGTAGTGTCTATGCCAGTAGGAAAAACTTTTATAGCAGACAAAGTATATAGAGATTGTGATATTTCAGTGAAAGGTCATATATTAGCAGCATATCTAATCCCTTTGAGATTAAAAGAATTTGATGCCATATTGGGGATGGATTGGCTATTTATGCATGGAGCCAGAGTTGATTGTTCAAATAAAAAGGTTGTATTTCACACTTCTGATGATAGAAAAGTTTGTTTCATGGGTGATAGGAGAATGACATCCTCATGAATGATTTCAGCCTTAGTGGCTAGTAAAATGATGAAAAAGGGACATGAAACCTTTCTTGCATGTATAATTGATCTAGAGGGCGATGGCCCAGAATTGGTAAATATTCCAGTAGTATGTGAATTTTCAGATGTATTTTCTAAGGAATTATCAGGGATGCCACCAGATAGGGAATAGAGTTCAGTATAGAATTGCAGCCAAACATCAGACCTATAGCTAAAGCACCCTATAGAATAGCTCCAACAGAGAGTTAAAGGAATTGAAAGTCCAACTTCAAGATTTATTAGACCGAGGGTTTATTAGACACAGTGTGTCACCTTGGAGAGCACCTATATTATTTGTGAAGAAGAAAGATGGTACCTTGAGGTTATGCATATATTATAGACAACTCAACAAAGTGACAATTATAAATAATTACCCATTGCCAAGAATAGATGATCTGTTTAATTAGCTTCAGGCCGGGGGCAGCTATGTTCTCAAAGATTGATCTTGAATCCGGATATCATTGGTTGAAAATAAAGAAAGGAAGATATGCCAAAGACTGCTTTCAGAACCAGATATGGCCATTTTGAATTTTTGGTGATGCCTTTCAGCTTGACTAATGCCCCAGCTACTTTTATGGGATTGATGAACCAGGTGTTTCAAAAAAAATTTGAATAAATTTGTGATAGTATTTATTGATGGCATATTAATTTATTCTAGAAGTAAAGAAGAACATAAGCAGCATTTGAGGATAGTGTTGCAAATCTTAAGAGAGAAGCAATTGTATGCCAAGCTCAGCAAAAGTAAATTTTGGTTGGATAAGGTAAAATTTTGAGGACATGTGGTCTCAACTAGAGGAATAATTGTAGATCCCCAGAAATTAGAAGCCATAGTGAATTAGGAAACACCTACCAATCAGACGAGGTCAGGAGTTTCTTGGGTTTGGCAGGCTATTACAGGAGGTTTATCGAAAACTTTTCAATTATAGCTTCTCCTATGACTAAGTTGCTAAAGAAGAATACTAAGTATGAATGATCCAGGGAATGTCAAGAAAGTATGAATGAATTGAAAAAGATATTAATCTCAGCACTAGTGCTTACACTCCTTGATAATAACAGTGATTTTGTAATATATAGTGATACTTCATTTAAAGGTTTGGGATGTGTATTGATGCAGAGTGAGAAGGTGATAGCCTATATCTCTAGACAGTTGAAACCTCATGAAAAGAATTATCCCACCCATGATTTAGAGTTTGCTGCTATGATCTTTGCTTTAAAGATGTGGAGACATTACTTATATGGGAGGAAATGTCAAATCTTCATAGATCATAAAAGCTTGAAGTATATTATGACTCAAAAAGAATTAAATCTAAGGCAAAGAAGATGGATAGAGTTAATGCATGATTATGACTGTACTATAGAATATCATTCCGAGAAAGCTAATGTTGTAGCTGATGCTTGAGTAGAAAATCTATAGCCACCTTAGCTTCCATTAGAGCAGTGTAGTTACCTTGGTGCTAGAGTTGAGAGGTTTAAATGCATAGTTGGCTGCAAATAGGTCAAGAGCACTGATAACAAGTTTCAGAGTTAGGCCCTTGATGCTTGAGGAAATAAAGGAAGCTCATATATGATCCATAGTTGCTAAGAATTAGGGAATCAATTCTAAGTGGATCCCAATCAGAATATACTGTTAGAAATGATGGCCTATTATTATATAAAGATAGAATATGTGTGCCACCCATTGATTTATTAAAAGAAAAAATCTTGAAGGAGGCTCATAGCTCAGCTTATTCGATGCACCTAGGAAGTACAAGATGTATAGAAATATTAAATAGAATTATTAGTGGAATGGGATGAAGAGAGAGATAGCTGAGTTTGTTTCAAAATGTTTGATATGCTAGCAGATTAAAGCAGAACAACAAAGTTCAGCTGGTTTGATACAGCCTCTATTTGTGCCTGAATGGAAGTGGGAACATATCACTATGGATTTTATAGTAGGTCTTCCAAGGACTAGAGGAGGTAATGATTCTATATGGATGATTATTAATAGATTGACCAAATCTGCCCATCTTACCTATTAAGATTTTTTTTACCTTGGATAGATTAGCAAGATTATATGTGAATGAGATTGTGAGTCGGCACGGTGTGCCAATATCTATAGTATCAGATAAAGATTCCAGGATTTACATCTCATTTCTGAATAAAATTACAGAAAGCTTTAGGTACTAAGTTGAGATTTAGTATAGCTTTTCACCCTCAAACCGTTGGGCAAGCTGAGAGAACTATTAAAACACTAGAGGATATGTTGAGGGCTTGTGTCATGAAATTTTATGGTAGTTGGGATGAACACTTGCCATTAATTGAATTTGCTTACAATAATAGTTATTATTCCAGTATTGATATGGCACCTTATGAAGCTTTATATGGGAGAAAGTGTAGAACTCCAGTGTGTTAGGATGAAGAAGGAGAGAGAAAGCTGCTAGGTTAGGAATTAGTATAGCTGATAGCAGACTAGGTTAGAATTATTAGAACTATGTTGAAGGCAACCCAAGATAGATAGAAAAGTTATGCAGATAAGAAGCACAAAGATATAAAATTTGAAATTGGGGATAAAGAATTTTTGAAAGTATCTTCTTGGAAGGGTATCATGAGATTTGGAAGGAACGGAAAGTTAAGTCCCTGTATATTGGACCTTTTGAGGTTTTTGAAAGAGTGGGGACACTTGCCTATAAGTTGGCCTTACCCCCAAATCTTTCTTAGATCCATAATGTGTTTCATATATCAATGTTAAGGAGATATGTACCTAATTCCTCTCATGTATTGCAAGCTGTGCTGGTGGAATTACAAAAGGATTTGACTTATGCAGCAGAACTAGTGCAAATCTTGTGTAGTGAGATTAAATAGCTCTGTAGCAAAAGGATTCCTTTGGTTAAGGTTCAATGGCAAATCATCAAAGAGAAGAAGCTACATAGGAGAGGGAGGATGAGATAAGAGCGAAGTACCCCCATCTGTTTTAGGGTATAGATAGCTAAATTTTGAGGACGAAATTTCTTAAAGGGGAAAAGAGTTGTAACATCCAAAAAATTTTGTTTCCTGTAAATTATTGAGAAATATTTCAATGTAAATGATATTTGTGTAATATTGAGATGTTCTGATGATTTTGTAAGTTGTTGGTCATATTGGTCACTAAATAAGGCTAGAGGAAAAGTTATGTGATATAAATAATTTGGGATGAAAGTTTGAATGCATGAATGTTTTATATTATTTTTTTTGGATTTTGGAAGGTTTGAGGGCCATAAAAAAATTTTAGAAAATTTTTATTCCTGAGTGTCAGTGAACCAAGCCACTGGGGGGTATGAACTAGGTGTTAGGTGCCCAATTGGGCGCCTAACAGATAGTTTGGGTGGCCAGTTGGGTGCCCAACAAAAAGGCTAGGCGCCTAGTTGGGCGACTGATTAGGCACCCAACGTGAGAGGGTCTGTCACCTATAAAAAGGGGGGAGACCCAGGGAGAAAAGGCATAGACATAAACAGAAACCTTAGTGTCATGGAAAAGAAAAGGAAAGGAAGGAAGAAAGGAAAGGAAAGAGGAGGAGAGGAAGAAGAAGAAGGGGATTTTTATGCTTCTAAGGTAAGTACGTTCTCCCTAAGCTTGGAAAGATCAGAAAGGGTGAAAGAAAATCATGTTAGGATGGTGATCATAGCATTTTCATGTAGAGTTGTATGAAATCTTTCATGTAATTATCCTAATGATAGATGCATGTTAAAATAGGACAAGAGGCTGGCTCTAGGGAACCTGAACAGGGAAATTAGCTGATTTTCTAGCACGATAGCATTAGGTGAGTGGGTTCCTCATCTAGATTTGCTATTATTTTGAATTGCATGTGAGGAATTTGAAATGCTATGTAGATCAAATTTAGACTGATATATTACAGTGTATAATGTATATGTTGAACTGAGGTTTTGGAAACCTGGAAATGAGAACAAAATGCATGATAAATTTTTAAGTATGAATATACAGTATGATGTTACAGTATTTTCATAGTATAGAATGTATTTCAAAAGAAAAGTATATGTTTTAGCTGCATTCATGGCATATATGCATGAAATATTATTGAAAAGAAATATGCATTTCAAAGCATGCAGCATACAGCATCGGACAGCTATGGGGCTGATCACCTTGTAGTGTGTACCGTAGCATGAGCATTGCACACTACATAAAAGTGGCACCTCCTTGCATTTGATCATACGATGATCCCCAAGGCCAAGGGTGCGTGCATGCTAGACCAGCCCAAAAGGGAGGTAGATTACAAGCAGTCCATGGGGGCAAAGAATCATAGCTTGAAAGGGAGCCGGTTACTATGTAACCCGAGGGGGCAGAAAGAAAAAAGAAATAAGGGCATCATAGGAAAACCGCATGAGTAGTGAGGGATGCCACTAAAGTACGGGGATCCTAGCTTGACACACACCGATAAGAGTACACCTGCGGAAGGGTGACTATAGAGTGGTACCTCGAAGGCATGCACACACAGTCCAGCATCATGAAATTTGAAAGCTTGCATCTGGATTTGAAAAAGACATGTCGGTGGGCAAGTTTTGAAAAGCATGAAATGGTATTTTAAAAGAAAGGTCAGTGAGCAATGTACATCCCAATGGGGATCAGAAAGCAAATGTATACAGGCTGGGCTACAGAAAAAGAGAGATTTCATGTTTTATAACACAAAGTTATATGCATGGTTTATGTTTAAAAGAAAATGACTGATACTATATTTATGTTTCAGTTGATATATTGTTGCAAGTATAAGCTATTTTATGTTAGCTGTTATCATGATAAAATGTATATTTTGACGTATAAATGCTATATAATGCTATTATTCAAATGAGGTTTCATGTTCTCAATTTTTCCAAGGTTAGATGGCTATCCAATCACTAGGACTTCGGTCTCATCCCATTATTGTTGATATTTTATTTCTAGATCAATGAGCTTTCTACCAGGACTAGAAGGTTGGCCTTCGCCTTAATTGGGATTTAGAAGTGGATTGTAGCTACCCTTTGGATCACTCCCTTGTGAAGTATAGAAAAATGTATCTAGTTGCAAATGTATATGTAGATTTGGGTATGGGTATGTATATTTGGATGTATATACTGTTGACTTGATAATGTATTATGAACAAAATGTGTACATAAGATAAGGTTTTGGGCTTGTACATATGTTTGTATATATGTTGATGACCTGGTGATGTGTCCCAGGCTGATATGTGTAAGGATGAATTATTTTGGGCATGTTTATATGTATGCATATAGGGGTCTTCTCATAATGTATATGAAATGATTTTTGGTTACAAAATCAATTGTGAATCTGATCTGACAAATTATGTCTGGAATCAGTACTTTGTTCAAACAGGATGAATTATTTGGTAATTGTGAAGATGAATGGACATATGGATGAGCATGATAAAAAGTTTTTAATGGGATGTATTGTTGCTTTGGCGTTCTGTGTCAATTGAATGGAATTTACTTGTACTTTATAGTGTGCAACATAAAGGCTAGTAGAACTCTACTCAATTTGTATAGATTGCCTGTGCTGTTGGCCGAAAAAGGTGCCGACATTGATTCTCAAACTTTTAATTATAATAGTTTAGTCCTTCATGTTTTAAAATTGTTGCATTCTTGATATCCAATTATATGAAGTCAAAAAATTGATGAAATAGCCAACATATCATCCTTATGTGAATACATAAGCTTAACATGTCGGCTATTTTGTCAAATTTAACTAAACCATATAACAAAACATCAGAAATATAATTTTCTTAAAATATAAGGAACTAAGTTGTAACAATCAAAAGCTAAGGACCAAAATAAATTTTGAGTGGAAGTTTCGGGATCAAAATTGTATTTTCACCTAATTCTATCTCAAATTCTTTCTAAACCATTTTCATTTTTCTCACTAAGCCATTTCTAATGGACTTTAGGGACTTGTACTTTTCCAATGGGCATCATAGTGTGGTAAACTTGTCAACATCTAGCTTGCTTTCATCTCTTCTAGAAAATTGTCTGCTTGATAAAGATAACAAGGATAAGGAATTAGGAGCTCATACCTTTTATCTTTAAGATAAATGTCCACTTTGTGAGAGGAAGGAGCCTGGATTTCCTAGTCTCACAGCAGAAAGCCTTACTTGATGACTATTCACATTGGACCAAAAGTGGACTATAATATGGAAGGATCCTCGACACCAACCATATGCTGCCAACAATTGTTTGACATACTTCATGTTATAAATTATAATTATATTCTTCAAGTGCCAACTTTGTTTAGTGGTATCATGTTATTAAATGATTTATAAAGCTATTGATGCGAGTGCAGCGTTATTAGTATTGCATGGCCAATGGTGGCGAAATTGTTAAGAACCTTCCATGACAAATTATAAACAGGGTAGTTCTTGTGACAATCTATCATCATTGGAGCTCTGTAATGGAGCAATGCTGCATGCTAATGCTGTCATTCATCTTCTTCTCTTCACTCCAGTGGAGATAGAAGGGAGAAAGAAAGAGTTCATGATGCTAAACAATGTGTATCTTTTTCTCTAAATTAGAATTTTTGCTTGGATAAATAAGTGCTCTCAATACAACCTACCTAAATTGATCATGAACTGATTATTTAAGTCAGTCCATGTTATTGCATGCATAAACATTCCGAATGAGCTAATAAGCCATATGAAGAAGACTCGGTCTAGAGAAATTTTCTATATTGTAGTGGAGAGTGTTAAGCCTGATATATATTATCGATCCTTTTCTATCAACCTAAGTTTTTGAGATTAATTGCTGAGTCAACTTTTGTTTCCGAAGGAAGGATGAGAGATGGAAAAGAATGTTAGAACCTTCTTAGAAGGGGGTTAGCTTCTTAGGAGTTACAAGTTCCAAACATTTCTAGAGTTAGCAGGTTTATGTATTTGTTTTAGGGATGTAAAGGAAATTAAAAGGCATTACTTGCCTTATCATTAGCATGATATTTGTGTTGAAGTTTGTTTCAAAGGTCTTTGGGATCTGCTGGTGAAGTATGGTGCTACTTCTGGTTCTCTGAAATATTATCCATAAATATTTCTTTGTTTTTGTTCTTTGCTTGTAGTTTTTCTTGGTGCAAGGAATATAACCTGCTCTATTAGGAGGTCTTGGATTTAACTCATGTGGCCTCTTTAAGATTTTGAGTTGATAGTGCTGTGTTTCAGCAAGGAACTGATCTGTATTCATGGATTTCCTTTCTTTTCATCTATCATGATCTCATCCTTTGAAAAGTGTATTTATCTGTCATACCTATCACATTAATCTAACTATCCACTCCGGCATGCCAGATGGGTGGAAATAACAAGTGCAAAGTCTGAATAAGAAATATTCTAGTCCTATTCTTCAATTATTATGGGTTTCACATAACTTTTCTTGACCAGTTGTTGAAGTTTGCCGGGAGTGTCCAGTGTCCTCCACTGAACTGTTTTTGTTTTGGATGTTCCTAATCTTCATTTTTCTTTGCTTAAATAAAATCACGCATTATCCAAAAGAGAAAAAGGTGACAACTCTTATTATGGTAGCTAGGCTTTGTTGATGCATGGCTGTTCCATGCACAAAAGGAATGTCTTTCATAGTTCAATTCTTGTCTTGTAATTGCTCCTTAGAGATTAACACAACCTTTTGATAGCAAACCTTGTCATATTTAATCCCTTTCATCTTAGCTGTTTTAAAAGTATAAGAGAATTTGGAGATTTGCTATCAAGTTGCAACAGATCAAATTATGCTAGTATGACTAATAAGGTATATTCTTATATCAGCCAACTAAGCTAGATTTCATTGCAGGTCACTCCTTGGTTAGAGCATCCCCCCTCACAAAAAAAAAAAAAAAAGGTTCTGCTCAATGTTACTACAGCTTTCTTAACTTAGAGATCTGGACCAAAGCCAACCCATTTTTCATAAAAAGAGTAGAAATAATGATGAAAATGATAATAACAACACAAATCTTTCTCTTAGATCGTTGTCGGTTGAGAATTTAACAGGAATTGAGTTCAGAGTTATCTACAAGCCGTAAAACACTAAAAAATTTCTTACATGGAAGCTTCTGGGGTGAAGAGTTCTGTTCCGTGGCTGATCCTGTTTTAATGAAAAAAGAGAGGAAAAGATGATGAGAACAGCCATAACAAGAAGCAAAACACCCCTTATTTTGCTCAAATCTTGAGCCTTTGATCCAATATTTGTAGCCATATGGCTCTATTATTCGTCTCTTCTTTGCTTCGAGTGATGTTTCAATCTCTCTTGAGTTGAATAAGAGGGTATCTGCTGGAGTATTAATCCTTTGTTCATGCTTCTATCATCAAAAAATCCTTAGTTCATGATTCTATGCATTAGGATCACTATGTTTACATTAGGATCAAAAAATCCCCTTTTTCTTCTTTAAAAAAAAAAAAAGAGTCATAAACAATAGATGCCATTTTATGATATTGTTATCATCACATAGCTCAAAGACTTTGTTGCGTGGGAATGAAGACGAGCATGAAACAGTTGTTTTATTGGAATGATGGGGCGGTGTTGAGAATATTTTCTGGTCAATGACAAAGTAAGCACTGGAATGGCATGGATTATTCGATTAAACCTCCCACTTGGAACAGATTTAAGGTGACTAGGTGGTCAGCTCTAATCTATTGGTCATCCAATTCATTAAATAAATACTAGCTTTTACCACTTTGATGGTAATGGATCAGGCCTAAGTTAGAACAGGTGTGAGCCTGTGACTGTTCAATATTATGTGGCGGCCTGTAACGTTCAGCCAAGTCTTCTGCCTATGTCCGTAATCCAACATCACACTTCTATCATGGAAGTTCTATGGTCAAATAGAAAGCATGTTCTTTGCGTGAGCCACTCAGAAGATCTAATTGAGGAGCACAGTAGGGCATTTCATTGAAGTTAGTTAAATTGTTGTGCTTTGTTGAATTATAGCCACTATAGGTGGTTTTAATGTGTATTGTGTACATGATAATTAGATGCATATATAGGGATTTGTAAGGATACTGGAGAGAGTTCAAATATGGGGAAAATGAAACTATTTGCAATTGTTCATCATTAGTACTTTCATGTGAGACATTGCCTAAATTAAGCTCCTTTCTTCAAATCAAGCATACACTCTTACAATCAATCACCTACATCAAGCATATTTGAATCTAGTTATCTCCAGATAGAGGATGTGCACCTTTGGTTCAAATATAAATGTCCCTTGAAACCATCATATATAGAATCTTATTTATAAATGGTCACCTCAAAAAATTGCTGAGAGTGAGTTATTCAAAGGGAAAATCCTAAATGATGAATATTGGTTACTGGGGTCTGACAAGATTTCCATCAGTCAGACAAATAAAATCAACCATAGTGAAAGATGGTAGCCTAGAATCAAACTTTGGAAAATACTGACCAGCTTTGCTTGTCACTTTCTGAAAGCAAAAGGCAAATTCTTATTTCTGACATTCACATTCACTTTGAAAACATTGAAGAGAATAATTCACTTCCACCATCAAGCTACCAAATACTTAATTTAGGTAATATGATAGCTATTGGCTCTCCCTGTCCCCAACTACTACCAAATAGCCTTCAACAATTATACCAAACAAGCTCTTATTAAAAAATATGCTCTTGCTAAAGAAAATATTAAGAAATAGTACTCAGAATCCTTAATTGCTAATCATATACAAAGGAAAGAAAATGGCAGTAGCTTTTGGATGGCCCCCTTTGTGCGGTGGCAAGCATAATTAAGAGAGCACATGCTAATTTCGGCTCCAATGCAAGAAGGTCAAAAAGATGGCACTTTGCCCAGGACATTTTTGAGTTCCGATGCCTAAGGATTTTATTTGGCCTTTTTTTTTTTTTTTTTCCTTTGGATTTCAACAAAGTAAATGCTGAACATCCCCCATGGACATCTCTCTGCTCGTGTCTATTGTCTTTGCCAAGTCTTGGTGTCTTTTTGCTCCGAAAGTCTCAACCACAAGCTCTGACATCAGGTCAAACTCGCAGCTTATCTCTGTCCTTTTATGATACAGATTAGATCACGATGAAATGAATGTTGGAATGGTTCATAGTCTTCGGTTGTTGTCAGCTTTTCTGAAAGCTTGTTTCTAGATGGAATACCAAGAATATTTTTTGACAGTATAAACTATGAAGCATAAACCAAACAAAGGCCCACAAATGTTTCCCATTTGCTCTTCCTCCTCTTTATTTTTTCAGAGAAAACATCAAAGGTTATTATTTTTTAGCATGCAAGCTAATGATGCTCTCAGTCTCCTTAATCCCCATGCTTGATAAAATAAAATTGATAAATATGTGGTGCTGCCTTAGTTATTACTTTAATTTTGAGTGCTCACAGGTGCAAAAGAGAATTAAAAACAAGGTGGTCACTTCTTGTTCTGTCTCTGGTTTATTGAGTTTAATTGCTTCATTAGCATTTTAGAGAGGACCACATGAACTGTAGTTTCTTGGTTTTATTCATTTTCTTTTTTTTTTAAGTAAAACTGGTTCTTTTGATTCAAGTTAGGAGACGTAGTGATGTGGCTGATGTAGCCACGAGGGTAATCATGGCAAAATCAAAAGCTTAAGGCGGCCCGGCCCCAGCATCTCCAAGTTGACCGAGTCGGCCCCGACCTTCCCAGGTCGGCCCCGCTCGGCCCCAGCACCTCCAAGTCGGCCAAGTCGGCCCCGACTTCCCAGTTCGGCCCGCTCGGCCTCGATACCTCCAAGTCGGCCGAGTCGGCCCGACCTTCCCAAGTCGGCCCCGCTCGGCCCCGGCACCTCAAGTCGGCCGAGTCGGCCCCGACCTTCCCCAGTCGGCCCCGCTGGGCCCCGGCACCTCCAAGTCGGCCGAGTTGGCCCCGACCTTCCCGAGTCGGCCCCGCTCGGCCCTGGCATCTCCAAATCAGCCGAGTCGGCCCCGACTTTCCCAAGTCGCCCCGCTCGGCCCGGCGCCCCCCCAGAAGAGCCAGGCGGTCCCGACTTTCCCAAGTCGGCCCAGGATGGTCCTGGCCGTTCAGACCGCCATTCTTCTGACCCGCGCCGCCTGACATCACCAAGCCCAACTACCCACTGGTCATGCCTCCGATGGGACCAGACCTAACTACCTGTTAGCTCACTAACTGATGGGACTTGGCCCATCAACTGCCATTTTTTTCTCTCTGATGGGACAGGACCCACCAACCGACCAGATTTACGCAACCCCATGAACCTCGCGACATTCCTTTCACACGGAACTCCACATGGTTGTGCAGGTGTCAACCACCTATAAAAGGGTAAGTCCACTCAAGAACCAGGTACGCAAACTCATACACTTGCTACCCTATCACCCAGAGAGGGATTCCCCCTTTTTATGGATTCCTCTTACCTCCAGAAGAGCTCTTTTGAGCTCTCCTCGGCTGTGACCTCGATTGTGACTTGAGCATTGGAGGGTTCCCACCGAGCAGTCCTTCGGTCTTGGACTTTTTGCAGGCCAACCGATTGGGCGAGGATTCGTCGATTAAGCAGCTCTCTTCTTCCGACATTCAAGATCGGCGATCAGGCGTCATCAGATTGGCGCGCCAGAAAGGAGGAGAACGGTACGGGTGCTAGTTTTCCGTGATACCTAGCGGCGAACTCTTACCCCCTCTTCTTCCTTCATCGAGCCATGGTGGTGACGCGAGCTCAAGATGCTTCCATCAGCTGTCGGTGGGGCTTCCCCCGTCGGCTAGGCAGCAGGAGGCTGATCCCCCTGCTGCCGACCCTTCCGTCGCCTATCCACCATCAGATGCAGCTGCCCCAACTGCGGAACAGCTAGCAGCTCTCACCCAACAAGTCCAAACTCTCACTGCCATGGTCCACGGACTTCAGCAGCAGCAGTCCGTGGCCATCCAGCACCAACCGCTCCCTCTGCCAGTCAATAGTCCGCAAGGGGAGGCTCTCCTCAGTGAGAGGCCGGTCGTCATTAGGTTTCCCCTAGGAAGCCTCGCCGTGAGCCTCCCAAGTGGCTACGGTCTCCTGATTGTGGACCGAGCAAGTTTCCTTCATAACTGCACCGCTAGGAGGAACCAAAGCGGAAGTCCCACCTTCCGCGTCTTTCTCCTTCTTCTTCTTCATCCTCGAGCCATCTCGAAGGGCCCCGATGATCAGCCGCCAGGCAGAGGAGCGCCTGGATGAGTACAATCGATGACTAGATGAGCTTGCCAGGAAGATCAACAATCAGTCGGAGGAGAATATGACACCCGTCCTCCCTACACCCGCCGGATACTGGAGGAGCCCATCCCCTCTAGATTCTTTTCCCCAGATAGATCCGTAGATGGTATGACGGATCCTCTCGACCGCCTCGAGAGTTATAAAGCCATGATGCAAATCCAGGTGCTACAGATGCCCTTCTCTAAGGCTTTCCCTACCACTCTACGGAAAGCTGCTCGCGCTTGGCACTCGCGCATGTCCCCTCACAGCATTGACTCCTTTCGAGAGCTGGAAAGGACCTTTTTGGCGCATTTTGATGCCTACCGCGGATCCCGAGAGTTGCGGATAGCCTCTTCTCCGTGCGCCAGAAGGAGGGGGAGTCGCTACGAGACTTCGTGTCCCGGTTCAAGATTGCCGCCCTTGAAGTCTACCATCTGGATGACGCAGTGGCAGCGCTGGCACTAAAGCGGGGACTCCTCCCGTCCTTTCACCTTCTCTCTGGACAAGAAGCCCCCGAGTTCCTACTCCGACCTCCTCCTCCGGGCTCAGAAGTACATCCGCGCAGATGAGGCCGACCTCACCCGCGAGAATCCTCAAGGAGCTCCAGCCGCAAACCTGCTCGCCCCGAGCCTGGTGAACCCCCTCACCACCGGCGTCCGATCCGCCTCGCCGATCTGACAACAGCATCGAAGCCCCGTCCCTGATGAGAGCAAGCTCATGCCCCTTCTCGCCCCCAATCTCATGTCCTTATGGAGATCGAGGGCGAGCCTTATCTCCAGCGCCCTTCTCCTATGAAGAAAGGTCCTCCCCATGACAAGAGTTGTTATTGCCAATTCCATCGAGATTACGGCCACGACACCGACAACAGCTTCAGCCTGAAGCATGCCATTGAGGAGCTCATCCAGCGGGCTACCTTGGCAAGTATGTTCAGAAGGTGCCACAACCGCTGCCGGCACTTATGGGCCCCCACCCGCTCAGCTACTGTTGATAATACTCCCACGGAGCGGACGGTCGGATGGTGTCTTGGGAGCTGCTTCCTCATCTAAGCGGCAGAGAGAGAGGAGGCACCGGGTAATGCAGTTCTTGAGGGGGGATCGGTAAATGTTGAGAATGTAAATAATGAAGGCATCGCCATCTTTATGATCGCCAAATCCTGTAAAAAGGATACTAGTTGATAGTGGCAGCTCAGCTGACATCCTTACCTATGACCTTTGTTCGGATGGGATTGTCCCTTGACTCTCTTCAGCCTGTGGCAACCCCTTTAGTTGGATTCACTGGGATTCAGTAAGGTCGAGGGTGAGATATCCTTGCCTATGACAGCCGAAACACCACCACGCCAAACATGGTCATCATGAAGTTCCTGGTTGTACGAATCCCTTTGGCATACAACGCCATCCTCAGGCGCCCAGGTTTAAATCTATAGGATGCGATTATCTCTACCTAGTGCCTACTGGTGTAGTTCCCTACTAGCGAAGGTGTCGGGAGATGAGAGGTGAGGTCGGCTCAGTCCTATCCTGCTATCACACAGCGTCAAGTCCTTTGAGGCCGAGTCGGTCCCAGAAGCGCCTAACCCCAGGGAGTCCGGCAGAGGGGGAGAACCGGCGAGCACCTCCTAACCTTTCCCCTCGGGGACGATTCGGCAAAGACCATGCGTATCGGCGGACTCCTCCCACCGGAAGACTGTGATCGCCTCCTAACCTTCCTGTGGGCCAACTCGAACGTCTTCGCATGGTTAGCATCTGACATGCCCGGCATCCCTTCAGAGGTGATCACCCACAAGCTCAATATCGATCCAAAACACCGTCCAATCCGCCAAAGGAAGAGAAGCTTCGCTTTCGAGTGGAAAAAAGCTATTGATGAGGAGGTCAACAGGCTGCTCAGCAGGCCATATGAGAAGCGCATTACCCTAGCTGGCTGGCTAATGTGGTCATAGTGTGAAAGGCAAACGGGAGCTAGAGAATCTGCATCGACTTCACTGACCTCAACAAAGCATGTCCAAAAGATAGTTTCCCCCTGCCAAGGATAGACCAGCTAGTGGATTCCACCTCCGGTCATGAGCTCCTCAGCTTCATGGATGCCTTCTCTGGATATAACCAAATAAGGATGGACCCCAGCGATGAAGAGCACATCTCCTTTGTGACGAAAAAAGTTTATTATTACAAAGTGATGCCCTTCGGTCTTAAGAACTCGGGGGCAACCTATCAAAGATTGATGAACAAAGTCTTCCAGGACCAGCTGAGTCAAAATGGAGGTCTATGTGGACGACATGCTGACAAAAAGCACATGTGCCTCCAACCACGTCTCTGACTTAGAGGAAACCTTCAACAACCTCCGCCACTTCAGTCAAGCTGAATCCTAAGAAGTGTGCCTTCGGGGTCACGGTGGGCAAGTTCCTGGGTTTTATGGTGACTCAGCGAGGGATCAAGGCAAACCCAGAGAAGATCAGCACCATCCTTGACATGAGGCCACCATCCAGCAAGAAGGAAGTGCAACGACTAATAGGGAGGGTGGTAGCTTTAAGTCGTTTCCTCTTCAAATCAGCCGAGAGGTGCTTGTCCTTCTTCAAGGCCCTGCAGAAAGCAAACAGCTTCGAGTGGACGAATGATTACAAGAAAGCCTTCGACGGGCTGAAGGCATTTCTATCTTCTCCGCCGCTCCTGTCCAAGCCAAGGGACGGGGAGAGTCTTTTCCTCTACCTCGCCGCCTCTCCCAAGGCCGTTAGCTCAGTCTTGGTGCATCTCGACACCGACGGAACCCAGAGGCTCGTTTATTACGTGAGCAAGGTGCTCCACGATGTGGAGGTCAGTACTCCAAGACAGAAAAAATCATCTTCGCCTGATCGTCTCCGCCCGATGTCTCCGCCCGTATTTTCAAGCCCATCCCATTGTGGTGCTCACGGACCAGCCCCTCCAAGCCATCCTGGCCTGTCCGAACACCTCAGGCCGACTCGCCAAGTGGGCCATCAAGCTAGGAAAGTTCGACCTCTCCTTCCAAGCAGGGCCGGCTCTGAAGTCCCAAGTCCTGGCCGATTTCTTGGTCGAGTGCACTTGGGCGGATGAGAAGACCGGGGAGGTTTCCGTGGAGCAGCATGAGCCCGAGCCGAGCGATGATGGAGAAACCTGGATCCTCCATGTGGACGTGTCAAACTCTCAGGAAAGCGGTGCCGGCCCCATTCTTGCCGGACCGGGTGGAGAGAGAGCAAATGCGCCCTGCGATTTCTATTCAAAGCCACCAATAACTAAGCCGAGTACGAGGCCCTGCTGGCAGGATTAAGGCTAGCCCAAGAGTTCGGAATAAGGCGTCTCAGAGCTTTCACTGACTCGCAACTCGTCTCCGACAAATCAACGGAGAGTACGAGGCACGTGACCCTGCTATGACTCAGTACTTGGGCAAGGTTCGACTCTTGATCTCCCCGTTAGCATTTTTCAACATCAGTTACATTCCCCGGAGCGAGAATGCCAAGGCCGACATCCTCTCCCGCCTGGCTACCTCCGCAGCGGGCATCGCAAGGGATGCTACATTGAATACCTAGAGAGGCCAGCATAGAAGACGGCGAGGAAGTCCTCCCGCTCACCCAAGGGCCAACATGGATGGATGCCTACGTCCGCTATCTCACTGATGGCACCCTCCCTGATGATCGCAATGAAGCCAAGCTACTCAAGTGGAGGGCCTCCAAATTTGTCCTCCTAGACGGACGTCTATACAGAAGGTCATTCTCCTACCCCTGCTCAAATGCATGGGACCCACCGACGCCGACTACATCCTCAGAGAAATCCATGAAGGCATCTACGGAAATCACCTGGGGGCAGGTCCCTGGCCCAGAAGGCCCTTCGTCAGGGATACTTCTGGCTCACCATGAGGGAGGATGCTGCCAAACTAGTTCAGAAGTGTGATTGCCAGCGCCACGCACACATCCAGCATTAGCCGTCTACCCCGCTAAACCCGCTCTCAGCCCTTGGCCCTTCGCTCAGTGGGGAATGGACATCCTCGAGCCATTCCCCCCAGCTTCGAGACAGAGATTCTTGCTAGTAGCCATCGACTACTTTACCAAGTGGGTCGAGGTCAAGGCGTGGCTAAGATCACCGAAAGTAAGGTCAAAGCCTTCTTCTGGAGGTTGATCATATGCCGCTTTGGCCTACCTCACACTCTCGTCACAGACAACGGCCGCCAGTTCAACAATGATGCATTCAAGGCTTTCTGCGGCGAGCTGGGTATTCATCATCGATTCACCTCTGTCGGCCACCCCCAGACCAACGGAGAGGCCAAGGTCATGAACCGCACCATTCTCAGAGGGCTCAGGATCGGCTAGATGGATCCAAGGGTCGATGGGTGGAGGAGCTCCCCAGTGTGATATGGGCTTACCACACGACCCCAGCCCCGACGGGCAAGACTCCCTTCAGTCTCGTCTTCGGATCCGAAGCCGTCATCCCTGTTGAGATCAGACTGCCCAGTCAGTGTGTGGAGTCCTTCAACGAGGAAAACAATTCCACACTGATACAGCCAACCTAGAGTTCATCGACGAGGCGCATGACCGGGCAAGGCTACGTATGGCGACCTTCCGCCAGCGGGCAGCCAAATACTACAATGCCGGGTTTGTCCCAAGGTCTTCCGCCATGGAGATCTGGTTTTGAGAAAGGCTGAGGTATCCAAGCCTATAAAGGGGGCAAACTGTCCCCCAACTAGGAGGATCCTTATCGTGTCCGAGACACTCCACCAGGGGGCGTACAGACTAGAAGAACTCGACGGACGACCCATTCTACGTACCTGGAACACGGAACAACCTCCGCCAATATTATCAATGATGTATCTCCCCAGAGCACGAGTAATAAAGGGGTCTCCATTCCAAAGCCTCAGCCTACTCTCCCTTGTATTCAAGGACCAGATCTCGAAGAAGGAGCTCGCCGGCATCGCGGCCCATGGGACACCACTCGGCCCCGGCACGGGTGCCTCCGAGTCGGTTAAGACCCTAAAGGCTCCGTACCCGATCGAGTCGCCCCTCGGGCGGCACACAAACCCCCGAGGTGGTTCTAAAGGAGCTCGCCGGCATCGCGGCCATGGAACATCACTCGGCCCCATCACGGAGGTGCCCCCGAGTCGGTTAAGAACCTAAAGGCTCTGTACCCGGTCGAGTCGCCCCTCGGACGGCACACAAACCCCCGGGTGGTTCTAAAGGAGCTTGTCAGGCGGCCCAGGACACCACTCGGCCCCGGCACAGAGGTGCCCCCGAGTCGGTTAAGACCCTAAAGGCTTCGTACCCATCGAGTCGCCCCTCGGGCGCACACAAACCCTCGGGGTGGTTCTAAAGGAGCTCACTGGCATCGTAGCACGGGACACCACTCGACCCCGGCACAGAGGTGCCCCCGAGTTGGTTAAGACCCTAAAGGCTCCGTACCCGGTTGAGTCATCCATCGGAGCACACAAACCCCTGAGGTGGTTCTAAAGGAGCTTCCCGGCATCAGCCCATGGGACACCACTCGGCCCCGGCACGAGGTGCCCCCGAGTCGGTTAAGACCCTAAAGGCTCTACCCAGTCGAGTCGCCCCTCGACGGCACACAAACCCCCAATATGGTTCTAAAGGAGCTCGCCGGTATCGCGGCCTATGGGACACCACTCGGCTCCGGCACGGAGGTGCCCCCAAGTCGGTTAAGACTCTAAAGGCTCCGTACCCGATCGAGTCATCCCTCGGGTGGTACACAAACCCCCGAGATGTTTAAGGAGCTCGCCAGCATCGCGGCCCATGGGACACCACTCGGCCTCGGCACGGAGGTTCCCCCGAGTCGGTTAAGACCCTAAAGGCTCTATACCGATCGAGTCTCCCTTCGGATGGCACACAAACCCCGAGGTGGTTCTAAAGGAGCTCGCCGGCATTGCGGCCCATGGGACACCACTCGCCCGGCACGGAGGTGCCCCCAATTCGGTTAAGACCCTAAAGGCTCCGTACTCGGTCGAGTCGCTCTGGCACACAAACCCCCGAGATGGTTCTAAATGAGCTCACCGGCATCGCGGCCCACGGGACACCACTTGGCCCTGCACGGAGGTGCCCCGAGTCGGTTAAGACCCTAAAGGCTCCATACCTGACGACCACCCCTCGGGCGGAACACATAAGCCGAGGTGGTTCTAAAGGGCCCGCTCGGGCCCGGTCTCCAAGTCATCCGAAGCGGCCCCGACCTTTCCTGGTCGGCCCTGCTCGACCCATGCATCCAAGTTGGCCGAGTTAGTCCCAACCTTCCCCGGTCGGCCCCGCTCGGACCCCGGTGCCTTCAAGTTGGTCTCGGCACTAAGTTGCCCTCGGATCGTTCCAAGTCCTTACAAGAATCGTGCACGGACGAATCTCCCTTCAAACAGCCCGTGACAGCTTAAGGCATCTTAAGCAACCTTCCACGCGGCTGGCGTATCTCTCGAAGATGCATCCAAACATTAGCAAATCTAAGACTGCGATCCGGCCATGGCATCGTCGATGTGCGCAATGCTCAAAAATGGAAAACATCTCAGAAGGAAGGGTCCTCCTCATTAATAGGTACAGGGCCCGCCTTGTCGTTAGTTGCATGATAAAATGTTCGACCCAAAGGAAGAAAGAAAAAACAAAGCAAAACACAAAAGCATTTTCACAAAAAGCTCTTCTCCATTAATGATGGAATTGAAGTATAAAATTTGGCCAAGGCCGGTTACAAAAGAAAAGAGAAAAAGAAGAAACAACAACTCTTCAAGGGTCGCTCGGGCCCGGCTCTCCCTCATCGTCCCCCTCCTCCACCGGCCCCTCGTCAGATTTCCTGGGGCGGATCCCCTCGAGCTCGGCAATGTTGATTTTAAGAGCCGCGGACACCTTAATTTTGCACATGTCAAAGCCCTTAACATAGGCGTCGAGGCTGGCCTCGAGAACCTCCTTCTCGAATTCCGGCGAGGACATGTAGCTGATGATGGCCTGTCCCGCCCCGGCCTCAGCCTGCTACCCTGGCATCAGCCTCCTGGGCTTGTATCTCAGCCCGCTGTGCCTAGCCTCAGCCTCCTTGGCTCGCATCTCGGCCTCCCAGGCTTGGCTCTCGGCCTCCTCGGCACGGGTGCTGGCCTCGTCAGCACAGGCCACTGCCCCAGCCTTCTCCTGGCTCGCCTCGGCCGCCGCCCTCTCCGCAGCGGCGGCTCGCTACGCTGCGGCAAGTGCTTCATCCCATGCCGCCTCGGCCTGCCCCTCGGCATGTTGGAGCTTGCGCACCAGCTCCTCCGACCGCCTCGGTGGCCTCCAACTTGGCCGAGACCAGTGCCAACTTGGCCTCGGCGGCGGAAGCCCAGCCACCTTCGGCCTCGGCCCGGCACTCCACCTCCCTTATTCGGCCGCCTAGATTCTCCTTCGGGCCTTGGCCTCATGGTAAAATCGAGCAAGGCTCTAGGACTGTGTCGTGCTCTCCTTCTTATACTTCTCGGCCCACGCCATAGCCTTCACAAGTGCATCGTCGGAATGGGACAGTGCTTCGCGGAGGGCGATCGTGCCGTTGGCCATCTGCAGTAGGAGAGTGTGTTAATCGCAGGAAAAAATTAAGACATCACAAAGCATATTCAGAGATGAAGAAAATTCAGAAGGTTACCTGGATGATGGAGACCATCACCATGTCTAAAATTGCGGAGTGGTCTGCCCCCGCATTTCCTCATCGGACTCAGCAGTCTAAATCCTTAACAAAAGACAAGCGGCCTGCCCGGCGTCCGCCATTGAATTGAGCCTAGGCGCCGGCCGTGCCGGCCCCTCCTGCGGACCTTCAACCCGAGGGCGAGTCGGGCGGCAGGCATATCATTGGTATGAGCTCCCCGGCCCATCCCTCTGCTTCCTGGTGGCCTCCGTCCTAGCCTTGGATCTCCTGGCGACTAGCTCCCCCTCTCCGGCAGTTGGGGGAGCCTCTCCGCCTCCAGCTCTGCGGCAGCCAGAGGGTTGACGGCAATTGTAACCTGCCCCGCCTGGGCGCGTCAGCGGCGGTAGGGGTCTCCTCTTCGAGATCCATGACCACCACGGCTACTTTAGTGGTGACCGAGATCTTCCCTTCCTCTACCTCGGTCCCGGCCAGCCCCGGGACCAATTCTCCAGCCAGCGTTTCCACGGCCGGCTCCTCTGCAGGCATTGGAGCCTTGGGGACTTCGGTAGCCCGAGCCGACTCGGCCTGCTCTCTCCTTTAAGCCCTCTTCGCCGGCCTTGCCGATTCTCCTGTTGCATACCTCTTTTGCTGCAGGGCGGCTTCGAACTCGTCGGCAGAAAACTTCATCGCTGCACCAAAAAGCGACAAACGTTAGCAACGACGTGCAATAAACTTTGAGTCGAGATAGAAGGAGTCGAACATCGTGCTCACCAACCGCCGGGGCCAACTCGGCCTCAAGTAGGTTCTCCTCGGACAGGAGTTCCTTGTAGCCAGGGATTTGACAGGAGGACAACTGGGTGAAAAGTTCCCTATCCCTCTCCCCCACGGCGGCGTTATCATTAGAGCTGGTGTCTGGCTCTCTCCAATCAACCCTTACCCCCTCGACATGAGCAAAAAGGAATCGGGGCTTCCATCCCTAATCTTAGACGGCAGACCTAGGGGAAGGCTCTACCTGGCCTGGCGCTGAATGCCCACCAGGCCCCCTCACCTTGGCGGCAAAGCTTATAGAAAGCCCGGAACAGTGACAGCCCTGGCTGGGCCTCCTGGAAGTAGCACATAATAACAAAAGCGCAGATGATCCGAATCGAGTTCGGAGTCAACTGCGTCGGCACTAATCTATACCTATCTAAAAGGTTCAAGAAAAAGGGATGGAGAGGAAGGCGCAGCCCGCATCGGAAAAACTCCTCGTATAGAGCGACCCGACCGGGGTGGACGGAAGTTACTCTATCTTCAGGCCTCAGAGCGGACAGGCGGATGAAACTGGGAACCCTTGTATCTAGCCCTAATAGCCTCTACGTCCTCTGAAGTCATGGTTGAGGCCACTCCCAATGGACCTGCTAGGTCAGGACCCACCGCCGAAAGTGTTGGACGATGAGAAGACACGAGAACTGCCCTAATAGGGGAGGCTGGGGTGGACAGAGGTCTGGTCGCCGTCAGTCGGTTGGGAATGACAATGCCACCCACCAACCGGGGCACCTGGTTGACTGAAGGGGTTTGGTCTTCACTATCGGAGTGGGAAGACTCTACCATGGGCCTCTTACCCTCCCTAACGGCACAACGGTCCATGGGTGAAAATGAAGGATGAAACTAACCTGGAAATCAAAGGGAACTCGAAGACAGAAGTGTTGGGGAACGCGAAATACCTCTAAGATCACGGCTATAGCGTATATAAGTAATACAAAAAAAAACTTTTACCATTCTAATCTATGAGTACAAGAGCATACCTTCAGATATGAACTTTCGATCACTTTGATTCGATTACTCGACCTCCACCTGTAGCCTTCCACCGTATTCCGAAAATACCTTCTTTCTCCCACAAGATGGTGGGATCTCTTGGCCGTCCTAGGGTTTCTTATTTTTCTTTCTCCAAAAAATGTTAACCCTAGCAACCAACTGAGAGGGTATTTATAGGGCTACAACAGGGACCAATAGGAAATATGAAAAGGACTTCCTACATAATTAAATCTCCCAATCCTACTCGGGTTAGGATTCAATTACGTAAATTATAATTCATTCCACTAAAGAATTATAATTGTACTCCCAATCATATTCGAATTTATATTTTCGAGCCTTTAATATTAAATACTTATTATCTCCCCACGTTAAGATTACAGATATCTACCAATTAAATTTAATTACTGACAATATAATTTAATTGGCTTTTATTATCCTTGAGACCTATCCACTTAACTTATTTGATGTATCGGATTCAAAAACCACTTGCAAGATTTGATACAATCAAAACTTATAAGCTTCCTCAAGGGGATATCATCAATCCAATTTATCAGGACGTGGTTTCCTTCAACTATTAATATTCACCATATATAATATTGCGCAACCCATTGAGTTTATTGACTCATATAGAATCTCACTCTATGTGTAATCAAAGCAATAATCACTACATACACATGTCTAGAAATAGAATTCGGATTAAAAGCATAAGTAATCATAATATTCATGAGGTTTAAATTATTTTATAAAGTCAGTATAAAATAATTAACTCAACTGGATCCTATTCAATACACACAAAGTGTACTAGCACAAATAGTTAGAATAAACCATTCCCCATAGTCAAGACAGACCTACTAAAAATTTGTGCTACAGTTCTACTGATGGTGTGTCCAATTCCATCTAAAACTGTGAACTATAAACTTGTATTCCAAAAGAACCGATGATCTAGTCTTCTGTGTGTAAGCCGTACTCTACACTAGATTAAATACTCTTTGTAAATACTAGACACATGCACATATATAGTAAATAGCATACATTGCTCAAAATGAATTCTCATTAAAATATAAAGACATAACATAAAGCATATCTTTTAGTCTATATCTCTATCAATCTCCCACTTAGACTCAAAGCAATGCTTGTACATATCTAACTCCCATGCCCTCTACATGTCTATCAAAAACTTTCGAAGTTAAACTCTTTGTAAAAGGGGCTGCCAGGTTATCCTCAGATGTAACCATGGTCACCAGCACGTCACCTCTTTGCACGATGTCACGTATCAGGTGATACTTACGCTCAATGTGTTTAGATTTCTTATGGATCCTGGGTTCCTTCGAATTAGCAACTGCCCCACTATTATCACAATAAAGTGTAATAGGTAATTGCACTGAAGGTATCACACTAAGATCCAAAAGAAAGTTTCTAAGCCAAACAACCTCTTTTGCAGCCTCAGATGCAGCCACATACTCAGCTTCCATGGTAGAGTCAGCAACACAAGTTTGCTTCACACTTCTCCAACTAATGCTCCACCACCCAAAGTGAACACATATCCCGAGGTTGATTTCCTAGATTCATTATCTGATTGAAAGTCCGAATCTGTATATCCTATAGGCATAAGACTATCTTTGGTAAACTAACATATAATCTTTAGCCCTTTTCAGGTACTTAATTATATGTTTTACTGCAGTCTAATGTTCTCGCCCAGGGTTAGACTGAAATCTGCTAACCATGCCTACGGCAAAATAGATATCAGGTCTAGTACATAGCATAGCATACATTAGGCTTCCTACTGCAGAAGCATAAGGAACTGCCTTCATACTTTCTATCTCTTCAGGTGTCTTAGGACACTGATCCTTAGATAGAGAAATTCCATGCCTGAAAGGAAGAAATCCTTTCTTGGAATTATGCATACCAAACCGGGTGAGAATTTTATCGATATAAGTGGCTTGAGATAAGCATATCATCCTTTGCTTGCGATCTCGCAAAAGCTTGATCCCTAGGATGTGACTTGCTTCTCCCAAGTCCTTCATATCAAATTGTCCAGATAACCATACCTTGACCAAAGATAACACTCCCATATCATTTCCAATAAGTAAGATGTCATCCACATATAGCACCAGAAATACCAAAGTTTTTTCATCACGCTTCTTGTACACACATGACTCGTCAGGACTTTGATCAAAACCATAAGATTTAATAGTTTGATCAAAACGAGTATTCCAAGATCTAGATGCCTGCTTAAGTCCATAAATGGACCTCTTAAGCTTGCACACCAAGTGCTCTGGCCTTTTACTATAAAACCGTCTGGTTGCATCATAAATGCACTCGTCAAGATTTCCATTAAGGAAAGCTGTCTTGACATCCATTTGCCAAACTTCGTAATCGAAATGAACTGCAATGGATAAGAGAATCCGGATAGACTTAAGCATAGCTACTGGTGAAAAGGTTTCCTCATAGTCGATCCCTTCTTTCTGAGTAAAACCTTTTGCAACTAGCCTAGCCTTGAAGGTTTCCACCTTCCGTCTGCTCCTCTCTTCTTCTATAGATCCACTTGCATCCGATGGGTTTTACTCCTTCGGGTGGTTCTACAAGATCCCAGACCTGATTAAAGTGCATAGACTCTATCTCTGATTTCATAGCATTTTGCCAAAGAGTTGCATCTTTATCCTATAAGTGCATAGGCCCAACTACCCATTGGTCACGCCTCCGATGGGACCAGACCTAACTACCCGTTAGCTCCACTGACTGATGGGACTTGGCCCACCAACCGCCGTTTTTCCCTCTCTGATGGGACAGAACCCACCAACCGGACCAGATTCACGCAACCCCCACGAACCCCGCGGACATTCCTTTCTTACGGAACTCCATGTAGTCGTGCAGGTGTCAACCACCTATAAAAGGGTAAGTCCACTCAAGAACCAGGTACGCAAACTCATACACTTGCTACCCGATCACCCAGAGAGGGATTTCCCCTTTCTGTGGATTCCTTTACCTCCAGAAGAGCTCTTTTAAGCTCTTCCTCGGCTGTGACCTCGATTGCTGACTTGAGCATCAGAGAGTCCCCATCAGAGCACTCCTTTGGTCTTGAACTTTTTACAGGCCAACTAATTAGGCAAAGATTCGTCGATTAAGCAGCTCTCTTCTTCCGATATTCAAGATCGACGATCGAACGTCATCACGTAACCTCGGCGAGAATTTCGTTCGAGTGCTTAGAAATAAAAAGAAAGTTGGTGCACGTTTTGGTGAAGTTGCTCGATTACGGTCATTGGTTGGGAGCATTGATGAGTATGAGCCATGGCTGAATAAATTCGCCACCGTACCTTCTTGCCAACGTTCTGAGAACCATCCCAAAATGGTGCGGTTTGACTCATTCGTTGGCATACTCCAAGAAGTTATTCTAGAACCCAGAAGGACCGTTTCTACCAATCTTATGGCACCCCTAATCCCCACTGGTCTGATTACCTGTTCCTTTACATTCCATTTGGAATCCATGGAGTTCAATTAAATTATATTAATAGAATTGAATTAAAATAGATTTGTGATATTATAGTATTCATGTGTTTGAAATAAATGTAAAAATTCAAGTGAATTTTATTTTTGGAATAGATCAAAATAAATTGAATTTATATAAAATTTCAATATCATCCCTCTAAATAATTATCTTTTTTTATCTCTTATAATTATTAAAAAAATATTAATATTTTACCTTCTCTAATTAAGTTGAGGTGTGTTCCGTCATCGTTGCCAGAGCTGTGTTTCTCAGGTTTTTAATTTGAATATTGAAGAAGTATGACTTAGAAAGAAAAAAAAAAAAGAAGACAGAAGAGAAGAGTTAAGTATTAAAAAGAGACATTTTAGTTTTTTTTATAAATAAATTTTAAAAAATTGAATTCAAGCCTCCTAAATCACAGCAATTTTCAAGAAATCTAATTTTATGCTTTAATTTAATTGCAATTTTTTTAAACTTAAAAGCATTCAACTTGATTCAATACTTCAAGCTACTTTTTCTTACCCTCGATCCGATCCAACCTTTTCTCTTGCCTTGCCCTATACCTGTGCCACAAATTATTTTCAAGAAATATAAATATTATTTATTTATATAGATATATATCAACTCAAGATTTTATTAAAAAATTAGTTAAATATATTATTTAAGTTTCTTGATAATTAGTATATAATTAATTTTAAACTAAATACTTACTATAATACGAGTTCTCACATACTACCTCATACAAATTCAATGTCTTCATCTCATATATTTTTTATTCAAGTCCTTGCATTCTTGTTAAATATTATTTATAATAATTTAGAATTTTATTCAAAAAAAAATTAAATATTATAAGTATATAAATAATGTGACATTAAACTTACTGTATGTATATAAAATGCTAGATGTCTGGCAACTGTTATTTCGATTATGACTGCCAACTATTTCACCTCTGGGCCTGTGAGGGGTTCATGAACGACGGACGCAAGCATCCAGATTAGGAATCCGAACCGCAATACGAGGAGGATATGCCAATCAACTGGGCAAGGTCAAGCTGGTGCTCAAGATATATATATAATTATTCCCATGTTGGTCCCACAAAGCATGGTTCAATGGATACACCTCAGGTTGTCTTTCTTCTTCGAGAAGATGCATGGACGTAGTTATTGAGCTCATGATGTTGAGATGGGCGAAGGCCACTTAATTTGTTCAACCCTAGAGCTAAGGGCACTAACACCGAGCCAAAAAAAAAAAAAAAAAAACAAAAAATATGAAAGAAAAAAAAGTTCATAATCTTTCTTTTTTGAAATAAAAATTATTTTATACATTATATGCGATGTAGAAGCATAAACACCATGCATAATAATTACATATGTATTATATATCATGCATATAACGTATAAAAAAATAAAAAATATTTTCTTTATATGCATGCATAAATTAATCATTCTATACAATTGCGTGCATTCTACATGACGAGTGGCTCGCAAAGTCGTTTCCTTCCCGAATTGATCCCCATCCAGAACCAAAGCCTGTGTGGTCTTTCTTCGCGCCTCAGGCGCGTTCCGACGTAAGGGATATAATCCGTTGCCTCCTCTCTTCTCATGATGTCATCTTGTGCGTCAAAATTTGGAGCTTTTGTTTTTGTTCACAAATAAAGCTATGGTAAGGTGGCCTGCAGCACTTAGAATGACCGTTTTAGTCAAACATTCTTATTCCTAACATAACTATTTCAAGAGAGGCTAGGGTGGCCATATTATTGTAATAAGATTCTCTTTTCTTTCTACAACTTTTTTTTTTCTTTTATCCCGGTGGAATATAAATAACCTCAGTCTTAGAGATGCTCGAATTTCAACCTAAAAAATAATAATAATAATATTTATATTAAAAAATTCTTTGTTTTCTTCGAAGCAAGCATAATCATGAGTTTAAATGCATAATCCATGTAATATCTCAAAAAATAGTTATAAATTAAATTAAAAAAAAGTTTATAGTGTTTATAACTTAAATTCACAAGCTATCAATTAATTTTTATTTATGTTTTTAGGATCACATAGCTTCGACCATTAATGAATAATTGAACCAGGCAATTTGAGTGTGTAAAAATTGATGGATGAAAGAAAAGAGCTATTCATAGGACAGAAGGATTAAAGAAGGAAAAAATTACAAATAGTATCAAAGCCGACCTAAATGTAATGGATAGGGTTATTCATTGGATGGAAGGATCAAAGGGCTAGGATTGTGATAAAGTCCTACTATGATATGGAACCACCCTACTAACACTAACGATCCGATTGGCTCGGAATAAATTCTAGCTAGCTCGTTGCACCTGAGGAGGACATTGCGTAATACTTCAAAATTCGATCGATTCAAAATAAATTCTGGCTAGCATGTGGCATACGAGAAGGACGTCGCATAATACTTCAAAATTTGAAGTGCTAATTATAACTCAAACTTGCTATCAGTTAACTTTCACTTAAATTTTTAGGGCTACATAATTATGGTATGCTAACAGATTAATTGGACTAACATATGAGCTTAAATTATTAGGATCAATTCATATGATCAACTCATAGAAATCTTTATCATATATGAAATATAATCAGCTTATTCAACCAACATTATCCCAAAATGCCTCCATATGTAACTATGGAAACGTCTTTGTGCACCGCCTTTAGTGCACGAAGGCGTGCACCGAGCGCAGCCATTGGCCGTGCGCCTGTGCGGGCCCGTATGCCCTAGCCCATTGGGCCGTAATATGTCCCGCACGCGCACCCGCATAGGTGCGCCGCTAATGAAGACTTTTTCATGTAACTATTTAGGCATCAAATGGGCTGTGATGCGTCCCGCACGGGTGCGCAACCAATGAAGACTTTTTCATGTAACCATTTAGGCATGGCATTGTCTTACCCCCACCATAATGCCATAATGGGTGTCCGAAGCATATCACCCCTCGTCAAACATTGATGGATTCTAGAATATGTGCACTAAGTTATGGTCGTCCATTGCCATTCTAAATATTAGGCTTTGCGTCTTCCTTGACCTACTGCCCAACCATAATACCCCGACCACTGCCTAACCATCACACTATGTTGACTCTATTGCGGAACCTCAAATTAATAAAAGATATGGTCCTCGATCTTGACCCTAAAACTACAGGGCACTCACTGCTTGGATTATTCCAGGGGCTGACGCCTAATTTCCGTAATCTACGAGTGGCCACTGCACCTTTTTAACTTTTTATGATCCTTTGATCAACCTCAACGAAAACGAAGCGGCACTTCTTAAACTCTTTCTAGTCTTGAGACTTATAATTCAATTGACCCCAGTCTAAGAGTAGACACTGCTTCTACCTGGTCCTCTGGCTTTCAAATTCCAGTAGATAAGGGTGCGTTTGGATCGCCAATATCCCAGATTTAGAAGAATAAAAGTGAATTCGCATGCCAATGGGTTTAACATGAGGGTGTGTTTGCATCACCAGTATCCCACATTTGAAAGAATAGAAAGGGAATTCACATGCCATGAGTTTATCATGCCTAAAAAGAAAAGATTGGCAATCCGCAGCCTTTTTTCGGATTTTGAAAGTTCATATGAGATTCGATTGCTAATTCCATCCCACCTCAATCCTGATGATGATGGTTTAAATCCTCCTAATAAGTGGAATGCAACATATTGGATATCTCTTTCTAGTCTTACCTCTTGATCCACATGATCTTGAGGCTAAAAGTGGCCAAATTTGAATCTACAATCCTACAAAGACTTTATCCTCTATCTCAAAATCTAATGCTAGAAACACAAAATGGCACTTCTTGAATTATATTCAAAGCATATAGCTCCCAACCATCGCGACTTGGGAACACCCTCCACATGCATTCCTTCTAGCAGCTCCATCCTAAATGCATGGCCTTGCTTCGTACTTTACAGCCCTAATTGGTAGTGTTTTACCTTTTCCATGCAACACTATGCCTTTGGTCACTACCATACCATACCACACAAGTGCCTCAAACTAACAAGTTGCCATCCATTTTCTCCACAAGTCCTTGCTAGGTGGGACCCTGATATATATCTGATTAAAGCCTCTTCCCATATTGCTTGAGCACTAGACATGGTAGTCTTTCCCTTCAAGCTCTACCCATTTGCCTTTGCAAAATCAACTCTATCCGTGTTGCCTCTTGCAACACCCATCTTGGTTTGTAGTTCCAAGGCTAGTTCATATAATGAAAATTTTCCAACAGGCTATCCTATCATAGCCTTTCTCACTCTCACTCTGAACCTTAAAGCACTTAACAACATGTCCAAAATCTAGCACTTCAATTAATAAATCCATTCTGTGCATCTGACCACCATGGAGAACAATAACTACACAGCCCTTGTGCTGAGCTTCCAATAGTCGACCGACACCATGTGTACGTTAATGCACTGACCTTGGCTTTCATGTGGCTTCACTTTGAGAGTAGATCCATGTAAGTCTCATCTTAATTTTTTTTTATCACTGAACTGCCTTGCCTTAGTGCTACAGTCACCCACACAAGGGATAGCCCTTTCCAATTTTCCCACATGACCTTCATGCAACCGGGTCCTTTGACTCTCCTTTCCTCTGCATTGTAGACCCACCCTAGTACCTTATTCCATTGACTCGGCCCTGCCTCTTTGGAGATTATAGTCCCTGGAGATCCTTTGTCTTGCCACTATCTATATTATCAAAGTGCTTTGGTATTGACAAGCACTCCACATACTGAATTCCCTTTCTCATGCAATCAATGAGCACATGGCCTTTACAACATGCTCTCTCACGCCGAGTCATTATCATCTATTATGAAGTCAGACATCCAACTCCTTCGACATGAGACTTCATACTTTGTATCTTCTGTAGATTTGATACCCCCATATATGTAACCAATCATAACTCAGCTCACTCTTGCATCAAAATCTAATTAATTCAACTTGATACTGCATGTGCTAAAAGCTAGCAATAAGCTCACAGTCTAACATTGACTTAGCAAACTTGTTGCTCCCATGCGACTTGTCATTACATGTGACCAGACCAAAAATACAAATAATAATAATAATAATAACAATTCTGTGATCTTGTGAGTTATATTAAAGCACACAAGCTTTCTAGTAGTTGCTGCTTTAGGGTGGCCACATGTAAGTTATATTAATAGTAACGGATCTAATTAAGAACTTTTTAGTAACCAATCTACCAAAATTCCGACTATACTGAAGGGGCTACTTAACCTATGATATCTTTAACATATAAATCTATAGAGAGAGAAGCCAGATTGTTTTGTAATTTTCCAAGACTTGGCTCACTTTTTAGATGGGACCTAGTTTTTTTTTTTTTTTCCAATTTCATCCTCTAGGCTTATTTTAGCGTCTAAGTTTGCAAAATTTTGACCCATATAAAATGGGTTAGGAAGGCTATCTAGCTTGCTTGTGATTAGCTTCAATTAGGTTGACCAAGATGTTTTTTTTTTTTTTTTTGATAATTTTTAAGAAGCAAATTGTACGAACAGAAAGTGTCCACTTCAGAAGGCTATATTTTTTGGTTGGGTGTGGCAGATGGTGACTACCTAATTGATCAGACTGAGGCTAAAGTTATACTCTATGTCCTTAAGATAATTTCATCCCGCAATGGTGCTTACGGTCAGTATGACAATTATCTTCCAGGATACAACAGTCTCTTTTTGATGAAAGCAGCACTACAATTCACCAAAAATATCGAACCAAGAATGCTACTCTCTTTTTAATGCACTATTGCTATACTACCCTTAGGAAAGTATGCAAATGCCTAAGAGAGAACTCAATTCGGAATGAAATTGGAATAAATGAAATGAGAGGGTCTAGGATCCTATTTATAGGATTTTAGGTGCCCCTTGGAAGCAACCCTACGAATTTAATTTAATTTGAATTCTTTGATCGAAGGATGTGAGGGTTAAGGGCTTATCACCCTTGATATGCCCTTTAGACATCGTGATCTTCAGATCAGGCGATCGGATAAGCCTTTTCATGGCTATGATCTGAAGATCAGCCGATCAGATAAGCCTATTCTCATCATGATATGCCTTTTCATCATCGTGATAGGCGGTTGCACATCATCACAACTATCCTGTTGACTGGTCAATCGACTAGTGTGAGCCATTGGATCGCGATCGCGATCATAATTTGATCACCGCATCTCGATCCTTTATCCGATCAATCAATGATTAGTTCTGATCCTGATCCGATGATCAACGGTCAATTGATCTCAGCCCTTTATCTTGATCAACGGTCAATTGATCTCAACTCTTTATCTTGATCCGATCAGATGATCAACGGTCAATTGATCTCAGCCCTTTATCTTGATCAACGGTCAATTGATCTCAACTCTTTATCTTGATCCGATCAGTCTCTACCGTCGGATCCTCCTAATCAAGAAAAAATTTAAAGCCCCTCAAGCTCCTTGCGACTATGCGAAGTGCGCCTACAAAGCACCCTTTGCACATGCGCGTGCGCGAGGGTAACCCTCAAGCTCTCCACTTATGGTGAGCCTAAGGAACTTAAGCTTCAAGGAAGTGGTTTCCATATAAGTAAACATTCCTTTCTTGATTTTTCCGATGTGGGACTAAATATCCCCGTAATTTTTCATTCACACACATAAGGAGGTAATGGGCTTCCAAGGCCCATTAGGGTATTCAAGACCTATTTTGGCCATTACCCAACAATATTGCCACCATAAAAAGACATCACAGTGGATTAAATCTAAGAGGCAGTAATTACAACAAAAAAAAAGGCTTAGAAACGAGCTTTCACTGGCAATTTAATTATGGGATGCTATTTGGATATCATCCACAGGCCGCTGGAGGTCCGATCAGCCTCTTATCACCTCAATGGGAGAGATGTTGACCATATTTGATGTCATCTCATGTGAAGAACGTCAGGAATGATACCGTCTGATTCAGCGGTCTATCAAGAACTAATAAACTAAGACGTATATTAAAATCGTTTAGTAAATATATATATATAGAATAGTTTTAGCTACATATTGATTGAAATAATTTAATGACACAAGCAAGCTTTCGATTCCATTAAATAATCCACGGCTCTGTAACCTGCATTGCAAATCCTATTCTGAGCAATCATAGATGGATATCTTGCATGAACCTTGAGATCAGGTGAGTAACTACAGTATTCTCTCTCTGCCTCTTTCTTGGAAAAAAAAAAAAAAGATCATGTCTGTAAAAATACAAATTTTCATGATGAAACAAGATGATTGGCATATTGCATGACAAATAGAGAGGAAAAGTGTTTCAAGAGCAGCTGCTAACCCTGGTATGGATGACACATATATTGAAGCATATTGCAAAGCTCTTTTAACCTTAAAATGAAAGGAAAATCCCAATGGCATCTTGTGTAGACATAAATTTCAACCATTGACCATGACAACATGATGATGCTTCCTCTTTAAGAGAGAGAGAGAGAGTGCTCCATCAGTTGCACCAAACCCTTAAAAGCTTATCAGAGTACACATTTTGCATTTGTTAAATTTTTAGTGGAATAGTTGAGGAGTTTGGTCATAGATGTGCTTCCAGATAAGAAATCAGAAGCACAAGGAAGTAATGTTGCAAAAACAAACGTAAAGGGAGCAAAGACTCTAGAATAGAAATGGTGCTTCAAAATAAGATTATTAGTTGAGCAAGAGAGTTTTAACTAGACTTTAGGAAGTTTGCCATTTAATTGGAACACTGTTATCATTGTTAGCAGGTATGCTTCCAATCAAAACATTAGGGAAGCAGTTTTTCATGGCAATAAAAAGTTGCTTTAAAAAACAGCAACCTTAGATAACTGATGAAAGACAGCTGCGACAACCATCGCAAATAGAGCTACGCATGAGGAAGTAAGAGTTCCATGAACTACTGAACAATATCCCTTTTGGTTAAAGAATAACATGGCAGTATATTTTATGACGTTGGATTTTGGGTGGAGCAATCCATCTCCTTGTGCTCTATTTGTTTTCTTAGTGAATCAGATGGGACCGTGATCCAATCCTATCTTTCAAGGAAGAATAACAGAGTACGCTTGATGGGGCCCCGGTTGTTTGAAGGTTTGTTTTTCTCCTTCCCACTTCCAGATGTCACTTTTCCCTCCTTGTACCTGAACGTCTGAATGGATGCTATGAGTTGATTCTATATCATGCCATTCAGAAAAAAAAAAAAAAAAAAAAAAAAAAAAAAAAATATATATATATATATATGGGTACATAAAGCATGCCATGCTGGTCCACCAACGACTCCTCCTTGTCTTTTCCAGGAAACATAATGACTCATCATTGTATGATATGAAAGAGCTTTGTCCAATTTCTTATGAAAAAAACATGCACAAGATTGTACTTTGTTTCATAAGAAATTGGACAGAGCTCACTGCACAATGGTTTATAAGACAAACTGAGTGTTGGAAAACCTCGTAGATTAGTCAAAGTTTGATGAGTGCATTAGGCACAAAAAGGCAGATAGATAAATACGTTGGAAAAAAAAAAAAAGTTGGTGTACTGCCCCTTCAATAAGAAAATGGATGAAGACAGAAGGAGACTAGGGAGGAGGAGTTTTGTTAGACTGACACATTTCGAAGGGCCTCATGTTCAAGGTGGCTCCAATTGTGGATGATGTGGATGGAAAGAGACTGGCTACCAGAGTTCCAGCATTATTGTGAGATTAGGAGAGGCCATCATAGGTGAGGAGAGTTTGTGGACCTACTCTCAGTCACATGTGCTAAAATTCTTGGAAGGACACATGTGACACACAAAATCACTGACAGAAATTCATGCCCAGTGATTGTTTTGGAGGGGAAGCAAAGTGTGAAAGAAAAAAAATCAATGCAAAAAAAAAAAAAAAAAAGTGTGAGCTGAAATAGAGTTACTTCCCATTCTCGTAGCTAAGAATTTCATTAAGCAATCGAAGGATAACTATATAGTGTTAACAGCCACTTATAGAGAAAATTGAAAAGAAGACCTGCCTTATAAAAAGGCAGGTTGCTATATTGATGATAGATTATGCCTAATCAATACAATTCTTACAATGCTTTCATCTTACTTCTTATCAGTACTTAGACCACCAAAATGGATGAGTCGCAAAGTTGATAAGCTCGAAAGAATCTTTCTATAAGAAAGAAAAGAATCGATCAGTAGGTTTTACTATTTACTAAATTAGGAAGCTATTTGCAGAGACAAAAAGGAAAGTTGAGCATTAAAAATCTTAAAAACAAGAATATTGCACTACTAGCTCGATGAGCTTAGCAATTCTTAAATAGGCATAGAGAGGAGGAAAACCCTTGAACTATATTCATATCCAAATCCTACTAATTGTGATGTTGATTTGCTCTACATAGAAAGAATAGATTTCGAAAAATCTCTTCAATTTGGAATGATATCAGCAGTAGGTGGGAAGCCTGTTGAAGCTGCACTTCCTTCAAACCAAGTAATGAGATAAGTATCAAATTTGGAGGATAATTAATTACCCATATTCCCTTGGCCAACCTATTGGAGGATCTGCATGGTTAAGTTGTGAAGAAGCATCATTTTGTTTTCTTAGCAAGAAGTTGTAGAACATAAGGATGGAATTCATCTTTTTTGGTCTGCTTACACTCTCAAAGTGCCTACAACTGAGTCTTTTATAATCTATCCATCCATCTATATCAATGGATGCCCTAATGTGGAAGCTTTGTGAAAATGGTAGATATTCAGTTGACTCCAAAGATGTATCAATCATTGTGGTGTCAAATTCTCCTTCATGTGGTCCAGTTTAAAAAACTTGAACCCTTAAAAAGGTTAAGATATTTCTCTAATATATTTGTGGAGTTCAATAAGAGTCAATGGAGCATTTCTTTGTCAAACGTTCCTTCTCACGATCGATTTTGGAACCCCTACCAATTACCTTGATTTGAGCAAAGTGCTATCAATCGTATCTACAAGCTTTGATTAGAATAGAAGAAAAAAAAAAAAAAACCAACGAAAATTAGAAAATGCTAGGACCAACTAATTATATCTTTCATATAGCATGCATAAGAGGAGAAGGCCAAAGTCTTCCTCCAAAAGAAGTCGATCTTTGACAAGCACCATATCATTCACAAGATATCATTATTTTCTCTTTGTGAAACAATTTCTATTCCAAAAAATATAAATTAGAATTCCATGAAAACCTTTGTAACCTTTTTTTTTTTTTCTTTCCTATTCTTTTTGCAACTCTTTTGTAAATTCGTTCGATCTTAATAAAAAAATAGAAATCATTCTCACCACCAAAGCTATCTAATGATCAAAATTGAAACCTACACCGCAGCATAAATTTTTAGTTCAAGATTTCTATGATATGGTTGCAGTACTTCAAAAAAAAAAAAAATGAGTAAAAAGAATTATGCTGCATATTGAAATTTCTCTTGAAATAGCACAAATTTCATTTAAGCTACACTTGTGTGCCACTTGTAAAATTTCAATATCCTAGCATGATTATTTTGATGAAAAAGTATATAATGCAAAACTCTCAAGAAGGTATTTATATCTAAAAAGAATCTGTTTCATAAGATACAAAAAAATAGTGCAACTGCTGATGATTAAAGATTGAGTTCCATGTGATACATTCCAACGGAAAGTTATTGACATGACATATCTTTTGTCCGCTGCATATCATCATCCTAGACCTAGTCTAGTTGACAAGTACGTACTGGCCATGGTAACCGTGTTAAGACTGATGGCCAATATGTTCTCGTCCACTTGGCCCACTGGTTAAACTTGTGCTATATCCAGTGAAACGAATTTGTGAGCCAAGTTGGCATGGGTCCCCATCTACTGACCTTACAAACACGCCAATTCCCCCCTTGCGTGGAGCAAATCATGCCCAAACTTTGATATGTACTACTACTCCCCTACTTCTCCATGCCCATCACCTAATACCACTAGTTAGCCTCACCTAGTAAAATTATACCGCACCAATTGCCTCTAACTTCCTAGAGTTGTTTAGGCTTTTGGGGCTTGATCTTAATTATTTGAATCATCAACCTTGATCATAATTTGATATTTAGATCAAACACTTTTCTTCACTTGGACCTCATATCCATCGATGATAAGTCTAGCTAGACCACTTGCGGCAAAAGTCATTACTCATGCCCAATCGCAACCATAGGGATGTCACTTTTCTACATTTAAAACAGATCATGCCCATGACTTCCATCATCTTCCTTCTCATCCATTCTCTTGACGCCCATCACCTATGTTTGACCTTGCACCGTCCTCACCAATCTTTGGACCGAAAAATTTATCACACAGTCATTTTTGACATTCTAAAAGATATACTTAAGCAAAATATTTGAATTAAGATGTAAATGAATAATTAGGGTTCTAAGTTGAACATGAAAGAATCCATGGCATATATCCTTTTCATATCATATTGAAATTGAAATTAAGGATCAAAATCTCATATTACTTCTGAACACACGTTCCATCGGCAGCATTATTTTGGATCAGATTTATAATAAATAGGATTCATATAAATATAATTTAGAAAAAATTGCAGTCAAATCGTTTAAATTTGATATATGTATATATTAATTCTAAAACTTTCATTTTGATGCATAAAGATCTATTTTAGATAATTTTAATATTATTTAAAAGATTTGCTATCATCAGCTACTAACGTCTTGTAATAGAGATAGATTCTCAAAAGCTATAACTATAAGGTAGTGTTTGATAAGAAAAATATTATCCATGGATAAGTGTATGGGATAGAGTTTATTCCCTGGCTATCCTTAGGGATATCCCTTGACTATCCCATTGATCATATCAAATGCAAAAAGGTAAATCCATATGATAACCTTTTTTTACTCTTATTTTGAGGGATAACCAGCTATTCCTACATTCTCTAGGGAATAAATTGAGGAGATATCCTATGGTTAACCATGGATTATTCCTTTGGTTAACTTTATTCTCTGCTATCCCTTATAGTTATGGCTTTTGGGAATAAGAGGAGATATCCTCTGGATATCCCCTTTTATCCCCTATTTCAAATACTACCTAAGGGATAGCTGGGAATAAAGTTAACCAAAGGGATAATCCATGGTTAATCATGGTTAACCATGGGATATCCCCTCAATTTATTCCTTAGAAAATGCAGGAATAGCTGGTTATCCCTCTAAATAAGAGTAAAAAAAAAGTTATTCTATGGATTTACCTTTTTGCATTTGATATAATCAATGAGATAGTCAAAGGATATCTCTAGGGATAGCCAAAAGATAAACTCTACTTCATACACTTATCTATGAATAATATTTGTTTTCTATCAAACGCTGCCTTAAATATCTGAAGCTTGAAGAGGCCTGATTATAATTTCTTCTAATAAACCTACCGACAATAATTGCATTCAATGTCAAGTCCGGTTTCAAAGTTTCAACCCCCACTGAAACCGATCTTCGACGCTTAAGACCCAACCCATCCGCCGTCGACCTCGAGAATCCTGAGTTAATGTCGGCATCCAGATTAAAGAAGAATTTAAGTAGCCCAAATCCAATTATGAATCCTCTTCTTCCCACCGACGTTGCGCGACTCCAGACCTTCTTCCGTAGAATATGTGAACGCCCCATTCTCTCGGTCAACACCTCCCCTCTCTTTCTTTTTTTTCAGCGAAAGATTCTTATTTACACCCTCGAACATCTCGCTAATAAAAACCAGGAGAGCCCATGAAAGTCTTACTGTTCGTAAAGCGGCTCGGCTCACGATCGAATCAAGCTCTCCACTATACATCTACTTATTATACGACGTTTGTTCGTTCAATACGACCTTTGCTGTCTATAAATCAAACGGTCGAGCGATTTTCCTTTGAGGATTACATGTGCTTCAGGGTGGCGAACCCGCACGACTTCGAGGAGCCCGGCGGCCAGTCCGAGCCCGGAGGCCGCGAGCCTAAGGGAGAAGGGCTGGCGCCGGAGATGGCAGCCGGGATGCTTTCACCTTACTGTCAGGAGCAAGAGATGGCATTGATGGTGTCGGCCTTGACGCATGTCGTTTCTGGGGGCCGAGCAGGCATGGCCGGTTCGCCTTCGCCGCCGTTGATGGGTGGTCAGGGTGGCGGCGCTGTCGGTGGGATGAAGAGAGAGAGGGAGGAGATGATGCCGGAGCCGGCGTTGAGGTATCACCGGGGTTTTCCTGCGGCGTTCGGGAGCTCCGCGGCCTCTGGGGAGTCATCAACAATTATGACAGGTGATTACTTCACCTAAGTGATCTAAAAGTTTTTTCTCTTATCATCGCCTACGATCATTAAAATGGCTTGCTGTTTTCTTTCTTCGATGTTTCAGCAACAGTACTGAATAGAATTATACAAATTTTTGTTTTTTGTTTTTTTTTTGTTATTTAAGTTTTTTTTTCAAAAAAATCGCACAGCTATGAGGTTTGCTCAGAACTTTTAAATGTAACTTATGTGATTCTTTTTAAAAATAAAAGGTAAAGATAAGTGGTAGAAAAGAAGAGGTTAAATGTTTTTTGTTTGCTCTGCTTTTCTAAGGTGCCTATGGAGTTCTTTTGAATCTTCTTCTATGAATATTGAAGGCAAATGGATATGGTTTCCAGAAGCTATCTGCTTTAACTTTTCTTCGCAAGTAAGCTGTTGCAGATATCTATCTCTAGAATCTTATTCTATAAGTTATCTTCAAACGGGTCCAAGCTTTGATCACATTAAGTATCCAAAAGAGTTGTCTTTTCTTCTCCACTGTTCCATTCCTGCTCCTCCTCTGTCGCACCTACCAGCCCCATCCTTTTCCCCGGATCCACCATCACCAATTAGCAGCTCAAACTAATACTTCTCTCTCTCTCTCTCTCTCTCTCTCTCTCTCTCTAACCCCGTCTTTATTCTCCTCATTTTATATCTACAGGAACAGAGCATGGCCTTCGCAGCGTCCTAACCACCACCCAGTCCCCTACTCCCCCACTCCCTGCTTCAGCAACAGAGGAGGCCCGCCCTGCCACCCACGCCGAGCCAGAGCAAGGGCAGAGGCGGCGCTACCGAGGGGTCCGGCAGCGGCCCTGGGGCAAATGGGCAGCAGAAATTAGAGACCCACACAAGGCGGCCCGTGTATGGCTCGGCACCTTCGAGACGGCGGAGGCCGCCGCCCGGGCCTATGATGAAGCGGCCCTCCGCTTCAGAGGAAGCAGAGCCAAGCTAAACTTCCCTGAGAATGTCGGCGTTCGACCAGCGGCACCCATCTCTCCTGCGGCACAATTTCCGGTTCCCAGTCCTGAGCCGGCGACTCTCTTGGAATCGCAGCCATTTGCGAATCTTCAAGCTCCCGGTGCCTCGAGGGACTACTCAAGGCTCCTACAGGGGACGGGGGAGCATCAGAGGATTCTTCCCACTTCTCTTTTGGACCAAATGATGCACTACAGATCTTCTCCGGCTTACCATTCTTTGGCGACCTCCTCGGTCTCTTCCTCCTCTGTTCCTTCTTCCTCCTGGTCCTCCTCTGCTTTTCCGCCGCTTTATTCTCCAGGAGAAACAGAGCAGCAGATGAGCTATCCCCGGCCACAGGGGAGTACGACTGGGGGCAGCGCACCGGGCCTTCCGGCGCCGCCTTGGACGGATTCTAGCCGTTATCCACCGTCTTCTTCGGGATAGGCGGATAGGAGTGGATTGCTGGAGCTGGAGGTCACTATCCCATTCATTTCATTTCATTAATAACAGTCTTCCACTCTAGTTTTCATTTCCTTTCTTACGTCTCCATTTTATTTTGCATGAACTTGTTTTATTTTGGTGAGAGCAGAGGAATTTAGTTTCCTATGATTATTTTTGATTAGTTGAGAGTTCAAATCAAATCTGCTTTCTTTTTACACTGGATACAAGCATGCGCATATAAAAGAAGAATTTGATGGATGACCATGGATTCCGTCAATTGTACCAAGTCCACTTTCTATACGATCAGTGAGAGGTCCACTTTCTAAAATAAAAACATTTCAAAACGAGTTTTCCGCATTGTCCTAGTAATCTATAATATTTTTGTCTAAGATCTTTTTCTCTGCATTCATAATTAATTTCAACTTTGAAATTTTATAGTTTGCACATGTTTCCGATTAAATTGCCTCGGTTTGATTAGAATAAATAAATTCAGAAATATCACAGCACAACTGCATACTTTTAAAATAAATTTTAAAAGCATGCCAAAATTTATTAAATCTCAATATATATAAGTTAAATTTTTTTTTTCACGCCACCAATAACGTATCCCATTAAAAACATAAAATTAATAAATTTAAATTTATCTTTTAAATTTTATATTAAAATATTTTAATATGAGATTAATTAATGGGATAAAATGAGAATATATTTATTTTAGTTTCTATTTCATTGGCAGCAAAAATAATTTCAATCATTATACTAAGAAAAAAAAAAAGAAAAGAAGAATCTTAAAATTGTCATCCTCGTCCAGTGTCCTGCAAATGCTATGGGGGGGAGGAAACCGTCGACCGCATCCCTCCAATAAACCCGGAACCTCTGGTCCACCAACGGCGGCTGGCTACCCGAATTCGTTTCCTCTGCCCATCGATCTCGGGTTCATCCACGCCAGTCCGATGGCCCGCCCGTGGATAATTCGGTCGCTGAGGGCGCCTTCTCGACGCGCGTTTAGGGCTCGGACCGGCCCTCCGTGGACCCACGTCCAGGTTGCATGGCTCGAGAATATCTAAAATCTAAAGAGAAAAGGACCCGTGGAACTTCTTCTCTGTTTTGGAGCGTAGCGGGAGGTGGGGCAACCGTGGTTGGCCGTTTGTCCACCAGCCGCCGATGGAAAGACCGAGTCCACACCACTTCGTATCTCCAGAGGTATCCGAGTGTGTGAACTGAGATCTGCCGCCGTAGGCACAGAGAGAAGAAGAAGCCTCTTTTGGCTGCATCGATGAAGAAACGTAGCTACCGTGGCAACGTATAAATTATCCAATTTTTACGGCAAATAAGATTTATCATTGCCTTCTACTAATTAGTTTTCCGCTTCCTAAAGCAAAAGTCACGGATGTACAAAAGTTCTCATTCACACCTTGAATTTCGTTATGGCAGCAGCTCCTTAAGGTATGTTTAAAATAGGTAATAAGAAGGTATCTCCTGTTTTAATGCTATAACTACGAAGAATAAGTTTATAAAAGATTAATCAAAAAAAATAACTCATGTTTAAAATTATTTCTTAAATTTATTTTTTTAAAAAAATTAAAAATAATTAAAGTTATTCTTTGATGATAAAATTATTATTTGAAAAATATTAGAATTGATATAGCTGGTAAGGCAATGTAAGCGTTAACGACAGAGCAGAACTCAAAACAGGCAGCCTTGCTCTTCAGCGGCGACCCTGCTTCTCCAAGACGGCCCCACTCTTCAGCGGCGGCCACGTCTCTCTAAGGTGGCCCCACTTTCAGCGGCGACCCCGCTTCTCCAAGGCAGCTTCGCTTTTCAGCGGTGGCTCCGTCTCTCCAAGGCGGCCCTTAGTGGCTCCATCTCTCTAAAGTGGCCCTCGATGGCTCCGTCTCTTCAAGGCGACCCTCGGCGGTCCCATCTCTCCAAGGCGACCCTCGGTAGCCCCGTCTCTCCAAGATGGCTCTCGGTGGTCCACCCTCTCCGAAATCGGCCTCAACACTGGCCGCGGCACCAACCTCTATGTCAGCTCTCGAACGGACTGTGGTGCCTGCGTGGCCCTCCGCATGGGCTAGTCGCACTTACCGCCTGACCCATGCGCCCGATGGGACCAGGCCCACCTACCACCTGTCCCACGCGCCAGATGGGACCAAGCCCACCAACCAACTGGCCCACGTGTCTGATAAGACCAGGCCCACTAACCGTCTCTGAACTCACATAACCACCATGAGTTTAGCAAACATTTTCTTCCACAAAACTCCACATGGCTAATCCCTAAACTGAAACCAAGGGTCCATAAAAGGATAAGAAGAATCCTTAGCGAGAAAAAGGGCTTTTCCACACACTAAAGCCATTCTAAAGATATCCTATTACACTCTTAGCACTGAGGGAACCTTCCGATTCTCTGGGCCTCTCTTTCCGAGCTTTCTCAAGCTCACGACTGTGATTCCGGTCAATAACTTATCCATCGAAGGGTCCCCGCCGGAGCCACCTCCGGCCCTAAGACTTTTTGCAGGTCCGAGTTTCGTCAACAACTTCACGGAGCCTTCGGACAGTTATCGCCGGTAATCAGACGTCATCAGATTTGTGCGCCAAGAAGAGGGAGAGAACAGAGCGCTGTAATGCCTAGCCACAAGCTTTCTTCTCCTCTCTTTTCCTCTAAAACAACAATGGTGGTGACACGAGCACGAGAGGCCTCCATCAGTCATGCTAGGGGGCATCTCCAACCGATGGAGCAGCGGCCGAAGGCCAATCCTCCCGCTGCTAACCCTCCAGTTACTCATGTGCCACCAACTGTGGCCACCCAATTGGACCAACTAGCTACACTCACTTAGCAAGTTCAAAACTTGACGGCAATAGTGCATGGACTGCAGGAGCAACAGTCTGTGGCCACTCAACACCAGCCTAGGCCTCCTCCACCGCCCACGGCAGATGCACCGCCCAGTCAACAGTCTTCTTAGGGGAGACCTCATCATCGAGAGACTCGCAACCATCGTGCCTCGTCCAGAGGACACCATTGGGAGACCCTCAAGAGGTCACGTTCTCTCGTCCATAGCTCAGGCGACTCCTCCCTAGAGTGACAGTGCTGGGAAGAGCCCAAACGGAGGTATCACTACCCACGCTCTTCCCCTTCTTCTTCTTCATCTTCCGAGTCATCAAGGAAGATGTCAACTATCAACTACCGAGTGGAGAAGCGCTTGGATGAGTACAACTAGCGGTTGGAGGAGCTCAACAGAAAAATCAAATGTTGGTTAGTTTAGATTCCTACTGGCCAGGGGAATAACCAACTCCTGATTTTGTGGTTTATGTATTTTGAATTTTGAACGTGCAAAACAGCGGGAGTGAGTTTGCGACTCCGTAACCATTGCCCATAACGTACTCCGGAAATCTCTATGATGGCAAAAATTTCTGGAGGGTTTGTGTATATAAAAATGGTCCCTGGTACCTGCTCTACGATATGAGAAAAACCACACACCATCGATCTGGGTAGAGAAAGGACCAGAAGAACCAGAATTCAAAGCTTCTTCCTTTTATTTTTATTCCGAGGCCGGAACGATGGCGGGAGGTAATCCTCAACACTATTTCCGCTGCTTTACTTTATTTTGAAGTGCCATGTTGATCTAAATCACATTAGGCACATTACTGGTAAGTTTTACATTTGGTATCAGAGCCTTTACGCCTCTGTCTCGTTTTGGCCGAATGCTTTCTGCTTTTGGGCTCTTCTTTATGTTGGATTTTGTTTTAAATATTAGAAAATATATATTTAAAATTTTATCCTGATCAAAAATAAAGAGGGGCAAGACGTTCTTGATTTCTATTTCTCTCATTTTAGGGATAGTCCAAAGGGGAGGCTACTGGTAGTACCCTGGATTATTTACCCAACGGGCGTACGGTAGGGATATTAGGGACGTACCAATAAGGGAGGCTGATGTAGTACCTTGGTGCCTTTGACCCAACTACCTGCGTACCGGGAGAGTTAATAGATTGATCAATAAGTCTTATGCCATGAAGCATGCATTTATCTGTTCATTCATTCTTTTGGATAAAGCATGCATTTATCTGTTCACTCATTCTTTTTGGATAAAGCATGCATTTATCTGTTCACTCATTCTTTTGGATATAGTTTGAATAAAGATAAATCCAAACATCTCATAATCAAATCACCATAAAAAGAGGAAGCATGGTTTCCTTGCTTCGGATATGTACACACGGGATAAGGACGGATGAAAACATTTCTTACTGAAAACGTGACAGTAATAATAATAAAAAAAAAAAATTTGGATGCCAGCGCCCGTGGCTGGGCGCTGGGTGACTGCCAGCGCCCATCTTATTAAAAAAAAAAAAAATTTAAGCCAGCACCCAGGCGCTGGCTGTAAGCCAGCGCCCAAGTGCTGGCTGTAAGCCAGCCCCTGGCTGGGCGCTGGCTGCCTGCCAGCGCCCTGGCTGGGCGCTGGCTGCCTGCCAGCGCCCAACCAGCGCCAGCACCCAACCAGCGCCAGCGCTGGTTGGCGTGGGCAACAGGCGCTGGTAGCGCCTGGGTGGGCCAGGCGCTGGCCCAGCGTTCTGGGCCAGGCCCTGACCCAACAGACATCTGATCCAATTAAAATTGATCCAGTATTTGATTGGCTCTATTGTTTGGGCCAACAGTGAGGCTGGGCCGTGCACATAATTTTATCCAAAAATTTTGAGGTGATTGAGATATTTTGGTTAAATTAAACTATTGGAATTGGGTGAGGATGACGGGCTGTTGGCTCGTTCATTAAGTGATGGGCCATTAGCCTGTCATATCTATGTTCAATTATATTTAGAATTTATGTGTGTAAATTTTGTGAATTATGCATGCATCTTAAGTGACATAATTGAGCATAAAATTTAAATAATGTCTAAGTGATAAATACAATTAAATAATTGAGGAGTAGCCACAACATCCTTAATTATAAAATTGTATAATAAAGTTAATAAATCACATAAATAATAGACATTAATTATAATTAATTATATGGATATAATAAAATTTATTCCATAGAAAAATTTTGTTATATTTATATAATTAATTAGGATAAAATGTCAAATTATATTTTCTAATTTACCCACAGGGATTAGAAATTAAGGGTATAATTTGATAATTTTATCATATAGTTTAAATGTGAATCTAATTGAATTAATACTTCAGCCCACAGGCAAGTTTTATGTCAGTAGATTCATATTTTGATGTATTTTACATTGGTAGATATGTCATATTGTTTAAAGAGCTTCAAAGTTTTGTAACATGAGTATGGTTATTTAATTTTTGCAGTTTGTCAGCCTGTTAATTTCTCTGATATGATTTGTGATGTTCCTGAGCTCAAAGGGGACAATTATAAAATTTGGAAGGAGAGAACTCTCCTTCATCTAGGGTGCAAGGACATTGATTACGCCATAAGGAAGGATGAACCGCCCCCTGAAGATTCTGTTCTTTATGAAAAATGGGAGCGATCTAATCGTCTCTCAATAATGTTCATAAAGACCAAGATCTCAGATGGCATCAGGGGTTCCCTTGAGCATTATGACAATGTCCGTGACTTGCTGAAGGCGATCGATGATCAATTTGTATCTTCAGACAAGGCTTTAGCTAGCACCCTAATTCACCAGTTCTCATCCATAAAACTGAATGGTATACGCGGTGTACGTGACCACATTATGAGGATGAGGGACATTGCGGCTCAAATGAAGAGACTTGAAGTTGAGATGTCTGACTCTTTTCTAGTGCATTACATTCTCAACACTCTACCACCGCAATATGCCCCATTTAAGATCTCTTATAACACACATAAGGATAAATGGTCAATTAATGAACTTATGACCATGTGTGTTCAAGAGGAGGGTAGACTTGCTGTGGAAGAGGGTGAGAAGGTAAATTTGACAACACTAGGAAAGAAAAAGAAATTTCAAGCAAAGAACAAGGGCAAGATTCCTGCCAAAGGGGACATTCAGAAAAGTTCCAAATGTTTCTTCTGCAAGAAGAAAGGGCATTTGAGAAAGGATTGTGCCAAGTTCAAACAGTGGCTTGACAAGAAAGGTACTCAACTCTCTTTTGTCTGTTATGAATCTAACATGATTAATGTTACTCAAGACACATGGTGGATTGACTCTGGTTCTTCAATCCATGTTACCAACTCCTTGCAGGGATTGCAAGACCTGCGGAAACCAGTGGGAAGTGAATGCTGCATCTATTCTGGAAATAAGATGTCATCACATGTGGAAGCCATTGGAACTTGCAAACTTATTTTAGATAGTGGTTTTATTTTAAGTTTGGAAAAGACATTTTATATTCCTGGTTTTGCTAGGAATTTAGTTTTGTTTCAAGACTTGTATCTTGTGGATATTCCTTTAAATTTTCGGATTCATCTTTCAGTATTTCTTATGGATCTGATATTATTGGATGTGGTACATTGTCTGATGGTCTTTTTCGTCTTAATTTAGAAAATGACAATCACTATTCTTCTATGCATGTTGGTGTTAAAAGATGTGTCGTTGATGAGAATTCGTCTAATTTGTGGCATAGGAGATTAGGTCATATCTCCATTGATAGAATCAAGAGGTTGGTACATGATGGAGTACTTAGTACTCTTGATTGGACTGACTTTAGTACTTGTGTAGACTGCATTAAAGGTAAGCAGACTAACAAGTCAAAGAAAGGTGCAAAGAGGAGTTCTCAATTGTTAGAAATAATTCATACAGACATTTGTAGTCCTGATATAGATGCATACCGTAATAAGTATTTCATCTCCTTTATTGATGATTATTCGCGTTACATGTATCTCTACTTATTGAACAGCAAAAGTGAGGCACTTGATGCTTTCAAAGTTTTTAAGGCTGAAGTAGAGAAACAATGTGACAAACGAATCAAGATCGTAAGATCTGATAGGGGAGGAGAATACTACGGTAGATACACTGAGAGTGGACAAGCTACCGGTCCATTTGCAAAGTTTCTTCAAGATTGTGGGATTGTTGCCCAATACACCTTACTTGGTTCTCCAGATCAGAATGGTGTGGCTGAAAGAAGAAACCGAACATTAATGGACATGGTAAGGAGCATGCTTGCTAGCTCCAAACTTCCTCGGTCCTTATGGACTGAAGCCCTTAAGACAGCGGTGTACATATTAAACCGAGTTCCAACCAAGGCTGTCCAAAAGACACCTTTTGAGTTGTTTAAAGGTTGGAAACCGAGTTTGCGACATGTACGCGTCTGGGGTTGCCCAGCTGAGGTGAGGATTTATAATCCACATGAAAGGAAGTTGGACCCGAGGACCTTAAGTGCATATTTTGTTGGTTATGCTGAAAGATCCAAGGGATATAGATTTTATTGTCCTTCTCATAGCACTAGATTTGTGGAATCAAGAAATGCTAAATTTCTTGAAAACGATTTAATTAGTGGGAGCGATCATTTTCAAGACCTTGGTCTTGGGAAAGGTCATCAAGATGCTCAATGCTCCACTTCAAGTAGTGGACCGATTGTTGTAGTTCACAGTGCGCCTTGTGTTCGTGCACATGTTGAGCAACAGGTCCAAGAGATTCCACAAATTGCTGATCCAAATCCAGTAGACCTTGAAGTTCAGCAAATACCCGAAATTGTTGAACAACCTATTGAGCAACATGATCCCGTTTCACAGGAGAATGTTGAGGCAACATTGAGGAGGTCTACTAGGACTAGGAGACCAGCAATTCCTAGTGATTATGTTATGTATCTGCAAGAATGTGACTACAATATTGGAGCCGAAAATGACCCTGAAACGTTTTCACTGGCCATGAGTTCTAATGTATCTGACTTGTGGTACAAAGCCATGAAAGAAGAGATGGATTCTATGGCATCTAACAAAGTCTGGGATCTTGTCAAGTTGCCTAATGGTGTAAAAGCCATTGGTTGTAAGTGGGTCTTTAAAACTAAGAAAGACTCAGAAGGCAACATTGAGAGACATAAGGCTAGACTTGTTGCCAAAGGATTTACTCAGAGGGAAGGAATAGATTACACGGAGACCTTTTCTCCTGTATCTAAAAAGGACTCCTTCCGTGTAATCATGGCATTGGTGGCTCATTTTGATTTAGAGTTACACCAGATGGATGTGAAAACGGCGTTCCTCAATGGTGATCTAGAGGAAGAGGTTTACATGAAACAACCAGAAGGCTTTTCCTCTAGTAGTGGTGAGAATTTAGTTTGTAAGCTGAATAAGTCCATATATGGATTAAAGCAAGCCTCCCGACAATGGTATTTGAAATTTCATGATGTTATTACTTCATTTGGCTTTGAAGAAAACATCATGGATGTTTGTATATACCAAAAGGTCAGTGGAAGCAAGATTTGCTTTCTTGTGTTATATGTGGATGACATTTTGCTTGCGACTAATGACAAGGGTTTGCTATATGAGGTGAAACAATTTCTCTCAAAGAACTTTGATATGAAGGATATGGGTGAGGCATCTTATGTCATTGGCATAAAGATCCATAGAGATAGATCTAGAGGCATTTTGGGCTTGTCTCAAGAGACCTATATCAACAAGGTTCTAGAAAGGTTTCGCATGAAAGATTGTTCACCGAGTGTAGCACCCATTGTGAAAGGTGATAGATTCAGCTTGAATCAGTGTCCCAAAAATGAGTTCGAACGCGAACAGATGAGACCCATTCCATATGCTTCAGCTATTGGAAGCCTTATGTATGCTCAGGTTTGTACCAGGCCTGACATTGCATTTGTTGTTGGAATGCTTGGGAGATATCAGAGTAATCCAGGTGTTGACCACTGGCGGGCTGCAAAGAAGGTTATGAGATACCTTCAAGGAACCAAGGATTACATGCTCATGTATAGACGGACTGAGAAGTTGGAAGTCATTGGATATAGTGATGCAGACTTTGCTGGCTGTATTGATTCACGTAAATCAACGTCAGGTTACGTGTTTATGTTAGCTGATGGAGCTGTATCATGGAAGAGTGCCAAGCAGACCCTGACTGCTACTTCCACTATGGAGGCTGAGTTCGTCTCTTATTTTGAAGCTACCTCACACGGTGTATGGTTGAAGAGTTTCATATCTGGGCTTAAAGTTGTAGACTCTATTTCGAGGCCCTTGACATTGTACTATGATAATTCAGCTGCTGTTTTTATGGCTAAGAACAATAGGAGTGGTAGTCGTAGTAAACATATCGATATTAAGTACTTAGCCATAAGAGAGCATGTTAAAGAAAAGAAAGTGGTTATTGAACACATCAGCACTGAATTGATGATCGCGGATCCTCTGACTAAAGGCATGCCACCAAAGGGTTTCAAGGATCATGTAGCGCGAATGGGACTTAGTTCCGTGATGTAATGTCATTGTATATACTTGTTCTTCAATGAAACTCTTATTCAGTTTGGATATTTCTCCTTTAAGTTGTATACATATTTGTTTGAGGAATATCATTATGTTTGGACCACGAATAAACATAGGGTTTATTCATTAAGTTATTTGGGCTATGTTGGGAAGTGTAACATATTGTGATACATGGAAGATAATACTCACATTTAGAGGAACTGTCACCATGATCCGTATGTTAATATCGTGCATGGTAGAAAATACATAGACCAAGTGGGAGAATGTTGGTTAGTTTAGATTCCTACTGGCCAGGGGAATAACCAACTCCTGATTTTGTGGTTTATGTATTTTGAATTTTGAACGTGCAAAATAGCGGGAGTGAGTTTGCGACTCGTAACCATCGCCCATAACGTACTCCGGAAATCTCTATGATGGCAGAAATTTCTGGAGGGTTTGTGTATATAAAAATGGTCCCTGGTACCTGCTCTACGATATGAGAAAAACCACACACCATCGATCTGGGTAGAGAAAGGACCAGAAGAACCAGAATTCAAAGCTTCTTCCTTTTATTTTTATTCCGAGGCCGGAACGATGGCGGGAGGTAATCCTCAACACTATTTCCGCTGCTTTACTTTATTTTGAAGTGCCATGTTGATCTAAATCACATTAGGCACATTACTGGTAAGTTTTACATCAACAACTAGCCGGAGAAGGACTACGATACCCATCCTTCCTACTCCCGACGTATTCTGGAGGAGCCCGTTCCCTCTAGATTTCGTCTTCCTCAGCTGGATCCATACGATGGTACAATAGATCCACTTGACCACCTCGAGAGCTATAAGGCTCTCATGCAAGTCTAAGGGGCTATCGATGCCCTCCTGTGCAAGGCCTTTCTGGCTACATTACGGAAGGCTGCCCGCGCTTGGCACTCTCACCTGTCCCCACACAGCATCGATTCTTTCCGACAGTTGGAGAGGGCCTTCCTTACTCACTTCGACGCGTGTCAAAGGATTCCCTGGGTGACGGATAGTTTTTTCACCATCCGACAGAAGGAGGGAGAGTCCCTCAGAGACTTCGTGGCACGCTTCAAAACGGTGGCCCTCAAAGTCTACCACTTAGATGATGCAGTTGCCAGCTTGGCATTGAAACGAGGATTCCATCCTTCCCGTTTCACCTTCTCTCTGGACAAGAAGCCATCCAGCTCTTACGCCGACCTTCTGCTCCACGAGCAGAAGTATATCCGTGCCGACGAGGACAACTCCACTCGCTGGGAGACCGAGAGAGGTTTCAGTCGGAGGTTTGCCCGTGCCAAGCCAAGCAGACCCTCCTGCTCCAAAAAGCCCGAGCCATCTCGCCGACTAGATGACCACCGTCGGAGCCTCGCCCCCAGGGAGAGCGAGCTCATCCCTCTTCTTGCCCCTCACTCTCACATCCTCATGGAGATCAAGGGCGAGCCGTACTTTTAGCATCCTCCGCCAATGAAGAAGGGAGCTCCCTGTGATAAGAGCCACTACTATCGTTTCCACTAGGATTATGGCCACGACACCGAGAACTACTACAACCTGAAGAGCACCATCGAGGAACTCATCCAACGGGGTTATCTCGGGAAATATGTCCAGAAGGGACCCCCAACAATTCCGGCACTCATGGGGCCGCCGCCTGCTCAAGCCAGCATCGACAATGCCCTGACAGAGAAGACGGTGGGAATGGTTTCTTGGGGAGTGGGCTCTTCATCCAAGCGGCCGAGGGGTGATGAGGGCGTGGGTGATGTAATTTCTCTTCTCGAAAGGGAGTTATCTAGGGTTGAAAATGTAAATAATGATGGTGTCGTTGTCTCAATGGTGATTGCCAAACATCTTGTAAAATGAATCCTAGTTGACAGTGGAAGCTCATCAGACATCATTACCTACGATGCCTTTGTTCGAATGAATCTGTCTCTTAACTCCCTCCAACCAGTGGCGGCACCCTTAGTTGGTTTTATGGGAGATTCGGCGAAAGTGGAAGGCGAGATCACCCTCCCAGTTATGGCCGGAACACTATCATGTCAAAGCACAGTCATGATGAAGTTTCTGGTCGTCCGAGTGCCTTTAGCATACAACGCTATCCTCGATCGACCCAGTATAAATCTCCTCGATGTGGTTATCTCCACCAAGTGGTTGCTCATCAGATTCCCAACTACCAACGGGATCGATGAGATGCGAGGGGAGACCAGTCCGGTCCTGCCATGCTACCACACAGCTTTAAGCCCCCAAGAATCGGCAGTCACGCCGGCCCTAAAGGTACCAGATCTCAAAGAGTCCAACAAAGGAGGAGAGCTGGTTGAGCAGCTAGTAACTTTTCCCTTGGGAGGAGACCTAATGAGGATAGTGCGGGTCGGTGAGTTTCTTCCTGCGAAGGACCGAGACCGCCTCCTGGCCTTCTTGAGGGCCAACTCAGACATCTTTGGCTGGTCGGCGTCCGACATGCCCAGCATACCTTTGGAGATAATCACTCACAAGCTCAACATCAACCCAAAGCACCGTCCGATCCGCCAACGAAAGAGGAGCCTCGCCCTAGAGAGACAGAGAGCTATTGACGAGGAGGTCAGCAAGCTACTTGCTACCGGCCACATCCGAAAAGCGCATTATCCAAATTGGTTGGCTAATGTGGTGATAGTCCGCAAGGAAAATGGAAGCTGGAGAATCTGCATCGACTTCACCAACCTCAACAAGGCGTGCCCAAAGTGTTGGGCCTGGTGTGGTTCTATGAAGGCCCAGGGGGCTAATTTGTATTGGGCTAGGTTTGAGTCCAAGGGTTGAGATTAAATCAAGTCACGGGTGTACACAGGCTTGGGGATTAGTTTAATCTCATTGGGTTAGTCCATGGGAGTTTTTGTTGAGTATGGACCTGGCCACCTCGTGGATGTATTTAAACTCTAGTTTGGATGGAGTTTTTGTTGAGTCTGGACCTGACCCACCTCGCTAGGGTTTGGATGGAATAGAGAACATATTCTTTTCTCCCAAGATAATTTTTTTCTCTCTATATCTTCTCCTCTCCCTATTCCTTCCTCCATCAACGGAGGCTTCCTGAAGCTGTGTGGACGAAACCGTGCAAGACGAAACTGTGCAAGTTAAGGAGCATCTTGGTTCCACGTAGCGCTGGAGGCCACGTTCAACTAGAAGCGGACATCTTCTTTTGGGAAAGGAGGAATTAATTCATTAATTCTAGACGGAAGCAGGTGGAAGCTGAGGAATTAATTTCAAGAAGCAGGCGGAAGCGGAGTAATTAATTCCAGGTGGAAGCAAAGGAATTAATTCCAAGCGGAAGTAGAGGAATTAATTCCAGGATCAAGAAGTTCAAGAACAGATGCTTTACCGCTACACCAATCTTGAATCTTGGATCAAGAGACTACATACCTAATTATTGATAACAAAGGGTGAAAGCCAGTACTTCTCCAGTGAGGTTGATCCTACTGCTGTTCATCAGGACTAAAACCCTAACAAGTGGTATCAGAGCCTAACAAGTGGTATCAGAGCCAGGTTCAGAAATCAGAAATAAGAAGTAGTTGTTGGAGATCTTATAGCCTGGTTCAGGAACGAGCCTGGTTGGTTCAGAAACAAGAAGAAGTTGTTTGGAGATCTTAAAGCCTGCCTGGTTCAGGAACAAGAATAAGTTGTTTGAAGATCTTCAAAGGGTTGAAACAATTTCAACAAGGTCCATCAAGGTTCTTCTTAATTTTCTAAAATTTATTTTTGTGTTATTTTTAGTTTGGTTGAGATCTCGTCATGGGTAGTAGCATAAAAATAGATTTTGAAAAGTTTGATGGGAAGGGAAGTTTCTCCATGTGGAAAGTCCGGGTAGAGGATCTTCTTGTACAGCAGGGTTTAGATCTGGCTTTGGAAGAAAGGTCAGGTGGGATGATAGATAAGCAGTGGATGTTGTTGGAAAAGAAGGCATGTTCAATGATCAGGGGATGTCTGGCGGATTCAGTCCTTTATTCACTGGAGGAGAAGACCCCGAAGGGACTCTGGTCGAAGTTGCAAGTCCTCTATATAGGGAAGAATATGTGCAACAAGTTGATGTTGAAGAAGCGCCTCTACAGCCTTCGGATGTCAGAAGGTGGAGATGTGCTGGGCCACATCCAGGTGTTCGACCAGGTGAGCAATAAATTGCTGAATATCGGGGTCAAGATGGAGGAGGAAGATAAAGCACTTTTGCTATTGTGTTCACTGCCCATATCACATGACTCATTGGTCATAACGCTGCTCTACGGAAAGGAGACATTATTCTATGAAGATATTGTCTCGGTGCTTCGGACGAATGAGCAGGGGGAGAGGATGACCAAGGAAGCTGTTCCCCAGGAGGGTCTATCAGTTGGGGAAAGGTCAGGTAGAGGCAGTGGCAGGGACAGGAGTAGGCCTAGGGGACGGTTACAGTCCAAGAAGGCTAAGTGCTACAAGTGTGGTGAGGTAGGACATTTTAAAAGGGACTGTCCTAAGTTGAAAAAGGGAGAAAAGAGAGGATCTGAATCTATGAGTACAGTTGCAGGACAAGAGGTGGAGGATGATCTCTTGGTACTATCAGATGGTCACAGTCACAGTACAGAGATGTGGACCTTGGATTCAGCCTGTTCTCATCATTACACTCCCAACCGATCGTGGTTCAGTCTTACACAAAGGTTGATGAGGGGTGTATGGCTCTTGGAGATGATCACCCTTGCAAGGTAACAGGGATTGGCACAGTGAGGGTGAGGATGTTTGATGGTATGGTGCACACTCTTACTAGCGTGAAGCATGTCCCAGAACTCAAGAAGAATCTGGTGTCACTGGGGTACCTGGAGCAGACTGGATTCAGCTTCAGCAGTCATACCAGGAGTGTAGTTCTAAACATCTTCAATGGAACTATGGTGGTGATGAGAGGGAGAAAACCGAAGAACAACCTATACAGGTTGGAGGGCTCTATGGTGACAGAGAAATCTGAGGTAGCAGCTATGGAATAGGATCCTCGGGATGTGTACAGGATGTGGCATTACCGCCTAGGCCACATAGGAGACAGGGGGATGAAAGAACTGAGCAAGAGAGGACTACTTCCGGACCTGAGTGGTGGAGTCATGGAGATCTGTGAGCCATGTCAGATGGGGAAGCAGAAGAGTGTGCAGTTCTTGGTTAGCATAGCTAGGAGTGCAGAACCCCTAGAGTTAGTACACATGGATGTCTGGGGACTAGCCCCGGTTTCTACAAGGAATGGGGTTAGATACTTCTTTACCTTGATAGATGATTCTTAGGAAAGCAGTGGATCTACTTTATAAAGAAGAAATCAAAGGTCTTCACCAAGTTTAGAATCTGGAAGGCTGAGGTGGAAAGGGAGCAGTGTAGGAGTGTGAAGTGTCTGAGGTCAAACAGTGGTGGGGAATATACCAGCAGGGAGTTCCAGAGATTTTGTGAGGAGTGGGGCATCAAACGGAACTTTTCGGTAATGGGAACTTCTCAACAAGAAGGGATGGCTGAGAGAATGAATAGAACACTGTTGAAAAAAGCAAGGTGCTTGAGGCTGCAAGCAGGGCTTTCAAAGATGTTATGGGTTGACGCAGTAGGTGCAGCTAGCTACTTGGTCAATCGGTCACCACACACTAGGTTGGATGAAGGCATTCCAGAGGAGATATGGTCTGGATGGAAGGCAAACCTGAACCATCTGAGGGTGTTTGGATGCACGGTATATGTGCATGTTGGTGCTGGAGAGCGAAGTAAGTTGGATGCCAGGTCTAAGAAGATTGTATTCCTGGGCTACCCGCATGGAATCAAGGGGTACGTTGTGGGACCCCTTGGAGAAGAAGGTTGTCATCAGCAGGGATGTGACCTTCGATGAGAGCTTGATCCTTCGGAGCAGAGATGGTACAGATACACAGCAGGGACTACAGAAGGAGGAATACGGTAACACTAGTCAGATGACCTCCTACACAGTCATGTCATTTGCTAGTGGACCAGGAGGATTTGATATTCAGGTGGAGAGAACTAGCAGAGGGGTCAGAAGCCAGGAAGTTCAGCAGGATGCAGCTGAGCAGAGGACTTAGGAGGATGCAGCTGGGCAGGGGACTGATACTGGGATCGCACTGCACAGGCCCAGGAGAAACGTGCGACCACCAGTTCGATACGGCTTCGATGATTCGGTGTCATATGCCTTGATGACATCGAATGGAGACCCTTACACCTATGAGGAGGCTATGGAGAGCTAGGACAACCAGGACATAGATAGGTGGATCCAAGCTATGGCAAGAGATGCAGGCTATGGCAGAGGAGATGCAGTCTCTCTACAGGATTGGCATGTGGCAAGTGGTCCAGCTGCCACAAGGAAAGAAACTCATTGATTGCAAATGGGTTTATTAGCACAAGAAAGGGCCTTCAAAGCAAGGAGGTATCAGGTACAAGGCAGGACTAGTGGCTAGAGAATACTTTCGGAGGGAAGGCTTCGACTACAGAGAGCTTGTGGAAGAAGGTGGAGTGGAGCCGATGAAGGTACATGCCAAGGAGAACCCAGCAATACATTGACCAAGGTTTTTTCACGGGACAGCTTTCGTAGGGATTGCAGCTGATGGACATGGTGGACGTGCTGAGGCCTTGAAAGCACCAAGGTGGAAATTGTTGGGCCTGGTATGGTGCTATCAAGGCCCAGGGGGCTAACTTGTATTAGGCTGGGTTTGAGTCCAAGGGTTGAGATTAAATCAAGTTACGGGTGTACACGGGTTTGGGGATTAGTTTAATCTCATTGGGTTAGTCCATGGGAGTTTTTGTTGAATCTGGGCCTGGCCCATCTCGTGGATGTATTTAAACTCTAGTCGCTAGGGTTTGGATGGAATAGAGAACAGATTCTTTTCCCTTAAGATAATTTTTCTCTCTTTATCTTCTCCCCTCCCTCTTCCTTCCTCCATCAACGGAGGCTTTCCGAAGCTGTGTGGACGAAACCGTGCAAGTTAAGGAGCGTCTTGGTTCCACGGTTAAGGAGCGTCTTGGTTCCACGTAGCGCTGGAGGCCACGAGAAGCGGACGTCTTCTTTTGGGAAAGGAGGAATTAATTCATTAATTCCAGACGAAGCAGGCGGAAGCGGAGGAATTAATTCTAGGAATTAATTCAAGAAGCAAGCGGAAGCGGAGTAATTAATTCCGAAGTGAAGGAATTAATTCCAAGCAAAAGTAGAGGAATTAATTTCAGGATCAAGAAGTTCAAGAACAGACGCTTTACCGCTACACCAATCTTGAATCTTGGATCAAGAGACTACAAACCTAATTGTTGATAACAAAGGGTGAAAGCCCAAAGTACTTCTCTAGTGAAGTTGATCCCACTGCTATTCATCAAGACTAAAACACCAACAAGTGGTATCAGAGCCTAACACAAAGGACAGTTTTCCATTACCTCGGATTGACCAACTGGTGAACTCCACCTCCGGTCATTAGCTCCTCAACTTCATGGATGCCTTCTTCGGATATAACCAAATAAAGATGAATCCGAACGACGAAGAGCATACATCCTTCATGACTGAGAAGGGCATCTACTATTACAAGGTAATGCCTTTCGGCATCAAGAATGCAGAAGCAACCTACTAGAGGCTGATGAATAAGGTCTTCAAAGACCAACTCAGGCGGAACATAGAAGTCTACGTGGATGACATGCTGACAAAGAGCATTCGCGCCTCCGACCATGTCTTTGAGCTAGGAAAACCTTCAATAATCTTCGTCGTTACCAAGTAAAGCTGAACCCGCGAAAGTCTTCTTTTGGGATCACGGCAGGAAAGTTTTTGGGCTTCATGGTGACTTAGCGAGGAATAGAGACAAACCCAGAGAAGATCAGCGCCATTCTCGACATGCGGCTATCGGCCAACAAGAAGGAAGTGCAATGGCTCACCGAGGGGGTAGCGGCCATAAGCTATTTTCTTTTCAAGTCGGCTGAGAGGTGTCTGCCTTTCTTCAAGGCCCCTGCGCAAGGTAAACGGGTTCGAGTGGATGGAAGAAGTTCTCATTCGCACCTTGAATTTCGTATTCTTAAGGATGTGTTTTGATTGGGATGAATGAAAAGAAAGGGAAGGAAACGGAAGGGAAAGGTCATAAGTTATCTTGTTTGAAAGAAGGGTTAAAAAGAGGGAGGGAAGGGAACAAGAGTAATTGGTTTCCCCTCTTTCTCCCTCGACAAGGATAAATTTGTTAACTCCCAAATCGAGGGATAGACTCCTCATATTTTTCAGAAGACCAAAATATCCCTTCATTTTCTATTATTCATTATTTTATTCTCACTTTTCATTCCTTATTTTTAAGGTTATAATTGTAACATAACTCTTTCCCTTTCTTTCTTCCCTCTCTATCCAAACAAGATAATTGATATTATCCTTCTTTTCCTTTTCATTCTTTCCAAATAAGAGAAGAAGAACAACTCTTCCTTTCCCTTCCTTTTTCTTTCATCCCTTTACTTTTTTTACTCTCCCCTTCCTTTCCCTCCAAAGATGCAAACATAGCCTAATAATGGCTGTTTGGATGGAAAAAAATAGAGGGAAGAGAAAGAAAAAGAAGAAGAAGAAAGGTTATAAGTTACTTTATTTTGAAGGAAGATAAAAGAAAGAGGAAAAAGAAAATGAGAGTAATCGGTTTCACTTCTTTGTCCCTCAGCAAGGTAAATTTGTTAATCCGAAATCAAACTAAAAAAGAAGAAAATATTTAAATTATATTTTTATAAAAATAAAAATATTCTTTATTTTTTATTTTTTTATTATCATATTTATTTTCTATTTTAAAAAAGTATAAGTAATATATATATATATATATAGAAAAATTCAAACAAAGCCTAAGAGACCACAGAGATTCATGATGGATGGCGATTTAGGCCGGCCATGAGTCAAGAAACAGCTATCGTCAATCATTTCGTTCATCGCCAATCATCTTATCACCATCACCTTATCTTTCTTTTATTAGTCTTGTTGCACCGGTGTGAGATGATGAGCAAAGGGGGTGGAGGGGATGGAGCTAGCTGCAAACAAGTGGTAGGCAAACATCGTGTCAACCGGTTACGTGACAGAGATGGCATAGGCCACTTCAATTCATTTTTTGTTTTTTTTTAAAAAATAATTTAATAACATTAAATTAAGAAACCGGGTTGACTAGTCAATATTTAAATAGGGATTAATCAAAGTTTAGCCGAGCAACGCCATTGCATAATAATAAAGCTAAGATGTTTCCACATGGAGTCTAAGTGTAACATTGCATTAATTAATATCTGAAATCAATCCAAAAAATAATATATTAAAAAGAAAAAAGTGTCACTTTAATATATTCTAGTTTGATAGGAGACATGACAAAGCTAAAATATCTTCACCCGTGGGACATTTCATTTAATAACACTACACCTTGGAATAAATTTTATTTTTACAAGACACATAATAAATAAAAAGATCATATAGGATAATAAATATTATTTAATTGTAAAAAAATAAAAATTGATATCTTTATATTTTTTATTTTTATTTAGAAATTTAAAGGATAGTGACTATTATATATAATATCTAATTTGTCGAAATAATTTATTAAAAATGCGTGAAATTGAGCACAGTTATTTACTAAAACTAGAGAGGATTCAAGTACTTTTATTAATAATTTATAACAAGATCCATGGGACATTGGTTAACACGTGCTACACGTACAAAGGACATATTGTTTTTTTTTTTTTGTTTATTTGCTTGTGGATTACCACGGAATAAAGTAGAACTCTTTCAGAAGAAATCTTACATATTTTATATTATCTTACATCGTAAAAATAATAAATATAGATGGGATTTCGATGGCCACGGAACAAAGATCACTGATAATGACTGGCTTGGATCTATACGTATAAGAAGGGAAACTACGTACACTTATTAAGCGAGACCATCTGTGACGAGAATTGGAGAAGATTCTTAGGAGATACGTGGACGTTAGATGGGATGACAACATGGGATTATTATAACGTGTGAACTTTATTTAGCTCCTCACCACCACAATGACTTCTTGTCGGCTGATGAGACCTAACAAGTAAAGAAACACCACGTCATGAGTCATATCATAAAGAATCGCATAATTTAGAGCAAGTATTTATCTGAACGGAAGGAAGGGAGATCAACGTGGAAGAAGCCGCGAGATAGTACCACCAAACGCTGCTTGGACTTCTAATTAAAAAGAAGAGAGCATAATCTCCCCGCCGTCTCCCAGCTGGCCATGACTAAAATGGCTTAATAACCTACCGTGAATGGCCGTCACCTTTCTAATAGAGAAGGGTTTAAAAAATAAATTACTAGGATTCTAGAGATCGAATGGTGCATTTAGCTCTCCAAACTCTCAGCAAGAGAGCTTCCATTGCCGACAAGTTTGAGCGTCCAAATAGGATCTTGCATGTTAGCTTATATTTTACTTCGCAAGGACGATGTTAGGTTAGAGAATAAAGGTTCGGCAAGGGCAGAGCTTTTTTTTTTTGCTTAAGTTATATTTTATTAACAAGTCATTAAAGTATTATATAAAATAAAAAATAATCAATCATCAAATAATAAATTTATATAGTTTATAACTTTTAATTGGATATGAAACCACTTCTTTTTTATAATTAATGTAAGCCTAACTTCATTATATTATTTTTATTATATGTTATAGTATTTGAACATTTTTTGAGAAAATTAAATTTAAGAAAGTAAACAAGTTTTTTTTTTTATATCTCATAAGAGAACTTAATTTTGAAGGGCCAAGGCCTCCGCTTATACACATTGCTCTACCCTTAGATTCAGAAGACTTGTTTTCAGTGCGTTTTTTATCACATAGTTTAAGCTAAAAGAATAGAAAGCTATTTTTAAGAAAAAAATAATCGTGTAGGTTTTTTGGGCATAGAGTCATTGTACATGACCAAAACAACCCTTTAATTAAGTTTATTCTAATTATTGAAGCCAAACAAAAGACAGTCAAACTTTTTAAAAAAATGAGTATATGAACACAATAATGAAAACAACCTTGAGATCAACGTGGCAGCATTAAGGTTGTGACAAATTGTGACAACATGAGGTAAGGTAACCTTTTCGAAATCATCTAAATATTCAGACATCTAGAGTGAAAGGGAAATGTTGCTTGAGCATCAGAACTGCACAAGTTATATGAGGCCATGCTAGCTTCAGATCATAATTAAATTGCATGAAGGATTCGATGCTTCAACTTTGTACTGTTTTGTGACAGTAATGCTGGCAAGTATTTTCTTATACATTGATTATATATATTATGTACCAAAAAAATATACTTATAAAAAGATCAAAAAACCTCAAATAACTTGTTGGTTAATTTTTTTCAATGAGGTCCTGAGTTATGGCAAATTGTATATGAGTAGATCCAATTCATAGCTCATATGAACTAAAGGATACTGCAGTTGGGGTTTATATGTTTGTGATTACATTTAATTAAATTTAAATATAAAATTAATATAGGCACTTAGCATTGCAAGGATGCCAAAACTTGAACAAAAGAAGTATGTAAGAGTGCGTGCTGATAAGTATTTAGTTTCATATTAGTTAAATATCGAAAAGATTTTGGATAGGATCAAAAAGTTGAATAATAACTGTTTGGTTAGTTTTTTAGATGAGATTATGGGTTGTCACAAGATCATTGTTGCTGTCATGAATCTAAAGTAAAGAGCCTGTACGTTTGGATATAGCTTAGTCGAGCATGTTTTCATTCTCCAACCAGAATTTGATCTAAGTTAGACTGAGTCAGCTTGGTTTTTGGCAATCGTTGGCTAAGTTACTGTGGTGCACCATATGAGACTATCAGTTAGGATGATCAAGTCCAAAAATTCGGGTCAAAATCATTATTCTGATCATAGAGACTGCAAACAATCTTATGAATTATATTTGTTTGCAGCTTCAATAGAGACCGGAGCTTGCCTAGGAAAATAAAATAACTAAGTCAAGTGTAAGTCCTATGTTCATTCATTGAAGGATCTAAAGACAATTTTTCTCAACTTATTCCAATGTGGGCAACCATGCTGACTTTATTTAGAGTTCGTAAGCTAGGTACCCATATATCATACTCTGTTTTGAGACAGACCTCCGAAAAATTTTTCTCAACAGAGTCCATAGTTATTTCTGCTGACATGATGTGACAATTGTAAAATAGGAGCTGGTAAGTATTAAATCATTTGTATAGGAACCTAAAAGTAATTTGATAACCATATTTCTTAATTCCTTTTATGTTTATAGTCCACATAAAACCTCTAATCTAGAAACTTGTAAATAATAAAAGTTTCAACCACGCATGGCTATCTAATTTCCATTAGTTTAGTTTTATAAAGTGTTCCAATGAGATCGCAGTTGGTCTCCCTCTCCTCCTCCTCTCCTTGGATCTTTGCCTCCACAAGCGTCCAAGACGCAATTATTTGGCATTTGTGAAGGCACTGATCTTCCGTGCCTGAGCCATTCTTTGGATCTTCCACTTTTTCCCCATGAATTGGATGAGTTACTTGTTGATGTGGCTGATCCAACACCGTTAGAGAACCATGAAGGAAGGAAACTACCGGAGCCCCCTTTGGCCTCCAAAGGGCACTCCGGCCACGGTAGCGTTTATGGCCTCATAAAGTCATGCACACCTAATTGCTCTAAGCTCCAAGGCCGACAGCTCGAGGCCGATAGCTCCAAGGCCGACAGCTCCATGGCCGACAGCTCCATGGCCGACAGCTCCAAGGCCGACACCTCCAAGGCCGACAGCTCCATGGCCGACACCTCCAAGGCCGACAGCTCCATGGCCGACAGCTCCAAGGCCGACAGCTCCATGGCCGACAGCTCCAAGGCCGACAGCTCCAAGGCCGACACCTCCAAGCTGCCATGCTCCGTTGAGCCGTGAACAGTACCATGCAAGTGATCACCCTCTGTCTTTTGTGGAGCCCATCCAAGGGCATGAACGGTGCCACACAAGCACTCTATGATCAAATGCTCTACGAGGGACAACCAAAAAGGTGACGTAGGGACACGTCTGGCAAGCGCCGTAACGATTGGCCACGCCCTGCAGCCACCAACTTGACAGGACACGGCCTGTAGCACGACACGTCACATGGAGGTAAGCTCCACTGTACTGCCATCAATTAATGCTCTGATAGGTGATCACGCCCCAAGCCTACGGGTTTCAGGCATCTATAAAAAGGGTAAGAGGGACCTCCGACCAGGTAACACACTCATTACACTCCTAAGCGCTCATAGGGAGAGCTCCTCTCTCTGAGCCTCTCTCTCTTTCTCTTTCGAGCTTCCTCAAGCTCACGGCCGTTGCCCAGAGCATTGACTTGAGCGTCGGAGGGTCTCCGTCGGAATCTCCGGCCCCCGAGACTTGTTTGCAGGCGCGAGGAGCTCACTGAAGGAAGCGACCGGACGCTCGTGGATGCTCGAGGGCGGTGATCTGGCATCAACACTTGTGATGCTTTAGCCTCTCTTTTTACAAACCAAGAGGAAAAAAAGTTGCTTCCTTTAGATCTACTCGCCTCTAATTTTGTAAATATTTTGATTTCCTTTTGATGTCAAGGAGTTATCAAGGATACTTTTGCCAGTGCCCCTCCCAAAAGTCCCAACATCGAGTAAATTTTGATGGGTTGAATGGTTTATATGTAGTAAAGTAAGAAGGACAAAATACCAATTAGATCCTTTTTGGACTGTGGTAGCCCAAGTTGGTGTGAACCTTATCTGTCTTGTTTTCATGTCATGAAATGAGTTCGAGGATTTGCAGGTCCGGATAGTTATATTATGGTATCAGAGTCACGCACCAGCCGAAAGTGTAGGAGCTAAGTGCCACACAGAGTAAAATGCTACATCAATGGGATGAGAGCCACCTCTTGAACCTGTGGGGGCCATCTCTAGAATCCTACCTGCTTGATGGATGCCTCTGGCGATGAGGACATTGCCTCTTTAAGGGGAGTAGATTGTGGTGCCCCTCCCAAAAGTCCCACATTAGGTAAATTTGGATGGGTTAAGTGGTTTATATGTAGTAAAGTAAGAAGGACAAAGTACCAATTTGATCCTTTTTGGACTGTGATGGCCCAAGTTGGTGTAAATCTTGTCTGTCTTGCTTTCATGTTATGAAACAGGTTTGCCGGCTCACGAGCCTGGATTATTATATTATGGTATCAGAGCTACGCACCAGCCGAAAGTGCAGGAGCTAAGTGCCACATAGGGCAAAGTACTACATCAATGGGATGGGAGCCACCTCTTGAACTTGTGGGAGCCACCTTTAGAATCCTGCTTGCCTGATGGATGCCTTTGGCAACGAGAACGTCGCCTCTTTAAGGGGGTAGATTGTGGTGCCCCTCCCAAAAGTCCCACATCAGATAAATTTGGATGGGTTGAGTGGTTTATATGTAGTAAAGTAAGAAGGATAAAGTACCAATTGGATTCTTTTTGGGCTGCAGTGGCCCAAGTTGGTATGAACCTTATCCGTCTTGCTTTTATGTCACGAAACGGGTTCGAGAGTTTACGGGCCCAGGTCGTTACAATATGGTATCAAAGACACGCACCAGCCGAAAGTGCAGGAGCTAAGTGCCACACAAGATAAAGTGCTACATTCATGGTATGAGAGCCACCTCTTGAACCTATGGGGGCCAACTCTAGAATCCTGCCTACCTGGTGGATGCCTCTGGCGGTGAGAACATCGCTTCTTTAAGGAGGATAGATTGTGGTGCCCCTTCCAAAAGTCCCACATCGGGTAATTTGGATGGGTTGAGTGGTTTATATATAGTAAAATAAGAAGGATAAAGTACCAATTGAATCCTTTTTAGGCTATGGTGGTCCAAATTGGTGTGAATCTTATTCATCTTACTTTCATGCCACGAAATGGGTTCGCCGGCTTGCGGGTCCAGATCATTACAACTTTATTTGATTGTATGCATTTAATTATTGATCTTTGATGAGTTACTGGACAATCCAAATTCATTATATTGGTTAAAACCATTGCACTCTTCCTCTTCAAATAGACTCGATGAACCAATGTTTTAATTTTGTGTAGGTTTTGATAAGACAGATAATATTAATTGGTTTTATGCAACTTGTATAAGAGGAGCGGGGTTCATTGCTATCTTGAAGTAGAGTTGATCATATGCCAAGCTTAAGTTCAGCTATACATTAGTAACTAGGCCCAATGCTTATGCTCATTCCTGACTTGGCCCACCACCATCGGACTTAAATTTCCAGTCTCAATGAGGCATTCCTATACACCAAGTCCAACACCAAGTCCAAATTCCCTCTCCTCCCTCATTTAGGATCTGGTTAAGGTTTTCATAATGCTTAAGCTTACAAAATTTTGAGCTAGGTTGGATAAGCCACCTATATATATATTCTTGAGATAAGCTAGACTTTTTTTAAATTTTTTCTATGCCTTGTCTAATTTTTGGATTGGGCCTATTTGGTTCAACCCCATCCTACATGCTCAAATTTAGTTTTCGAAGCTTTCAAAATTTTGATCTGAGGCTGGTAGACAACTTGGCATGTGATTAGCTTTTCTATTGAAGTCGTAGAATATAATAGGTGTGACAGGGAATGTGATCTTTTATGTCAAAATGGTGAAAATTTATGCAACAATATAAAAAGTAATCTTCGTAATTATCCTAAATAGTTGTTCAAAATTTGTGGTGTTTATGGCCCTATGTAAAGCTCTTAAATGAAATCTCAATTTGGGAAAAGCAATCATGGTATCTTTTGCTAGCCTCACTTTACATTTATCTTAAGAAATTAGTAAAAACTTCTCAGAAATGCTTCAAGAATCCAAAACGAGCAATCAGATCCATATTCAAACCTTGGTCAACATTTTGAACATTAGGAATAGGAAGTTAGACAAAGACTATAGAACCGGAGTTGATGAACATTAGGAATAGGAAGTTAGATAAAGACTAGAGTTTCTTGATATGCCTAGAACGTCCATGAAGATTTATGCTCACCAAAAGGTAAATATTTTATTTTAACTCAATTTGGCTCTTAAAAACTATTGGAAGTCCTAATCTCTCTCAAAAAAAGAATCCTAATTTTGACCTTTCTAGATAGATTAAAATTACTTAAGCAAAACCAGATTAAATTCATGAAAATGTGTGTTTCTTTAGATTATACTATACTATAATTTTTAGGGTCATTGTGTAATGGTATTGAAGGAAAAAAAATGCATGGGAACAACATCTTTACTTTATTTTCTTTCTTTTCTTTTCTTTTTATTTTTAAAAGAGAGAGACACGAGAGTAGAATCTTATGTTCATGGATACAAGGGGCTACTTGGTTCATGGTAGTCTATCTTGGTAATCCAGATTACTATGTAAATTATTATGTTTAGTAATTAAACATGATAATTTAAGGAGTAATATTTAATTTTCAATAATATAAGGTTATCATAATTCATGTAATTCGATTCCAATCAGAAAGATGGATATCTAAAATTATCAAAGTCTAATAATCTTAAATCGTACTTTTGACTTCCATATAAATTTTAATAATATTTAATCTAATTATATATTTAATTTACATTAAACTATATTTAAATATTTAATATTATAATTAATATAAAATATTAATAAAATTTATATTAATATTAAATTTAATATCAATATAATATTTAATATTTTAGACACTATTATATATTTATATAATAATATGTAAATTTTAAATTTTAAATTATTAATATTTATAACCTTCTAGAATATTAACTTATTATATAATACATTATTAATATTTATATATTATATTTAAAATTATATAATGGGATATTTAATTTTATATAATATACAATAAGTATTTATAATATTTAAATATATAATATTTCTAAAAAAAATTATAAAGAATCTTGACTTTTTAGAACATTTCATATTTTAGCAAAAGAAGAGAGGGCCACTTAAAAAAATAAAAAATATTTATAAAAATTCAAATAAAATTTAAAAGCATAGTCAATTGATTATATCATTTTGTTATTATGAACCAAATATGATAATCATTTATTTTGAGAATTTGATTGTTAAGTTTAAAATTATCAAGCATGTAAAATTTTTGATAATATTACATTTCCATGAACCAAATGCCACCTAAATATCTTTGTTTCTGTTCTTTTTATTTCTTATTTTAGGATTTTTTTGAGAATAATGCTAGGGTGTAGAGGAAAGGAAATAAGATTGAAAGAGAAAAAAATTCATTCATTATTCATCATTACTCATGGGTGTTCTTTTTTGAGGGGAAGGAATAGTGGGGGATGAGATTTTCCCCACTAGTAAATTTATTATGAATAGTGATATTTACTTAGAAGGTGAAAAAAAAAAGGAAGTAAGAGTGCTACAAAAGTGGCTAAGAGTGTATCCATCTCTTAGTATGGAGTTTGCCCTATAAGAAAAACCTATTAAGAATATTAAAGAGAATGCATATTGGCATAGAGCTCTTTTAAGAAAGATTTTTTTGTTTCTTTCATTCCAGACATAATACATACAAGCCATCATCAATTGAGTGGGTCCCAGAGTCTCCAAACCTCTAACCAACCAAGAAGTTAAGACACCTCCTATGTACACCTCCTATCATTGTCATGGTGAAATCAACACCCCAACACATCCAAGGATTGAAAGTTCATGGCATCATGAACAGATTGGATATGTTCCAGTCTAGCAGATATGGGTACATAGTGTGAACAAAGAAGTATGGCAAAGTGGTCAAGATGAGTTGATGAGGGCGAACCTTAGTGCAATGGTAAAGTTGCTCTATTATAATCTAGATAATATTGGTCCGAAACACGGAAACAATCTTTCAGCACTTACATCCAACCCTCTCAAGATCATAATAGCAAGAGATTGATGCACTAGGCTGCACTTTATTGCATCCATATGGATCAAGTGGTTATTGATGACCACCATCGACCTCTTCGGAGTTTCTGTTCGTGTCAATTCCTTCATCATGACCATCAAGACCAGATCCCTGTCCAAGCTAAACAAAATCAGTCTCTCTTTGATTGGTGCCATGCTTTTTCCCTTTCTTCCGTTAAACACTCATCTTTGCCTCGTTCCATCCAACTTTGTGTTATTTGATCTCAACTCACCCATCAGGGAAAGAATACAAGAGATGCCCTCTTAGCTTTCAAGAGAAATAGGACAGGAAGAACCATAAAATTTATAGATGGAGAAGCCACATGATAGACTTCGATTGTATGACATGGCAACATGATTCTTGTTTTCATTTGAAAGGTCAAAAGTAGTATTCTTGATGGTAGGACCACTACAGATGGAGTAGACTAGAAGAACATATGACATGACCTCAGTTAATTTGGAAGGGATACCAAGCTCTATCATTTTTTAAATGTACAAAACTAAAGGATTGAGCTTATGTTAATGCTGCGTAGAAGGTTGAGATACCTAAGGAATTCTAGTGATTGATCTCTAATGGATAATGCTTGGCACAAAAGATAAACAACAGAAATATAGAGCATGAAAGACAAATGGAAGGAGGGGATGAGATATGACCTATCAAAGGAATTCTTATAGCTTCTGCAAAATCTTGTATAATATTCTCAACATTTCTCCTTCTTGAAGGACCTTGCTTGGTTTGAGGAATGAACTTTGGTTTAAATGGGAAATATTTGTGGGGATAAAAAAGAATTGTGAAAGCTGCAAATGATTGCTAACAATTAGATGACATGACTGGAATATTATTGGCAGATGGGTGATGTTATATGGATGTCTCCAACCACAGGCTCTAGGGATTGGATCTGGTCAATTATAACTTGCTGATTTAGGCAAAAACATGTGCATGCACCTGATTCATAAGTTGGCCTTGATTCTTCCCCCATAATGCATTAGCTTCGATACATACCTCCTAGTGAAATCCATATCCAGCACAAAGTGTGATAAGCCTCAATCCTTTCCCTTGAAATAAATGTTGAATCCCCCTTGAGATATCGTGAATGCAGGTTCTTTGTCCTGAAATAAAAGCTCATAAGTGCTGAAGATTTTGTTCCAATAAGATCTTTCCTTCCAATAATTTCATAACCTTTTTAGAAGATTTGCTCTGATAATGAGAGGTGTTCAATTTGGATTATTTATCTAATTTTCAAGCATCATTTTAAAACAATAGTTGTTAGCATTAGAACTACTATTACAATAGTTTGGGATGTCCTCATGCTATGCATATATAAAATAATGTTGATGTCATTTCACCAATTTTCAGCTATACTGGCATGCTTTAATAGGAATTTGCAACTAGTTTGAGGATAAACATAGTTTTCATGGTATATAAGTGATACTGATATCAGTCAATTTCACAGAAAGAAATTGCACAAATGATGCATAATTATCCTAATATTCCCTTTCTGACTAGTGCAATATGAAATGCTGAATTTAGTGGCAAAAAGCAAGTAACTACTCTGCTGTTATTATTAGCAGTTTTTGGATCTTCCATACCTTGTGAATCAATCTCCCACCAAATATGACATGCCACTAAGAAGCAAACTTTTTTTTTGTAGCAGTTCTCTTAATGTCTATTAATTTATAGAAATATTTATCAAAGGGCAACACAACAGAATGTGAAAAATGATTGCCAAATAATACTGTTATTATAGCCCACTCTTTTCATTGTAACAGCTGATAATGTCCATTGCTTCATCTGAACAGAAAATCAAATTAATGTCCTAATATGAATCGAGAATCGATTGCAAATTCTAAAATCATGAATAAACCGACATTAGAGTACAAGCAGTTAATATAAAATCAATGAATTGCTGTCTATATTACTGTAATTGCTCATGTTTCAGAGAAGTCTCAGAACTTCATGTCATGCCATTACTGATGCAACATAGTAGTAATGGCATGACATGAAGTTCACGCTTACATAACATCAAGGCATTTGCAAGAGGTTGAAAGTAATATCGGCTTATGTCTGTCATTGATTGTGAATCATCATGTTGTCTATTTGATGAATGCATGCGCATTCATGCGCATATTATACTATTTGAAACACAACAGCACTGGGTCATAATTATCAAAATGTGACAATCAATCTGCAACTTGGTTGCCTTCTCAAAAGATGTCTCATTTGCCGGTTGAAACCCCATCAATTAATCTTGAAGCAAAGGATTATTATTAGCAGTTTTTGGATCTTCCATACCTGTGAATCAATCTCCCACCAAATATGTATTGCTTCAAGCAATTCGACAGCAACTCAATCCCACACTCCATGTAGCCCTCCACTCATAGCTGCAATTGTTAGAACAGAATCCTCTACCACTTGCCTCCATCACCTATTCCATTGCAATGCACCATCAAAATTAACCTCGATGACTGAAGAGTTTGGGGAACCCATCTCAGTGAAAGGATGGTAGAATTTGAGGTCTTAAAGAAACCGATTCCTCGGGAGAGCAATTCCAAATGATCAAGCAGAGCCATTCCAAATAGTCAAGTCTAGATCTTGATGCATTAGCCTTAGATGTTAGAAATGTTCCGGGCAAGTTGACAATCTGCTTTAAGAAACTAGTTGATATCAAGCACACCATATAGCCTACATCAGATATCCAACAAGGCACCTTAAACTTGCTATGAAGCCCAAATCCACTCACTTCCTAGCCATCAACCTGTGTCTCTTTCAAACAAATCCCAGCATGCAAGACTCATAGGACATAAAAATGACAAATGATATATAATACATCAAAATAGTCGTGCATTGGATAAAAAAGAAAAGTTTAAAGAGCTTATAATTCAAGTTCACCTTTAATCAATTAACTTGCACTTGAGTTTTTGAGACTACATGAACCCAACCCACTAATAAATTAATTGAGTCAACAAATGGTTTTGAAGTATTACAAATGATATTAAAGCTGACTTAGGTGCGAGAAAAATTGATGAACAGAAAAATAGTCTCATATTGGATATGAAAGAAAAATGGTGTCACATCGTATATATCCTCATTAGATTGGAAGCATATGAGGCATATTGTAGCAACAGTCATTTTTTTCTTTTCCTTCTCTTAATAAACCTTGAATTTTCAGTCATTGTACACTGCTGGTTGCTTTGCCATGGCCTTTCATTATATACAGAGTGCATGTCATGTTTGATGCATGGAAGCATGGATATCTGAGATCCATTCTTGCATTTCTTTATTAAGAGTATAAATTATGTAGCTCGATTTTAGCTCTTAATTTCATATTTATTTCATGAACTTTTTACAGTTTTATCTTTAGTTTCATGTAATTTGTGTTGCTTCATTGAGCCAGCCAAAGAAGTTTGATTACAGTCACCAGGACGAATCCTCGATCTCCTCCAATTGCAAGCACCTCAGAGAGAGGGGAACCAAATCCATTGAACCCAGGTCCCATTGGCAGGCAGGTATTATAAATTTCCAGTGAGAGATGATGCATATATGTGGGAGCAAAGACACCTAAAGGACATGTAAACTTTTTTGGTCTGCAATTGAGTGTCTTATGCACCAGGATTTTTAGAGCTTAATTTCTTATCGGCATGTATGAGCAGGCCTTGAAGCAATGGCAAAGTTGTTCGATTATGACTTGAATGCCATAAGTTTGAAACATAAAATAACGAAAATAATTTCTTTGCACATGAAAATAAAATTGTGATTATCTAATGATCTTTGCATGACTATGGCACACATTTAGAGTCTCAATGTCATAGAAAAGAAAATCTTGATCATCTCTCAATCTATTTTATTCCTTTCTATGTTTTGCAAGTCGTCCGGCTTTTTTCCATTTTTGGTTTTCCTTATCCTATAAACCATAAGTGATATGTTCTAGTTGAACATAAAGAATGAAGCAAACATTTCTAGTTCCATTCATTCTTCCAGTTTATAATTTTGGTGGTATCCTCGTTATGCATCTCTTATAAGTAGGGTTGCAAATAAATCGGATTAGATTAGATCATACTTAATCTCGATTTGACCTAATTTCATATTCGGATCATTATTTTGTATCCAAATCTAATTCACTTATTGATTGGATTGGACCAAGTTGGATCCATTGAAAAAATATTAGATTCAATATATCATTCGAATGTGTTTGGGGTCGAGTATGACCCAAATCCTATAAAAAAAAATATTTGGGTCAAGGTCGAGTCTGATAAGTTTGCATTTAGTTATTAATAATTAAATATATGGTTTGTCATACTTCAAATCTTAAGATGGATTTAGTTTATGATAATCCACCATATATAGAGCATGTAAGGTGATGACGCCAGATCACCCCCTCGAACGTTCGTGAGCGTTCGATCGTCTTCTCCAGTGAGTCCGGGATCTTTCAGTAAGCTTCTCGTGCCTGGAAGCCTACAAAAAGTCCCGGGGATGGGAAATTCCGGTCGGACCGACGCTCAAGTCAGTGCTCTAGGCAACAGCCATGAGCTTGAGAAAGCTCAAAAAAGAGAGAGGCTTAGAGCTCTCCGTGAGCAAGAATGAGCGTTTGGAAGTATAGTAGTTTGAGTTCCCTTGTCGGGGGTCCCTCTTATCCTTTTTTATTGAGGCTTAAAGGCTGTGAGACTAGCTTGGAGCATGGTCACTTGTCAGAGCATTTTTTGATGGTGATAGCAATGGCATAATGGAAAGGTTTGCTTCTTAGTGGCATGTCAGAAGTGCAGGCCATGTCCCATCAAATGTGGGTGACTGCATAGCTGGCAGGTATTGCTTGGTTTGGACAATTGTTGCAGGATGCTGCAGGACATGACCGACCATTACGACGTTTGCCAGACGTATCTCCCACGCCACCCTTTCGCTGTTTTGTGTGGATAGTGATGGGCGATAAAGTCAAGCATGTGGGCCCCAAAGTGTAGCCGCTGAGGCGAAAGATGAAGTTTGGAGTTGAAGCCGACTCTGTCCCTCATAGAGCATTGAATATAGAGTACTTACATAGCACTGTTCATGCCCTTGGATGAGCTCTAGAGAAGGCTATGGGTGAACACTTGCATGACACTGTTCATGCCCTTGGATGAGCTTCAGAGAAGACCGTGGATGAACACTTGCATGGCACTGTTCATGATCGAGCACTATTTATGGCCGAGGGAAAGAGACTGAGCACTGTTCATGGCCGAGGAAAAGAGGCCGAGCACTGTTATGACCGCGGGGAAGAGGCCGAGCACTGTTCATGGCTGAGGAAAAGAGGCCGAGGCCGAGGCCAAGAGGGCCGAGTGGTTGAGGCCAAGGACCGACTTCAGAAACGACTGGTCCGATCCCACTGAGATTACCATTGCCCACTACAATAGTCATAACAAATGCTTATTTATAAATTTATAGTATTATTTATTAATTTAATATAAACAAAACTTCCTTTTTCACATTTCATAAATATGCATCTAATTATAAATTCATGATTTATGAATTAAATAATTTATAAAATTTATAATACTTGGCTTACTTACCTCAGAACGCAAATCCCAATTGATAACCCAGCTATTTGGACACCTGGGCACCTACAACATCATTTTACATAATTAAGTTTCTAAAATCTGAATAATACAGTGACTCTTAAGACTCTACCAGACCACTTCACGGGCCCAACTTTGGGCTCGAATATCTTTCAATGTATACACCCAAATAGGGAAACAAAATTATTCTCAGAAACTAGAATCAATCCTGATTTGGGCCATAATTTTATTTTATCATTTTCGGCCCATTACAGGGCCCAAACAGTGGCTCAAAATAGCTCACAGACTGGCCCAACAGGCCCAAAATCGGCTCAGCCCAGCAGGCCCAATCTCTTCCTTTTTTTTGTTGTTCCCCTGTTTCAATCGAAACAGGGGCATTCCATGCCGGCGGCCAGGGCTGCCGCCGGCCAAAATTAGGGGCGGCCCGGCCGTCGGTGGCTGGACCAGAGCCGGCCGCGGCGCCCCCCTTCCCTCTCTCTCTCTCTCTCCAATTTCTCCCTATCTCTCTCTTTCTCTTCCACGATCCGCCGCAGCTAGGATTCACGCCGGCGACACGGCCGGCCAAATTCGGAGAGGCCCGGCCACTGGTGGCCGGGCCAGAGCCGACCGCCGCCGCGGTCGGCCTCCCCTCTCTCTCTTTCTCCCTAATTTCTCTCTTTCTCACCCTTTTTCCCTCACGATTTGCTGCGGCACATTACTATGCCGACGGCACGGCCGGCCATCATGCCCAGTCGGACCTCCACCGAACGCCTGCCCGGCGTCGGTGGGGGTCTCCGACCGGAGCTCAGGCCCGGTGAGGCGACGGGCATGCCGTCGGGTCCGAACCGAGGATCAAACCGGCTGCTGCAAGCTCTCTCTCTCTCTCTCTTCTCTAATCCCTTCTCTCTCTCATTCTATGACTTTCTCTCTCTCCCTCCTAGGCATGGATAGGGGACTTACCAGAAGCAGATGCGCGCACGATGATGATAGGAAGGAAGCGTTCGAGGATGATGGGAAGGAAGGTTCGCGTGATCCTTTAAAGGCGACGCAGACTCCTCAAATCAAGGGATTTGAGACTCCATTAGTTATGGGGTATTCGAAAATACAACCGTCAGGTGTTATCTATTCCAAGAATATCGCGATTAAGTTTCACGATCAGGTAATCATATCCCGGAGGTTACAATGTTTCTCCAATTCTCTTCCTATATTGTATGATTAGGGTGTTGGCTAAAGGTCAATGTTGCATATATGTGAAAAATTGATAATGCTTTAATGGCGAGATCTATTTTGTCATGTAGGAGGTTCAAGGATAAAAAAGAAGCGGTGGAACTTGAACCTGATCCAGAAAGGGACCAGAGAACTGTTTTTGCTTATCAGGTACGTAGAATAACTTGCATTTTGACCATTCTGTTTAATATAACGCATCCAGTTTTGCCAGTTGATAAGTTTCATCCTTATTTCATTCATATGTCAGATGCCTTTGAAGGCGGCTGAGAGAGATGTTTACGAGTTCTCAAAAGCAGGAAAGGTTAGTGAAACATAGTAGTAGTGCTTAAATAATGTTAGATAAACAGAATACCAATGTTTCTATTCCATTATATCTTTTTTAAAGGTTTGCCTGCATGTTTTGACATGTCATTACAATGCGAACTAAAATTTTTGCTGTAATCTATATATGTCATCTAATTAAAGATAATTTATTGAACATATGGTATGTGATTAACCATTCATATCTCTTTGGTGCATGCCATTTGAGAGGTATTGCTTGTTGAAGTAAATATCTTTTTTGTGTCCCAATGTACTTATTTTTGGGATACAGATGATGAATAGAGAGGCTAATTAGTGATAATGCTGTGTGCTTTGATGGGTGGTATAATATGTGTAAGGTATATCACCACATTTCATAGACTGTAGCTTCCCTGCATGTTCTTTGCTTCTGGAAAAGAATATGACTTTGAATGTCCGTAATCTCCAGGTGAGGGATGTGCGCTTGATTATGGATCGGAATTCAAGGCGTTCAAAGGGAGTAGGGTATGTGATACTGCTGTACCTTAAGCTATGCATTTGTGCTTTTCGAAAACTGCTTTGTTTCCTTCCAGTTGTACAAAATCTCTTGCCTAATTTTATCATGATTACTAACTGCATTGGCGTTAAAAAAAAAAAAACTATAAGGACCAATTGTGGAAATTTTATGTGTATCATTTTAACTCTTATAGAGAGTCTATGGCGTCAAAATAACCTTAAATATTTACCAACTATTTGCATTTATGTATATTTAAGGTTTTAAATCATGCATTTATGTATATTTACACTCATATATCAATTTAGCGAAGCAAATATTCGTCGCAAAATACCCATGATAACTGCGACATAATTTAGTGATGCACATTATCAGTCGTTAAATAGCGACGAATTTAGCGACTCAAAAAATTTTCGTTGCTAAATAGTGACGCATTAAAATGCGTCCATGTTTAGTGATGCAATTTAGTGCATCACTGTTTAGCAACGCACTAATGTGTCGCTAAATAGCGACGCATTTTAATTCGTCGCGAAATGCAAAATGCATCGCTGTTTAGCGACACATTAAGATGTATCGCTAAATAGTGATGCATCTTAATGCGTCCCTAAATAGTGACGCATCTTAATGCGTCGCTAAATAGCAACGCAATAAAATGCATCGCTAAACAGTGATGCCCTAAATGCGCCACTGTTTAACAACGCAAAAATGCGTCACTAAATAGCGACGCATTAAAATGCATCGCTATTTAGCGATGCATTAAAATGCATCGCTATTTAGCGACGCATTAGCATGCGTCGCTAAATAGGGTTTTTTAAGGCTTCAGGGGTTCAAGGTTTAAGGGTTTCAGGGGTTCAGGGGTTAAGGGTTTCAGGGGTTTAGGGGAGAAGGAAGAGACTTGAAGGGGAGAAGGAAGGAAATGAAATGCTTAATGATTCTTTCATGAATCTTTCTTCTTGTTACAAAAAAAAAAGTGGAGGAAACATGGCCACTTTAAGGAATATCACTATATAATATTAATTATTATACACTATAATAACTAATTTATAAAATTAATATTATAAAATATTAATTTTTTTAAGCGACATTTTTAATGCGTCGCTACTGTATCGCTAAACAGCAATGCATTGAAATGCGTCGCTAAACAGCGATGCAAAATTGCATCACTAAATAGCAAGGCATTAAAATGCGTCGCTGTTTAGCAATGATTTTAATTATCGCTAGGACGCATCAGCGTGTGTCACTAGGATTTTAGGGTTTAAGGGTTCAGGGGTTCAGGGTTTAAGGGTTAAGGGATTCATGATTCAGGGATTAAGGGTTTCAGGGGTTTATATTAGGGGTTTAGGTTTTATGGTTTTAGGGTTCTAGGGGTTTTAGGGTTTTAGGATTTTAGGGTTTAGGGTTTAATGAGTGGTTTAGGGTTTTAAAGTTTAGGGTTTTAGGATTAAGGTTTTAGGTTTTAAGGTTTTGTGTTTTAAGGTTTTAGGGGTTATCGTTGGTTTAGGGTTTTTAGGGTTAGGCTGCATTCTTGGCACAAAGGCATGGATCGGACTGAAGGCAGCATCGATCCCGGGTAGGACCTTGTAGTCGGCCATCCGGGCACACCATGGCGCCACCGGTGCACACCATTCCGTGGGGCTGACCAGCTGGAAAAAAGCTCAATGTCCAACTACGAACTTTTTAACTGCAACTCCAATATATGCTATTGGAGCTGGAATTACCTCGGCTACTGGCACCAAACTTGCCCTGCATTGGATCCTGTTAAGGGATTTAGATTGTACTAGATTGTACTCAATCCAATTACCAAACTCGAAGAGCCGGACGGTATTGTTATTTATTGTCACTACCTCCCCGTGTCAGGATTGGGTAATTTGTACGCCAGCTGCCTTAGTTGTGGTAGCCGTTTCTCAGGCTCCCTCTTCTGAATCGAACCGTAATTCTCCGTCACCCGTCACCACCATGGTAGGCCCCTATCCATCTTAGGATTTCGGGGTAGACCGGAGCGGCACAAGGTCAAGCTCGATCTCCCGATCGGCCATCAGGGAGGAAACCCACGATAAGAGATCGAAGCGCCACCAAGGACGGCGAAGGGGAGAAAGGGGCAGCAGCACCGCCCATAGGAGGTTCCCGAAGGAAGCGGACATATAATATCGTGGCCAGCCACGTCACCTCGGGGCTCCAGCGTAACGAGCGACATAGATTATAATATATTAATATATAAAATCATCACTATATAATATTAAATATAATACACTATAATAATTATTAAATTAAATTAATATTATGAAATATTAATATTTAGTGACACATAATTGCGTCGCTATTTAGCGATGCATATTTAATGCGTCGCTAAATAGTGATGCATTTAGCGACGAATATTCATATGTCGCTATTTAGCGACGCAATTCTGCGTCGCTAAATTCTCGCTAGACCGGGGTTAAGGCGCCAAATTAGCGACGTAATTAGCAACGCATTAATTGTGCCAAATTAGCATGACTAATTAGCTACGGCATCCCTCCGGCACCCGCCCTCCTCGCCGGCGACCCCCCCTTCAGGTAAACCCCCCCTCCCCTTCCCCTCTCGCCGGCCACGGTCGCAGCCAGCCGTGGCCGGCTGGCGGCCGACCGTGGCCTGGCCACAGTCCATGGCTAGGCCACTGCCAGGCCACGGCCAAGAGAAAAAAAATTTAAAACCCCCCCTTCCCTCCCCTCCCCTCTCGCTGGCCATGGCTGGGGCTGTGCCCGCGCTCGCCGACCACGGCTGCGGCTGGCCGTGGCCTGGCCATGGACAAAATTTAAAACCCCCCCCCCCCTCCCTCTCCCCTCTCATCGGCCGCAAAAATAAAATTTAACGTTACCCCCCCCCCCCCCCCCCCCCACAAGCCCCCTCCCGCTGTCATCGCCGGCCAAGGGCAAAAAAAAAAAACCCCAACCCCCCTCCCCCCTCCTCCAGTCCAGGCCAAAAAAAAAAGGTTTAAAATATCCGTCCGTGGCCAAGCGATGGCCATGCCAAAAAAAAAAGTTAAAAATTGCCCCCCCCCCCCCCCCCCCCCCCAGCCCCTCATCCCCTACCCCTGTTCACGGTCAGCTACGGCCTTGGCTTGAAGCTCGACCGCGGCCTGGCCACACCTCGTGGCCAGGCCATAGGTAAAAAAAAAAAACCCAACCACCCAGCCCCCCCACCCCCTACCCCTCTCTGCGGCCTTGGCCTGGCGCCCGACCACGGCCTGGCCACGGGGTGTCGCCAGGCCACGGTCAACAAAAAAAAACTCAACCACAGGCAAAAAAAATATTATGTAATAATTATAATATAATTATTTCATAATAATTATATTATATCATAATATTAATAATATCATATTATAATATGTATTAACATATATTAGTTTATAATATTATAATAATATAATAAATTATGGCATTCTAATAAATAATGATTGCAATATAACATCATTGTAATATTTGCTAATTAATGATTCTGATAGTAAATTAATTAAATAAATTGCTAGATGATTAATTAGTGCTTTTGTATTAAATTAATTAAGTCATGATTGATTAACGATTTTTATATAATTATGGTTGAATTTCTCATCATGTTAAACTATGCGTGAACATCTTACATATATTGTTGCATCTTATTTTTATTATGAAATGGTTGTGACTTTGACTTTGATTTAAGTTACAAGAACATGATATATTGGGATATGTTATTTTGGTAATGAGATTATGTATGGCTTTAATAGATGTGTTACGGTTGATGTGTTATAAAAATTTTCGGTCCAGTCTGTCCAATATTGAAACCATACATAATCTTTAACATAATATCAGTTTTAGAAGTCAGTGACTATAGACCACAATCAAAATATGTATAATAGTCAAGAAAACTTTTTCACAAGCATAAGTTGATTTTTTTTGGAATTGAATATTATTTCTCGCAGCACTAAAACCTTTAGACCCGTTTGAGAATTTGCAAGACTTAGTCTTACAAATTCTCAAATTATCTTAGTGGACAGTTTGAGATTATTTTTTGCGATATGTTAGTCTGCTATTAGTTATCGTCGGTTGAGATTACGGTTTGTATTTCTTTATATATTCTCCTAGTGTGGCATATATGCCACACAGGAGAACATATGGGGAAATGTTGCTGAAATTTCAACGTAAACAATGATAATTAATAGCAGAATAACATATCACAGAAAATAATCTTGAATGGGATAGGGCCTTACCTTTTAGATATGAAGTGAAGGTTGAATTAATTTAGGACACTTGTATACTTGTGAAGTCTCACGAACTCCACGTGGCACGGCCTTGCAGGGCAAGGACCTTAGCAGAGCCTGGCCTAATTAATTGGTTGCAATCATTAAAAACAAAATTGATTTATTATTATAAATTATTTAAATAGTTATTATTTACCTTAGATGTGTAAAATAAATAATTTAGTTATATAATTATTAATACTAATATAGTATTATGTTATAGTTTTCTTTAATGGTTTATCAGAAAATTGTATAAGTTGGTCAAAAATGAGCAGGCCTCGCTCGTGGACGTATGCAAGGTTAAAAGATGGCTTGCTTAATCCAGATTTTTTGAAGGATTGGAAGAATTTATTGGATTTGCATGTAGCCGATCTGAATGGATGGATGGGTGGGCCTAGGATTAGGTGCCCCTGCAACTTATACAGATGTCAGAATAAAGCCTACAGGGATGTTAAAACTGTGAAGGCGCATTTATGTAAAAAGGGGTTTGTTCCAGATTACGATGTTTGGTACTGTCATGGTGAAACAGAGGAAATGGGTACAACTGTCACCAAACAAGTTTTAATTCCCGTTGATAAGCCATGTGTGAATTTAAACAGATATGAAGAAATGGTGATTAATGTATCGGGTAATGAATTCAATCAGAATACATTTATGGAAGATCAAATCCAGATGCACAACAATTTTATGATATGCTGCGTGCTGCAAATCAAGAATTGTATCCTGATTGTAAGAGTCATTCCCAATTGTCTATGGTTGCTCGGTTGTTGAATATTAAGGTAGAATATTGATTATCAGAAAAGGTGTTCAATGTTGTAGCTGGATTAATAAAGGAAGTTTTGCCAAATGATAATATTGTAGCAGACAGTTTTTACTCAACGAAGAAGTTGTTACGTGGCCTTGGGCTCCTAGTTAATAAGATCGATTGTTGCTTGAACAATTGTATGATATATTGGGGTGAAGACTCAGACCTGAGATGCTATAAGATTTATGGGCAATCGATGTACACCAACGATGAAGGGGGAGCTAGTACAAGTAAGAGGAAAAGTGTGCATTATAAGAGGATGCATTACTTTCCTCTTACTCCACGCCTGCAGAGATTATACAGATCTGAGGTTACAGCTGCTGATATGAGATGGCATGCCGAACATGAATCTAAAGAAGATGAAATGTGGCATCCATCAGATTCAAAAGCTTGGAAGCATTCAATGACAATCATCCTGATTTTGCCGAAGATATAAGGAATGTGAGATTAGGTCTTTGTACCGATGGCTTCCAACCATTTGGTCAAGCGGGCCAACAGTATTCATATTGGCCCGTGATGCTGACTGTATATAACCTTCCTCTATGGAAGTGCATGAAATATACTGTAATGTTTTTGACAGTTTTGGTTCTAGGACCATTAAATCCAAAGGAAAAAATTGATGTCTTCTTGCAACCGTTGGTGGACGAATTGAAAATGTTATGGGAAACAGGAGTCATAGCCTACGACATTTCTATGAAACAAAATTTTATCATGAGAGCTGCTTTGATGTGGACAGTCAGTGACTTTCCGGTATATGCAATGTTGTCTGGTTGGAGCATTGCTGGGCATATGGCATGCCCTTACTGCATGAATGATTCTAATGCATTCACATTGCAAAAGAGTGGTAAGCAGTCATGGTTTGATAATCATAGAAAGTTTTTGCTTCCAAATCATCCTTATAGGCGAAACTTGATCGTCTTCCGAAAGAACAAAGCAGTCACAAAATTCGCTGAACCGGTTAGGTTTGGCACAGATATATTTGATACTATAGAGCATTTGGGATTGAGGTATGCTTGGGAAATAGATGCAGATAGAGTAAATGACTGTATATGTAAAGAACACAACCGGAAGAAGCGAAGTATTTTTTGGGATCTGCCGTATTGGAGCACAAATCTCATTCGGCACAACTTGGATGTTACGCATATTGAGAAAAATTTCTTTGATAACATATTTAACACGGTGCTAAACATCCTGGGAAAAACCAAAGACACTGCAAAGTCGAAAGAAGAACTTAATCAGTATTGCAGAAGAGCTGATTTGAGGAGGAATGCTGACGGGACCTATCCTAAAGCCTGTTACACTCTTGACCGAAATTCACGAGAAGTTTTATTTAATTGGGTTAGAGGGTTAAAATTTTTAGATGGTTATGCTTCAAATATCAGTAGGTGTGTGAACATGCATAAGCTCAAGTTGTTTTGATATGAAGAGTCATGACTGCCATGTTTTCATGCAATGATTATTGCCTATAGCTTTTCGTGAGTTGCTTCCGCACCATGTATGGAAGGCATTGACGGAGCTCAGCTTGTTTTTCAAGGCTGTCGCAGTCATTACTTCTGCATCTATGGCAAGGCTTGAAAAGGAAATTTCAATTACTTTATGCAAGCTGGAGTGAATATTTTCTCCAAGTTTTTTTGACTCAATGGAGCATTTACCGGTTCATTTGCCATACGAAACGAGTATAGCTGGTCTCGTGCAGTATCGCTGGATGTATCCTTTCGAGAGATAAATATCTTAATAATTAGTAGTACATATTGACATTTCAAATTTTATTTAATTACAAGAAAGTTGGTTTATTTTATTTCTTACCTTTACATATAGGTACCTTAAGAAGTTAAAAAATAATGTGCGTATTAATGCAAAGGTTGAAGGTTCGATATGCAATGCACACTTCGTTGAAGAAGTTTCAGCTTTTGCCTCTCATTATTTGAGAGTCACGTCCACATGAAGCCAAAATCTTGGTCGTAATGATGACGTATACGTGGACGAAGGAGAACATAATGACGGTAGAATATCAGTTTTTAAAGGTATCGGTTGTTCATTTGGGAGGCAGAAGTCAAGAGATTTGAGCGATGTGGAGTATAATGCAGCACATTATTACATCCTAATGAACTGTAGAGAAGTCGATCATGTAAGTATATACTTCACGACTTTAAATTATAATATACCTCACATTTAATTGCTAACATAAGTTGTAATTGTTATCATCCCTTAAGGATGTTTTGTGATAGACAATGGAGATGAATCCCAACATCAGTCGTGAATAGCTTATTAATTTATAGTAAATAATCAATGGTTCACAACCGACAATATTTTCATTAAATGTCTAGCACAATGGCCATTTAAGACCGTAATAATCTCTACTGGCTATTTTGTTAATGAGAATAAATTTCAAATTGAACGACTAGCATCTTCAGGAGGCATGCAAAACTAGGGTGTGTGTCAAAGGAGAAAGTGTTGGAGCAAATATGCATGATTATTATGAAAAGTTAGTAGAGATGGTTGAAGTTGAATATCTGGTTGGCCTATAAAATGAACCGTATTGTTTCGTTGCGATTGGTTTGATCCGACAGTTTCTATGGGTAAAAGGGTTCATAACGACTACAATCTAGTTGAAGTCAACCATCGCCGAAGATTACAGAATATGAACCATTCATCCTTGCATCCTAAGCTCAGCAAGTGTTTTACTGCAGATATCCAAGTTTACGCAATGACAAACGAGATTGGTGGGCTGTTTCTAAAATCGTCCCACATTCAACAATCATATTAGACGAGAGTTCATCAAGTCAATCAACTGAGTGCCCTGCATTTCAAGAGGATAAGATAGAAATGCATGCAATTGAGGACGACACAAGTTAGAGATCCAAATGGTGATGTCCAAGAAATTGAGGATGCAAATGTTCGGTTTCCTTTCGATGATAATGACACTGAATCACAATCCGATATGGCATCGGATGTTGAACCAACATTTGACGAAACAAATGAAACTGATTAAACATAGAGGTTTATTCAATTTCAATTTATTTTTATAAGTGCTAAATTTTTACATATTCAATTATTATTCGTAATTATATTGCATGAATCTTTAGTATTTTCAGTATGTTGGGCCAAGATAGATCTTCTGCCGATGGACAAAGCGAGCAGGGACGTAGCCTTGCCGCATTAGATCACTTCATGAGCATTGGAGATGGAGAGGTCAGATCTACAGCCTTCGAGTCTCATAGCCGATCGGCACAGACCTCTAAGAGTTCTTCCTACGTCTACCGCACCGTACTTTGATTGAATGCTAATGGGCAATAAGTATATACTAATTATAAATATATGTTTATGTTTTAAAGTCAATTGCTTATAAACATGCATTTTTTTAACAGCTTTATTGAGTAGCATACTATATCGAGCCGGATCAGCTCCATATTCCAGAGGCGTACTGATCCCACTGGCTATGATTGGCACAATGTATATGCGGCAATGAGGGAGTTTTATTTTTTAGAGTTTCAGGTAACTTATTAAATATAATTTATCACTGATATAAATTTCTTAATCTTAATATATTCTTAAACTAACTATTTATTTCAATGCAGAAAAAGTTTAAGTGGGACCCTGCCATCCATGATGCCGTTAGGGCAGCATGGAATGCTCTTGCGGCACGCCGATACTTCGATATGCTCATTGTTGGAGGAGATCGGGTGAGTGTCCTGCGCATGTGCTGAAGGGTATTTGGCACGACTGGCAGCAGGTGTGGAAGTATGAGGCCTGGCAAAGGAGGTCCACATCAATCCCCACGAACCGTCTATCCGAGAAGGCCGATCGAGGCATAGGTCTCTCCTACCATACTACGAGGTCCATTTTGATTCAGGAGCACAGACGGTTTATGGTAAGAAAACATAAATAATTTAATTACTAATTTAGTCATTTACAAATACTTACATTTATATCATTTCTTCTGTTTTTGTAGTCTGAGCAGGAGGGCAGAGATCCTGGTGAGTTTCGCCTATTTATGGCGACACACATCAAGAAGGACGGTACCTGGGTCGATGCACGATCACAGAAGGTTGCGGTAAGAAATTAGTCTTATATTGTATATGTTTAATTTATAAACTTTTATTCAGGTTCATATAATGATTTATTTATCGTTGATTCTATACTTCAAAGGCACGAATCGAGGAGCTTCAGTCCCAGGCATCGTAGGCCAAATCCACTGATAGGGGGTCGCCCGTCGAACTCTCACCACAAGACAGTGTGTTTTTAGAAACTGTTGGTGCCCAGCTGCGAAACCGTAGGGTCTACGGTCTGGGCACTAAAACTTCTAGATATTTTTTCGGCTCCAGTTCGCACTATTTTGGCGATATTTCTCCCGATCGTTTAGACGACATTCGGAGATCTATTACGGAGGAGGTTCGACAGGAGGTTTGGCAGGAGCTTGCAGACATGAGAGAGCAGATGCGTCAGATGCAAGATTTGATTCGCCAAATGTCGCAGGATATATTCCAGCCTCCGCAACCTTCTCATGATCGTGATAGTGTGGATTCTTGATGTATTTTTTCCTTTACTATTTATGTTTTATATATCAAAATTTTAAATTATTAATATATTAAATTTTTATATTATTAAAAATTTTGTGATGAATGTTTCGATCAATATTTGAATGCAATGAAATTGTATTAAGAGTTTTAATTTATAACATTTTAAATTTATTTAAAAAATTAATTAGCGACGACAAAAATTTTTTGTCGCAATTTTTTTTAAAAATTTAAATTCATAATTTTGCAACGCATTTGCGGTGTATTTAAATGCATCGCAATTCTACGACATAATTAGTCACAATATTGCGATGCAATTTGGAGTCGCTAATGCATCGCTAAAATGCGACGACTTATGTTTGTCGCAAAATAGTGATGCATTTTATTGCGTTATTAGGCGTCGCTATTTAGCAATGAAATTGCGACGGATTACTATTTGCGATGAAATTTATAGCGACGATCAAAATGCATCGCTAAAGCCATTTAGCGACGTATTTTAGCATGCTAAAATGATTTTTTCTTATAGTGCTGCAATTAGTTGCTCTGTCAACTAACTTTGTAAAATATTATCATCTCAAACAACCCTTCAATCTTCATCTTCACATCTTAAGTCCCAGCCAAGTTCCATCTATTTTTTTTCAAAAGAACAAATCCACTTCTTTATGCTTAAATCCAAGAAAATATAGCAAAAGGAAGAGGGGAAAAAAAAGATCGATTGAGATCGACCGATTGTATGCAAGGCAAAGAATCAAAGCGGTGCAATTCTTCGTAGCCATCAAGGTCATGAAGCTTCTTTTTGCACATATTAACAACCTTTTAGTACTCCTTGCTTAGCTATAGGTAGGACTTTTCAACCCTAGCTTATTTTAGTGAATGATTAAGGCATGGTGTTATTTTAGTTCCAATCTATTGATTGAATAATTCATATTAGTTGCTCTATTCTGCTGCATCATAAAGAAGTATCCGTCGAGCATATGGGGTATCATGGCTTTGCACATCATATGACACAACAAAAGAAAATATATGTTAAAAAAATAAAAGTAAAAAGCAAACCACATTAAATCACCCAACAAAAAGAATAAGATAAAGCATTACTGTGGTTCAAATCTATTGATGGAATAATTTATGTTGGTAACTCTATTATGCTACATAAAATAACTTTATACAATGGGTGGCTATTGATGAAATTCACTTGGTTTCTCATCTGATATGTGGCAGAATGTCATGTCACTGCAATGATGATGGTGATAGGCTACAGTTGCTTCAATGTGCAAATCAAAAGGTACATTAATAGCATTTTACGTTAAGAGACAGAATGAAGTTTCCATGTAGCTCAACATGCCATATTTAATGCACATGCCCCTATGCCTATCATATTTGCAAGAAATCGTAAAAACTTATTACTAGAGGCTTCAAAAATTAACACATCGCCTTTTGCCCACATTGCCATCGATCTATTTTAGCAAATGTTTTTTTTTTTTTGTATATCTTTCTTTATAAAAGATGGACATCATGCTGCTAAATTATCAACTTTCTTCAAAAGAATAAAATAAATAATATAAAATACAAATTTTTAGATGTGTGGCTCGCTTTCTTGATTGCCAAAGCTGTCAACTTTTAATATGATATCCATTGGGCGCTAATTATAAATATCTTATTTGGACATGTAATACTTCTAAGCACAATAAAATGTTTTCATTTTCTTTCTCCATTCAATGAATAGGTAAATATAGTTGATTGCCAACTTTATATATGTATTATATATACCTCTGAAGCTCCAACATATTAAAATGTTGCTTTTGAAAAAAAAAAAAAAGAAAAAAGAAAAAAAAAAGAGACATTTAAAGTTCATTGAAAGGGCAATTGAAAGTGAAGTTGAGGCTTTACTTTACATATATATATATATATATATATATATATATATATATATATATATATATATATATATATATGAAAAAAAAAGTCTGTATCTTTTTTTTTTGTCTTATTTTCTATTTTAGAATCTAGAGTTTGAACCTCTCCGGCTGGTTTAGCTTGGTTCATTTCAGATTCGGTCGGCCTATTGGAAAATTACATGCGATCCTTACCATTGAAATGCTATTCATCATCAGTTATTCACGGCCAAGATATTTCAGATCACATGTACTCCAATTTCGTCTCTTGGAATTTTAATATCCCGTTCCGACCGTCCAAACGTCCATTCACCGTCGCTGGCTTCTAATTTCTAGACACCAAAGCAGCTCGTTCTAGGGTTTTCGTGGTTCTTGGATTCGATCGTCTGGAAGGGAGAATGGATTTCGACGAGTCTGATTACCTTGAGAAATCGGTGGAGGAGCCTTCCGAGATCCGGAAGGAACAGGATCGCCGGAGCTACCGGCGCGGTGGCGAACACAAGAAGGACGGCGGCAGCGAGGAGAGGGCGTCGAGGGAAGAGAAGCGGCAGAGTGCCGAGAAGGCGGTTCGCAATGATCGAGATCGCTCGCCCCGGCGCGAGAAGGATCGCCACCGGAGCGGCATGGAGGCGGAGAGGGAGCGCGACAAGAATAGAGACCACCGGATCCGAGAGAGGGATCAGCGGGAAAGAGATAAGGAGAAGGAGAGGGATAGAGACAAAGAGAGGGAAAGGGAGAAGGAGAGGGAGAGAGAGAAAGATAGGGAGCGAAAGAGGGAGGAGAGAGAAGAGAGAAGGACAGGGAGAGGGAAAACGAAAGGGATCGGGACAGGGAGAGGGAAGCAGCAGCGGGTCGAGAAGGCATGATAGAGAAGTTGAAAGAGAGATGGAGAGGGCGAGGAGCAGAGAAAGGGCATTGAGAGAAAGAGAATTCGAGAGAGAGACGAGGAAAGAGAGAGCAGGTTGTTTATATTCTTAATTTATGCCTTCTCTTCGGCTTATCTATTTTTGTGCTATTTTTGTAACATTTTCATTTGTGAAGTATTTATGGTGTTTCTCCAATTCTCTTCCTATATTGTATGATTAGGGTGTTGGCTAAAGGTCAATGTTGCATATATGTGAAAAATTGACAATGCTTTAATGGCGAGATCTATTTTGTCATGTAGGAGGTTCAAGGATAAAAAAGAAGCGGTGGAACTTGAACCTGATCCAGAAAGGGACCAGAGAACTGTTTTTGCTTATCAGGTACGTAGAATAACTTGTATTTTGACCATTCTGTTTAATATAACGCATCCAGTTTTGCCAGTTGCTAAGTTTCATCCTTATTTCATCCATATGTCAGATGCCTTTGAAGGCGGCTGAGAGAGATGTTTACGAGTTCTTCTCAAAAGCAGGAAAGGTTAGTGAAACATAATAGTAGTGCTTAAATAATGTTAGGTAAACAGAATACCAATGTTTCTATTCCATTATATCTTTTTTAAGGTTTGCCTGCATGTTTTGACATGTCATTACAATGCGAACTAAAATTTTTGCTGTAATCTATATATGTCATCCAATTAAAGATAATTTATTGAACATATGGTATGTGATTAACCATTCATATCTCTTTGGTGCATGCCATTTGAGAGGTATTGCTTGTTGAAGTAAATATTTTTTTGTGTCCCAATGTACTTATTTTTGGGATATAGATGATGAATAGAGAGGCTAACACTATAAGAAAGTATGGTATTTGTGACGAACCTATTATGGTGAAATATTTTTGTCGTTATAGGTTTATTTATAACCGTAATGAAATAGACTTATTACGACGAATTTTATAATTCATCGTAATAGCTCTAGGTTAAATTTTAATATTTTAATTTTTTTATTTTCCTTTCGTTTTATTACGGCGAAATAATTTTTCGCCGTAATAAAAAGCCTTATTACGATGAATTATTAATTCGTCGTAATAGCTGCAGCTTAAATTTTAAGATTTTAATTTTTTTTATTTTTCTTTCTATTTATTACGGTGAAATATTATTGCGCCGTAATAAAATAGACTTATTACGATGAATTTTATAATTCGTCGTAATAGCTCAAGGTTAAATTTTAAGATTTTAATTTTTTTATTTTCTTACTATTTATTACGGCGAAATATTTTTGCCGTAATAAAATAGACTTATTACGATGAATTTTATAATTTGTCGTAATAGCTCCAGATTAAATTTTAAGATTTTAATTTTTTTTATTTTCCTTTCGTTTTATTACGGCGAAATAATTTTTTGCCGTAATAAAAAGCCTTATTACGATGAATTATTAAATTCGTCGTAATAGCTGCAGCTTAAATTTTAAGATTTTAATTTTTTTTATTTTTCTTTCTATTTATTACGGTGAAATATTATTGCGCCGTAATAAAATAGACTTATTACGATGAATTTTATAATTCGTCGTAATAGCTCCAGGTTAAATTTTAAGATTTTAATTTTTTTATTTTTCTTACTATTTATTACGATGAAATATTATTTTGTCGTAATAAATTAGACTTATTACGATGAATTTTATAATTCGTCGTAATAGCTCCAGGTTAAATTTTAAGATTTTAATTTTTTTTATTTTTCTTTCTATTTATTACGGTGAAATAATTTTTCGCCGTAATAAAACAGACTTAGTACGACGAATTATAAAGTTCGTCGTAATAGCTCCAGGTTAAATTTTAAGATTTTAATTTTTTTATTTTTCTTTCTATTTATTACGATGAATATTATTTCGCCGTAATAAAATAGACTTATTACGACGAATTTTATAATTCGTCGTAATAGCTCCAGATTAAATTTTAAGATTTTAATTTTTTTTATTTTTCTTTCTATTTATTACGGCTAAATAATTTTTTGCCGTAATAAAATAGACTTATTACGATGAATTTTTTAATTCGTCGTAATAGAGTAAAAAAAAATCTTTCTTTTCTATGGGACCTTATTATGACGAAAGTTAATTTCATCGTAATAAGATCCCCTAATACTTCACCCAAACACTCTCGCGATTTTATTCGGTGAAACCCTTGCTCCCGCCGTTTTCCCTCCGAGCTCCTCTCCGCCGTCAGCCCCCGGACGCTAGAACCCTCGCCTGCGGACGCCGAGCTCCTCTCTGTCAGCCCTCGGACGAGGTGAGAAGAAGGGCTTTATAAAACCCTCTTGCTCGCGATTCTTTCACTTGGATTTTTTTTTTGATTTTGTTGTTTTTTGATTTGGGGGGTTTTAATTTCCCCTTCGCTCGCGCTGCTGTCGTCGTTGTTAGCTTTAATGAGAAGCTTATAGCTGGATCTCCGCCTTCCGCTTCCGCCGATCTCGTCGGATTCGATCTAAGGGCAAGGGAGAGGTTCAGGGGGGATGCAGATCAAATCGGAGGGAAGGGCAGAGTGGTGCGCGCGTCACCAAAACAAAGGTACTCCTCGTACTTCCCCATTCCGTCCTTAGTTTCTACTAGTAGGGTTTTTGAGTGGATTTTTTTCCGTCTCGATTCGGTTTCATTTTACTTGCTATGACTCTCGCAGCTCCTTGTTTTTTCTTTGCATGTTATGGGAACTAAGAATAAATATAGCTGATTTATATATGAGAACAAGCCTTAGAGTTGCAGTAAATAAATCACTGAGGGGAAAAAGGAACAGCATCTGAAACAATAAAAAATCTATAAAAATAGAATGATCTTTTCGCAGATAATAGATAATTTGTAAAGTATTGCATAAAGAAGATTACCACTTTGCATGGTTGTGAGTTTCATGAAATCAAATGGTTCTAATTGAATCAGGTGTCACTAAGACAAGGAGAGAATTGATCTCATGACATCAGATCTTCCAGTACATGGGTTATTGCTTTTATCACAAACGAAAAGCATCCAAATTGTTACTTAATAGTTCCCACTTCTATTTATGGTTACTGATTGTGATGGAGTTTCTTTTAACTGGTGAAATCATTATTTCACCATTTTTTGGATTCATAGTTTGAAAATGTCCTTTTATTACCAAAGCCACGTCCAAACTGTTGGGACAAGATTGGTTGTTTACAGTTTTGGGATTCGACAAGATTGGTTGTTTACAGTTTTGGGATTCATTGATATAGGATGTCATCATATGCATGTTTGCATAACAATATGCTTCCGAGTATGTTGCTTGTGGAGATTTGACAAGATGAAACTTAATTGTTCTTTGCTATGATCATTTTTTTGTCTTGGTGGTTCCTATTTATTAGATGTTCAAATTATCCAGCATCAAGAATTTAACTGGTATTTCTATTTTCTTCTTTTTTTGGCCTGAAACCTGTGCAATTTGGAAGGCATGTTGTATGGTAGATCAAGAAAAGGTTTGGTGTAATAGATTGTGGGACAGAACCTGGATTAGAACAAGCCTGGTTGAAGGAGATTGTTGTATGTGGTACATATATAGACAATCACACCCACCCACCGGCCTACTGCCAATGTATTGAACTCGTAGTTGGTGGCATCCTTAGGGAAGAGGCCTATTGGCATGTCATATTCTTGCAGTAGATCATGCAATGGTTTCTGCATTTTCCTGAAGAGACCCTTTTCCCAGTTAGATTAAAAAAATGATACTGTAGTGTTTTAAGTAAGTTTGCTCTCCTCTTCCTCGGTTAATGAAGTAAAATCGGATAGAATAGTGGAGGATATGCGAGGCTGTAGGATGAAGCCATAGTCATCTTCTTTTACTTTAGGATTAAGTTTCATCTTGTTTCAGGTTTTCAATTTTTGGATGGCTGACCGCGACTATCATAGTTGGAAGGGGAACAAATTGCTGAGAGCGCGAGTGTATGGGGTTATGTTATTGTCGGAGGTTTCCGAAGGAGTTCCATTATTCTTTGTGACTTGCAAGTTTTGCAAGGGTTCAGTATGGAGCTTTGCTACTTTCAGCATCTTTCTTGGGTTCAATGGTTGGGGGAGTCATTCAATTGCTATGGCATGAGGGTGATTCTAATGCTTTCCTCCCCCCCCCCCCCCCCCCCCCCCCCCACCCCCAACCTTTTTTTTTTGATAGGCTCGTAGGTGCCTCTCTTTTAAAAATAAAAATAAAACAAATTCCTTTCTCTTGGGTTCTTCTTCCATCTTTCCTCCTTTATCCCTTCTTAAGGATGTTAGCATTCCTTTATCTACTGGGCAATGGGCTTTATCACTGGCTTTGGAGATTTCTACTTTTGATTAATGATCTAGAGTCAATTATTGCCATGGTTTAACAACAAATGTTTCGGACGGTTAGGTTGAAAAATTGAGAAAGTGCATAAGATGTTTGCCAAAGCTAGAAGAAGTCATTATGATTGCTGCTGATACATCCAATAGTAACTGGATTGGCCTTACAATCAATGGCAATAAATTGGTATGCAAGGAGTTTTATGGTACTTAAATAATTTTTTTTGATGATAATGATGCCAAGCTGGACTTGTTTTTATTGAAGTTGAAAAGTTATTAAGGAAGGGGTTTTTGACGAACTGATGGAAAATTGTGGTTTCTTAAATGAGTAGGTCGCCTTGTTATGCTGACTTTGGGCCTACAGGGAGGAAGGAAAGCCGACGTACACTATAATTACCTAGGTCCATATGAACCAAAGCAAATGCAACAGTGCCAACCACCTTTGCCAGCAGCCAATAGCTGAACTGGGTTTGGGAAGCTTTTAAGTTAGGGTGGGAATGATTGGCTTGTGGAATCATTAGCAACATTGGTTAATAGCCTTTCCCTGTCTCTCTCGAACGATTTAATAATGCTATGATGGCATGTGATCCCAAGTTGGTTGTTCACTTGTCCACCTAAACACATGACAACCCATCTCCCTTATTCTTTTTCTTTCCATGCTTTAAACCAAGTAGAATAGCGCTTGGCACATATCTTTACCATGCAAGCGAACGCTCCTCATGCTCTTTCTTCCCTCTGTGCACACCCCCTCCACTTTGAGTCCATGTCTTTTTCCTACTTTTCTTGGACTTGTTGAAATTGGGAAGCACAACCTTTGGTGTGAGGACTCGCCATCCACCTTCCTACTCTCCCACAAACCAACAGAAATTAGCCTACAAAATATGCTACATGAATGACCATATCCTTCTTAGAGCAGAGACATGGTCCGGACCAACGACCATAGACCCTGTTCAAAAAGTGGAACACATCGGCTGTCTGCTCTCCGGTTAGGCAGTAAGTACTATCACTTGTTCTTAAAGCTAGCATTTTTTTAAGACCAAGAAGTCGGGGGTCTAGAGTGTCCTTAACATTTACATCATCATATAAGCAAGAATTGTGTGATGAAATATACTGTATTGCTAAGATATGCTAGCTAGTTGTAGTGATATTAGCTTGATCAAATCCAAATCAGAATTATGGCGAATCTGTTTGAGATATGGCCCTGTTTGGTAGGATTTGATTAGATGTGGTTTAAGGACTTCTTTTTTGAATATGAGGAAAGATATGGTTTATGGTCTGTCTAAAGATAGCATATTCTAAACATAACAACATACAGACCAACATTGGTTTGTTTCCATTACCATATCTTCCTTTTTCACCATGCTTCCATTCTAAAACATAATGTTATGCTGACATGGTATATAAGGACAATACAGTGAATAAAAAGAAGGGAAATGTTATCACTAGCATGTCCTTGCTTTTTAACATCTCCAACCTTATGCAACTTCTGCCATGCACCAGTTCACACATCCTCGCATAGTTCAGTGAGTAGCTTTCAAAATTTTAAATAGGTACAAACACACCAGCTTATAGTACTTCAAGGTATGTTAGCTCTTGAGTTTTTTTGAAGGTGTTCTATTCTCCATTGCAAGATTGTTACTGATTGTGATGGAGTTTCTTTTAACTTGTGAAATCATTATTTTACCAGTTTTTGGATTCATATGTTGAAATATCCTTTTATTACCAATCTTTTTCTTAATTTTGACATGTTATAGTAGGACAATTCACTGAATAAAAAAAAAAATTTATCACTAACATATCCTTGCAACAAACAGCTATTGTACGTCACCAACGATGCCGATTGATAAGAGTTAGATACATAAGAAACGAAATTGTCCAGAATATGATGCCGATATTAAGAAGTTCATAGAAAAGGCAAAGCTTCATGTTAATGAAGAAGGGAAGATACGTTGTCCTTGTATGCGGTGTTATAATGGCAAATGGCATAAGCCTGATTTAGTTAAATTACACTGTATGTTAAAGGGTTTCTCAAAGACGTATCAGACGTGGTATTTTCATGGAGAACAGTTTGGAAGCAATGTCTCAGATGAAAATGAGAATGAAGATGATGACCCAGAAAGGGAACAAGATGAGATGGTCGAAGCATTGCAGGACATCGCTCGCCCAAGTGGTGCTCACACTGAGGTTGGCAATGGTGATGACAATCCGATGATGTTTGACCATGGAAGGATCGATCATAGTAAGAAATTGGATGATCTTTTCAATGAGGTGGAATCCGAGCTTTATCCTGGATGTGAAAAGTTTTCTTCTTTGACATTCTTAGTGAAGTTAATGCACATTAAGGTCCTCAATCGGTGGACAAATAAGTCTTTCAATATGTTGCTTGAACTATTAAAAGAGGCATTTCCGAATGGTACTAGAATACCATCTTCGCACTATGAGGCCAAAAAGAAGATAAATGAGTTGGGTTTAGGCTACGAGAACATACATGTATGCAAGCATGATTGTGCTATCTTTTGGAAGGAGAATGCCTCTTTAGAAAAATGTTCGGTATGCAACGAGCCTAGGTACCAAGTGGTTGAAGACAAAGGTAAGAAGATACCTTATAAAGTTATGCTGTATTTTCCACTCACACCTCGTTTGAAACGTCTATATGCCTCAAGATATACAGCTGAAGATATGAGGTGGCACTATGATAAGCGACCGATCACAGATGGGGTATTACGGCATCCAGCAGATGGAGAAGCATGGAAAGATTTTGATCAAAAGTATCCTAATTTTGCCAGTGAACCAAGAAATGTAAGGTTAGGTCTTGCTTCAGACGGATTCAATCCATTTGGGAACATGAGTAATGCATACAGTATGTGGCCCGTCATTTTAGTACCTTATAACTTGCCTCCATGAAAATATATGAAAGAGACATTCTTTACGATGTCGTTGCTTATCCCCGGTCCTAAATCTTCAGGAAGGGATATGAATATATTTTAAGGCCAATAGTGGATGAACTTAAACATTTATGGACCGAAGGTGTTGATGTATATGATGCATCTACCAAAGAGAGTTTTCGGATGCACGTAGCTGTTTTATGGACTATAAATGATTTTCCAGCATACTCATTATTATCTGGTTGGAGCACAAAGGGTTATAAGGCATGTCCAGTTTGTAATGAGTACACCTCATCCAAAAAGCTGAAAGACAATATTTGCTATATGGGACATCGCCGTTACTTGCCTATTTATCACAAGTGGCGAAATAGTAGACTCCATGATGGAAGTAGAGAGCATGAAGTCAAACCAAAAATGTTGACCGAAGAAGAAATTTTAATGCAATTAGAACACATAGCTGCTGAACAGTCCGAAAAGCATCCAAACAATAAACATCGAAAGCGAAAGCGTGCACCAAATGAGTTGAATTGGTATAAGAAGAGCATTTTCTTCGAGTTGGAGTATTGATCATCATTAAAATTGAGACATAACTTAGATGTAATGCACATTGAGAAGAATATTTGTGACAATGTCGTGGGAACTTTATTAAGCATCGAAGGTAAGACAAAAGACACATATAAAGCAAGAGAGGACCTGGCTTCAATGGGGATCCGAAGGGAGTTGTGGTTACAAACTCAAGGTAATAGAGTTTATAAGCCTCCTGCATCTTACACCTTAACATTAGATGAAAGAAGACAATTCTGTAAGTGGCTAAAATCTGTGAAGGTGCCCGATGGATATTCTTCCAATATTTCAAGGTGCGCAAATGAAGGTGATGGAAAGATATCCGGCTTGAAGACACATGATTGTCATGTACTACTTCAAAGATTGTTACCTATTGGCATTCAACCATTCTTGCAGAAACATGAGAGTAGTACTTTAATTGAGCTATCTAATTTCTTTCAACAATTTTATTCAAGGACATTGTATGTTAGGGATTTGGAGTTGTTACAAGAGCAGATTGTGGTGATCTTATGTAAGCTTGAACGAATTTTTCCAGCAGCATTTTTTGACGTTATAGTGCACTTATCAATTCATTTGCCTTACGAGGCCTTACTTGCCGGACCTGTTTAAAGTAGATGGATGTATCCTTTCGAAAGGGCACTTGGTACGTATAAACAATACGTACGTAATAAGGCTCGTCCGGAAGGTTTAATTGCAGAAGCTTATGTTGTCAACGAGTCTCTAACATTTTGTTCAATGTATCTTCGAGGCATAGAAACAAAATTCAATCGTCCGGAACAAAATTTTGATTCGGATAGCCATTTGGACAAGTAATTAAATATATTTGCAACTCGTTGGCGGCCTCTTGGAAAAGGAAGAATGGTGCATTTAGATGATAAAACTTTAAAACAAGTACATTGGTACCTCATCAATAATTGTCCAGAGGTGTAACCATTTCTCAAGTAAGTATACTTGTAAAATTATTTCTTCATATCATGTAATTTTCTATAGTGCTCATTAGCGTAATGTTCTCTATAGCCAACACATTGATCAGCTAAATCCAACTAGACCGGAACAACTGGACCAATTACAAAAGGAAAGATTTTTGGAGTGGTTTAAAAATGAAGTAAGCCCGTACATTCATTTATATTGTCAATTAATATATCATATGTCTTTATTTCAAATGATGTTGATGTTTGGTTTATCCAGATGTTAAATAAGCATTTTGCTGGGGCATCTGAAGCTACTGATGAGCTTTATTCATTGGCTATTGGTCCCGACAGTCGTGTGTTCTCGTATACTGGCTGTGTGGTGAATGGCGTTAAATTTATCACTGTTACTCGGGATGTCGGCCATAAAACACAAAATAGTGGCATTTGTGTTCCCTCTACTCATCTAGGAGAAGAAATTAATTTTTATGGTATATTATTAGAGGTCCTTGAATTTCATTTTGTTAAAGGTTGTAAGGCGATAATGTTCAAGTGCAAATGGTTTGAAACTGAACCAAAGCACAGGAGAATGCAACAACATTATAATATTAGATGTATAAATATTAGTTCAGAATGGTACAAACATGAGCCATTCATTTTAGCATTACAAGCTGAAAAGGTTTTCTACTTGGATGATTTGAAGAACAATTCTAATTGGAAAGTGGTATACAAGGTTAGTCATCGTCATTTGTGGGATATTCCAAAAAAAGATGATGTTCAGAAAGAAGTATATCAAGAAGATGATTCAGCAGCCCTTGGATTCACATGTGAGCAACCTAACATGGACTTAATAACATCTCGGCGTACGGACACTGATGTTAAAATAGTTACAATTCAAGAAAACATTAGAGGTCAAAGTGATGTCGGTCAAGATGACTTTATATGCGAAGATGTTGAGGAGGACGACACACTAGCTGATTATGACAGTGAGGGATCTATACATAGTTCTGATATGGAGGATGATGAAAAAATGAGCATATTAGTGATGACAGTGATTAATTTGGTAGCATTCATTTTTTTTTACTTATTATAACTATATGTTCTTATACTTTCTTATTTGTTAATTCTAGTTTGTATGTTTGTTTGCAGATGTCTTCGAGAGATACTCCTGCTACATCGAGGCGAGATGATTCTCCTTACATTCCAGCTCTGACAGAGGGGTCATCTGTCGGCGCATCATGTAATAACTCTACTTTAAACTTATATTATTTGGCTATATTTCTTTATGTTATTTTGCACTAATTTAGTTCATTATGTTTTGCAGCTACATCATCAAAGAAGAAGGGCCGAGGTTCTACTCGCGGTTACAAGTCCGCACATCTGATTGATACGCATCGTAACAGAAGTTGCCTATTCTTCTGCCACCTGAGGTTGGACGACCATTAGGAGAGTTTCGCTCTGAGTTTCTGACCGAGATAGGAGTGGTTGTACGTGACATGGCACCACTTGCGGTCAAGAAGTGGAGTGAGATCACTGATGCACAGAAAGCATCTATGATCGATCGACTTCAGGTCAGTATAATTGTATTAGATTACTTTAGATTACGTTTAATATACTTAATATACCTTATAACTTTTATATTAATATATATATATATATATATATATATATATATATATATATATATATATATATATATATATACTTGCAGGAGAAGTTCGATCTTGATATGAATTTAGATCATATTAAAAAAGGTATTGAGTTTCAAATGAATAAAGTTTATCAAAAATTTAGATATCGGCTTCATATCCACTTCATTAGTCACGGTGGGGACACAAGTGTGAGCTTAGCAAAACAAAATAAGCCATCTCGTGTCTCGCAGAGTGACTGGGACTTTCTATGTGATTACTTTTATTCAGATGAGTATAAGGTAAATACATTCATACAAATATTTTAATAGTTTATATTTTTATAAACTCATGTAACCATTTTCATTAATTCTTTGATGTAGAAAAAATCAGAAACAAATAAATCTAATCGGGAATTGCAGCCATATGCTGCTCTCACTGGATCGAAGTCTATACCGGCTCACTCTTATGATATGGTAAGGAATACTGTGAACCTAGTGCTTTTATATTTATGTATTTTATGGTCTGATATTGTTGTAGTGTTATAAATCTAGTGTAGTCATATTTATGAAAGATTTGATCCAGCATCTATATTGAGTGCTAGATCCAAACTTAGGCTTAATGCATGGTATCATGGACCAATTTTCTTTTTTTATGGTATCATAGTCATATAGTTCACCCAATTTTCTTCTTTTATGGTATAGTCGATCGATGTTTGAGCTTGTGATAAAAAGAGTGATGTGTGTCTACTTTGTTTATCAAATATAAACCAAACGTCTTCTATGAAAGCTGCACGCGGTTGGATATGCAGCGCACTCAAATGAGATGTATTGAAACCAAAGAGTCCACAAGCACATCTTCAATGCCTCTGAGATCCAAATATATCCCTACAGCTTGGAAATTGAAATGCATGTAGACTGGAGACTAAAAATGGTTTAACAATATTTGGCATCATAAGTAGCCACACTAAATCTTTTGCACTTGAATATTGGTACTGGTACTGCTTCGTGCTCTCTGCTCTCCAGCCAGCCAGTCAGTCAGTCAGTAGCTCGGTCCTACATCGTAATTGGGAACAAATAGGCCGGTGTCAAGGTGGGTCAAATGTGGTATCGTTTAATGAATGCCAAATCAATGCAGGAAACTTAGCTGATGGAGATATGAGGTCTAGCTTTTTCTTATTACCGTAGGCTTGAACCCGCAGTTCAATTGAAAGTATATTTATAAAAGAATCTTTTTTATTTCAGCCCTTACATCTGTACCAAAACAAAAATTTCTTTTTCTTAATTTGGAGCAAGCTGCTACAGCATTCATGTGGGTGCTGAAATTAAGAAATGCATGGCCTGAATTTGTCCAAACAAAATATATTACATGTTAAGTTTCCCCTCAGAGTTCAAGGGGTGAACTGACCATTTGTCATTGTCAAATTACAAGACTGAACTGAGATTCCAAACCGATCAGCACAAGAAGAAGAACCAGTGAAGAATGTTTCACTGTACCCACAAGACAGAAAGCTGGCTAACATCATCAACTTAAGATTTTTAATTGAATTCTGCCAAAAAAGTATTTGACTTAAACCTAGATATGTCTAGCACTTTAATGAATAATATAAGTATATAGTTCCAGAATAACTCCATTGTTAGCAGAATAGTGTCTGCACATATCGTGCATGCAGTAGTTTATTCAATAAGACTGAGATCTCTCATCAATCAAAGGTTGGAAAATGTATTTTTATTCTTTTGAGTCTTTTAAAAATCTCTTATTAGTTAAAATGATACATTGATAATTGTATTAGATTATTGTCTTAAATTATTATCTTAAATTATTATTGTTTCTTTTCAGAGAGATCCTATTATGGGAGAGGAGCCATCAAGATTTCATCTGTGGAATACTCTTCATTTTGATAAAAAAAAGAATCAATGGATAAATGAAAAATCTGAAGAAACCCATGTAAGTTTTATCAATTAAAAATACAATATTATTGAATGTAATGTTTTATACTAAACATATTGAATTTGTTTTCTTTTCATTGCAGGCACAGTTAATAGAGCGACTTTCCTCACAGGACTCTACAATAGAACCAATCAATGAGGATGTCATTTTTGAGGAGGTTTTAGGCTCTAGATCTGGTTATAAAAGAGGATGTGGTCCATTATCGAAGGGTACATCGAAAATTAGAGGTAGTTCTTCATCTTCTGAAAACTCACAATTAAAGGATGAATTACATGAGTGCCGAGAGCTCATCGCTCAGCAAGAGAATAAGCTTGCTCAGCAAGAAGATAAGCTCACTCAGCAAGAGAAGATCATTCAGGATCTAAAGGCGACGACTGCTGAGCTTACTGCTTTCATGCGACAGTTAGTGCCTGGATATCATCCTAGTGGATCCCAGCAAACTTCACCTCCATAGTACATGTATTTTTTTTTAAATTATGTATTTTTTGAAACATTGTATATGATGATTTTATTGAAATGAATGAAAACTTTTATTAAATTTTTTTGTAAAACTTTTATATTAGAAAATTATTTTTAGTATCGTTGCTTTTATATTATATTATATTATTATAACAGATGCAATACAAAAAAAATATTAAAATAAAATGTTAATATTTTTAAAATTTAATTAAAATCTTATTACGGCGACTTAGTTTCGCCGTAATATCAACCTATTACGGCGAAAATAAGTCGTCGTAATAGGTTTTTATTTAAATTTTAAAATTTAATTAAAATTTTATTACGACGACTTAGTTTCGTCGTAATAGATTGATATTACGACGAAACTAAGTCGTCGTAATAAGATTTTAATTAAATTTTAAAATTTTAAATAAAAATCTATTACGGTGACTTATTTTCGCCGTAATAGGTTGATATTACGGCGAAACTAAGTCACCGTAATAAGATTTTAATTAAATTAAATTTTTAAAAAATATATAACGACGATATGTTATCGCCGTATTAGAGAGCTATTACGATGAAAATAACGTGCCGTGATAGGTTATTACGATAATATATTACTACGACGATTTTGTAATGTATTACGACGACTTTTATATCTGTTGTGATGAATTAATTCGTCATAATAAGTTATTTTTTTGTAGTGTAATTAGTGATAATGCTGTGTGCTTTGATGGGTGGTATAATATGTGTTAAGGTATATAACCACATTTCATAGACGGTAGCTTCCCTGCATGTTCTTTGCTTCGGGAAAAGAATATGACTTTGAATGTCCATAATCTCCAGGTGAGGGATGTGCGCTTGATTATGGATCGGAATTCAAGGCGTTCAAAGGGAGTAGGGTATGTGATACTGCTGTACCTTAAGCTATGCATTTGTGCTTTTCGAAAACTGCTTTGTTTCCTTCCAGTTGTACAAAATCTCTTGCCTAACTTTATCATGATTACTAACTGCATTGGAGTTAAAAAAAAGAAGAAAAAAAACTATAAGGACCAATTGTGGAAATTTTATGTGTATCATTTTAACTCTTATGGAGAGTCTATGGCGTTAAAATAACATTAAATATTTACCTTAGAGAACTATTTGCATTTATGTATATTTACATGCATGAGGTTTTAAATCATGCATTTATGTATATTTACATGCATGTATAAATTTAGCGACGCAAATATTCATCGCAAAATAACGATAGAATTGCGACGTAATTACAACCCATGATATTTGCGATACAATTTAGCGACGTATGTTATTGGTCGTTAAATAGCGATAAATTTAGCGATTCCAAAAATTTTGTTGCTAAATAGTGATGCATTAAAATGCTTCCCTGTTTAGCGACGTAATTTAGTGCATCACTGTTTAGCGACGCAATTTAGTAAAATGCGTCGCTGAATTTAGCGACGCATTTAGGGCGTCACTGTTTAGCGACACATTAAGATGCGTCACTAAATAGCGACGTATTAATTTAGCGACGCACCTTAATGCGTCCCTAATAGCGACGCTGTTTAGCAACGCAAAAATGCGTCACTAAATAGCGACGCATTTTAATGCATCGCTATTTAGTGATGAATTAGCGATGCATTAGCATGTGTCGCTAAATAAGGTTTTTAAGGATTCAGGGTTTAAGGGTTTCAGGGGTTCAGGGGAGAAGGAAGAGACTTGAAGGGGAGAAGGGATGAAGTGAAATGCTTAATGATTCTTTCATGAATCTTTCTTCTTGTTACAAAAAAAAGTTGAGGAAACCTGGCCACTTTAAGGAATATCACTATATAATATTAATTGTTATACACTATAATAACTAATTTATAAAATTAATATTATAAAATATTAATTTTTTTAGCGATGCATTTAATGTGTCGCTACTGTGTCGCTAAACAGCGACGCATTGAAATGCATCGCTAAATAGTGACGCAAAATTGCATCACTAAATAGCGATGCATTAAAATGCGTCGTTGTTTAGCGACGATTTTAATTATCGCTAGGACGCATTAGCGTATGTCATTAGGATTTTAGGGTTTAAGGGTTCAGGGGTTCAGGGTTTAAGGGTTTAGGGATTCACGATTCAGGGATTAAGGGTTTTAGGGGTTTATATTAGGGGTTTAGGTTTTATGGTTTTAGGGTTCTAGGGGTTTTAGGGTTTTAGGATTTTAGGGTTTAGGGTTTAATTAGTGGTTTAGGGTTTTAAAGTTTAGGGTTTTAGGATTAGGGTTTTAGGTTTTAGGGTTTTGGGTTTTAGGGTTTTAGGGGTTATCGTTGGTTTAGGGTTTTTAGGGTTTAGGCTGCATTCTCGGCACAAAGGCATGGATCGGACTGAAGGCAGCATCGATCTCGGGTAGGACCTTGTAGTCGGCCACCCGAGCACACTGTGGCGCCATCAGTGCACACCGTTCCGTGGGGCTGACCAGCTGGAAAAAAGCCCAATGTCCAACTATGAGCTTTTTAACTGCAACTCCAATATACGCTATTGGAGCTGGAATTACCTCGGCTGCTGGCACCAAACTTGCCCTGCATTGGATCTTTGTTAAGGGATTTAGATTATACTAGATTGTATTCAATCCAATTACCAAACTTGAAGAGCCGAACGGTATTGTTATTTATTGTCACTACCTCCCTGTGTCAGGATTGGGTAATTTGTGGGCCTGCTGCCTTAGTTATGGTAGCCGTTTCTCAGGCTCCCTCCTGAATCGAACCGTAATTCTTCGTCACCCGTCACCACCATGGTAGGCCCCTACCCGTCTTCGAATTTTGGGGGTAGATCGAAGCAGCACAAGGTCAAGCCCGACCCTCGATCGGCCATCAGGGAGGAAACCCATGACAAGAGATCGAAGCGCCACGAGGGCGGCGGAGGGGAGAAAAGGGCAGTAGTGCCGCCCACGAGAGGTTTCCGAAGGAAGCGAACATGTAATATCGCGGCCAGCTATGTCACCTCGGGGCTCCAATGAAACGAGCGGCATAGATTATAATATATCAATATATAAAATCATCACTATATAATATTAAATATAATACACTATAATTATTATTAAATTAAATTAATAATATAAAATATTAATATTTAGCAACACATAATTGCGTCGCTATTTAGCGACACATAAAAATATGCGTCGCTAAATAGCGACGCATTTAGTGACGCAATTCTGCATCGCTAAATTCCCGCTAGACCGGGGTTAAGGAGCCAAATTAGCGACACATTAATTACGCCAAATTAGCATCGCTAATTAGCGATGGATTAGCTACGTATAAATGCATAGCTAGTGCTAATATATAAACCCCCAAGCCCTAACTCCTCTCTTTTCCTCCCTGGTTTCTCCCCTACCCGGCAGCGCCTCTCCGTCCCTCTTTCTCCTCATCCCTCTTCCCCACCTCCGGCGTCCCTCCAGCACCCGCCCTCCTCTTTGGCGACCCCCCTTCAAGTAAACCCCCCCTCCCCTTCCCCTCTTGCCGGCCACGACTGCGGCCAGCCGTGGTCAGCTAGCGACCGTGGTCGGCTAGCGACCGGCCGTGGCCTGGCCAGAGTCCATGGCCAGGCCACGGCCAAGGGAAAAAAAATTTAAATCCCCCTTCCCCTCCCCCCTCCCCTCTTGTCGGCCACGGCCGGGGCCGGGGCCGTGCCTGCGCTCGCTGGCCACGGTTGCAGCCGGCCGTGGCCTGGCCATGGACAAAATTTAAAAGCCCCCTTCCCCCCCTCCCTCTCCCCTCTCGTCGGCCATGGCCCAGGCTAGGAAAAAAAAAACATTACACCCCCCTAAGCCCCCTCCCGCTGTCGTCGCTGGCCAAGGGCAAAAAAAAAAAAAAAAATTTACCGCCAGCCCCCTCCCCCCTCCCTCAGTCCATGGTTAGGTCACGGTCAGGCCACAGTCCGTGGCCAGGTCACGGCTAGGCCAAAAAAAAAGGTTTAAAATATCCGTTCGTGGCCAGGCCATGGCCATGCCAAAAAAAAAAGTTTAAAAAATTGCCCTCCCCCCTAGCGCCCCCCTCCCCCTGTCACCGGCCACAGCCGTTGCCTGGCCACCGTCGTGGCCACGGTCCATGGCCAGGCCACGGCCAAAAAATCCCCCCCCCCCCCACCCAACCCCCCATCCCCTTACCCCTCTTCGCGGCCAGCTGCGTCCTTGGCCTAGCGCTCGACCGCGGCCTGGCCACGCCCCGTGGTAGTTTACTAGTGAACATCTTACATATATTGTTGCATCTTATTTTTGTTATGAAATGGTTGTGACTTTGTGTTGAAAAATTTGGGAAATTGTATTTACCCCAACTTTATTGATTTTGATGATTTCCAAAAGCCATGAGTATTCTAAAGGAAATAATGAGTTTATTAATCAAAAACCTTGAGCTTATTCTAAATGAAAGCAATGGACTCTCAATGTTTAAATTCACTGAGTTTTGAATCCATTTGAAAAAGAAGTTTCAAGCTCTATATTTAAAGATTTCAAAAAGGAATTTTTACATGTTATATTTCAATCTATGATTTCTTGAAACATGTCTTGAATCCATGTTTAATGTCATATTTAATGTATTCAAGCCATAATATCATTTAAAATTATTCTGGGACGAATTTCAAAGTCAATCAGAAAAATATCTGATTTTTGATACGTTCCGGAGCCGACTCTAGAGTTTCAGAGTCGACTCCTGTAAGTAACTAAGATTTCTGATTTTCTCGAGTCGACCCTTGAATTTCAAGAGTCGACCCTGACTCTGTGCGAGCCGACTCCTGTTTGTGCGAGTCGACTCCGCTCAAACAACAGAAACCATGTTTTTTGAGCACTTCTCGAGTCGACTCCCCATTTTCCTCGAGTCGACCCTCGACTTTCGGGAGCCGATACTTTGGTTTTTCGCGAGTCGACCCTCTAACGTTTAAAATGTTTCTATTTTTAGTAATCGACTTCGAGCTGACTCCCACAAAGCTCGAGTCGACTCCGTGAAATCTGGGCGCGATTTTTCACGATGACACATCAGCCCCAACGGTAAGATTTTCAAATAACGGCTATTTTTCTTTGTCTCTAACGGCTATATTCTTGCAGAATCTATAAATAGAGGAGCTCTTTTCAAATCAATAGAATGAATAAAAAATCAAAATAGTGGAAAAGAAAATCTTTCAAAAAGAGGGAAAAACAGAGCTTCATTTGGAAAAATCATTTGAGTCAAGAAAGAGATTCAAAAGGAGTGAAATCAAAGAGAGAGATTCGTGTGCTCCAAAGCTACAATCTACAAAAAGTTCAAGAGGAGATCCCAAAGCAACCAAGAGCAAATCAAGATCTTCCAACCTAGAAGAAAAAGGAGAAAAGCTTCAACCAACATCCAAAAGCCCCAAAGCTAGGAGAATCTGTGCTGAGGCCTGATTCCACACTTCAAAGGAGTTGGAAAAGAGAAGCAACGAAGCCAAGCCTGCATTCAAGCTTATTAAATCAGGCTTTTCTAAACCTAAGCTTTATTTTGATTATTCTGCTCTAGAGGAGCTGTTTGTATTTAAACTCAAATTTATTTCTTGTGTACTGATTCAAGTGGATTGAATCAGTGGAGGTAGTTGTACCTCGTTGTAAGCTTGGATAGCTTACGTTTTGGGTTCGTTGTGATCCCGTTAAAACAACGAGTTGGGTTTTGTGCTGGTAAGCCCGAGTAAAACCGGCTGGGTTCGTTGTGCACCCGGGAAAACAACAAGTTTGAGTTGTGAGCTTGTAAAACAACTCGGCTGTAATCTAGGGAGATTATAGTGTGGACCCAAGTGAATCTTGGGAGTGGACGTAGGTGCTGGTTGCACCGAACCACTATAAAATCTTGTGTTTGCCGTGCTCATTTGTCTCTCACTCTATCTCTCTTATATTTCTGTTTGTGCATTGTTTTAGTTAATTTCTCTCACTTGCACATCTTGAGTTAATTTGTTTAAAACAATTTCAAAAAGTCTTAAATTTTTAAGAACCCAATTCACCCCCCCCTCTTGGGTTGCCATCTGGGCCAACAATTGGTATCAGAGCAAGTGCTCATTTAGAATTTGATCTCACGATCAAGGGCTAAAGATCCTTATGGCAACACAAAGTGGTTCATGTTTTGCTGAAGGTCATTCTACGAATAGACCTCCTTTATTTAATGGAACCAACTATTCATATTGGAAAGCTAGAATGAGAATATTCATTCAAGCTTCTGACTATGAATTGTGGGGAGTAATAATAATGGACCTAGTACACCCACACACTTAGTAGATGGCACTATTGTTCCTAAGCCCGAAAGGGATTGGAATGATAATGATAGAAGAATGGCACAATTAAATGCTAAAGCCATTAACATTTTGTATTGTTCCTTAGACTCTAATGAATTCAACCGAATCTCAACATGTAATTCCGCAAAAGAAATTTGGGATAGGTTGGAATAACACATGAAGGAACAAACCAAGTAAAAGAATCAAAGATAAATATTTTGGTTCATAAATATGAATTATTTACATGGAACAAAATAAACCATCACATGCATGTTCACTAGATTCACTGATATTGTGAATGGTTTGAAAAGTCTTGGAAAAGTATATACTAACTCTGAGCTTGTTCGCAAAATTCTTAGGTCACTTCCAAGGACTTGGGAAGCCAAGGTGACAGCCATACAAGAAGCCAAAGATCTGAACATCCTACCATTGGAAGAGCTTCTTGGTTCGCTAATGACTCATGAGCTTCAAGTTAAACAACATGTCAATGAGGATGAGTCAAGAAAGAAGAAGACCATCGCCCTCAAGGCTGCAAAAGTTGAAGATAGCAGCAGCGATGATGAAGAGGAGGATGATGATGAGACAGCCCTCCTTGCAAGGAAATTCAAGAAGTTTATGCAAAGAAGGAGGCCCTTCCACAAAAAGAGATTTGTTTCAAAAATGGAAGGAGAAAAAGAAAAGGATAAGAAAAAGGAAAAGGAAAAGAGAAAGAGCCCTTAGTATGTTATGAATGTAAAAAGCCAGGGCATTTTAGATATGACTGTCCTTTACTTAAGAAGGCCTACAAGAAAAAGAAAAAGGCCTACATGGCAACTTGGACTGACAGTGAAGAGTCTTCTTCCGAAGAAGAAGAACAAAAAGAAGTTGCAATGTTTGCTTCATGGCGGACGACAACGAAGAGGTAAGTACCGAAACCCCCGATGATGAATTTACTTTTGATGAAATGTTTGAAGCTTTCAATGAATTGATGATTGATTTCAAGGCTTTGAAAAAGAAACACAAATCTTTGAAAACTGAAAACTTAAATTTAATTAATGAGAAAAATGAATTAAATCTTGTAGTTAAAGATTTAAAAGATAAAATGGAAACACTTCTTAATGAAAAGAATGATTGTGTTCATAAGATTGATTTGATAAAATCTGAAAATGAAAATCTAATTAAAGAAAAAGAATCAATCTCTAATGAAAATGATTTTCTAAAGAAAGATGTTAAAAAGTATAAAGACATTGTTGAGAAATTTACTCTAAGCTCAACTAAACTAAATATGATTTTAGATAGTCAAAAAGCAGTTTTTGACAAAGCAGGTTTAGGGTATAACACATTTAGAAAACAAAAATCATTGAAAAATATTTTTGTAAAAGCTAACCAAAGTAATATTACTTGTTTTAAATGTAATCAAAAAGGACATAAATCTTTTGAGTGCAAAACAATAAGTAATAATGAAAAATTAAACACTAAAGGAAAGAAAATTTGGGTTCCGAAAGGAACAATTTTATTGCTACTAACCATGAAGGACCCAAGAAAGCTTGGGTACCTAAACATAAAGTTTAAATTATGTTGCAGGAATGTCTTGTAGCCAAAAGATCAAAGAAAAAGTGGTACCTTGATAGTGGCTGCTCAAGACATATGACGGGTGACAAAGATGAATTCATCACCCTGAAGAAAAGAAAGGTGGAGTTGTTACGTTTGGCGATAATGGTAAAGGTCAAATTATGGGCCTTGGTAAAGTTCGTATAACTCCATCTACATTTATTGATAATGTACTTTATGTTGATGGTTTGAAGCATAATCTAATTAGTATAAGCCAATTATGTGATAAAAACTTTAATGTTTCATTTAAATCTTCTTTATGCACTGTAACTAATTCTATTGATAATAGCATTGTATTTACTGGTTATAGACATGGCAATGTTTACTTGGTTGATCTAGAAAAATTATCTTTGAGTGATCATTGCTTAATTGCTGACAATGCTAATATAAATGAAATTAGTTGGTTGTGGCATCGTAGATTAGGTCATGCAAGCACACACCTTATTTCAAAATTAATTAAAATGGATTTAGTTAAAGGCTTACCTAAACTAGATTTTGAAAATAACAAAATATGTGATGCATGTCAATTTGGAAAACAAACTAGAAGTTCTTTCAAATCTAAAAATGTTGTTTCAACTTCTAGGCCATTAGAGCTACTTCACATGGACCTTTTTGGACCAACTAGAACCACAAGTCTAGGAGGAAAGAAATATGGTCTAGTGATTGTAGATGATTATTCTAGATATACTTGGGTACTGTTTTTAGCTCACAAAGATGAGACTTTCTCGATATTCCTGAAATTCTTCAAGAAAGTCACAAATGAGAAAAACACTACCATAGTATCTCTAAGAAGTGATCATGGAACTGAATTTGAAAATCACTTATTTGAAAGTTTCTGCACTGAAAATGGTATTAATCATAATTTTTCAGCCCCTAGGACTCCACAGCAAAATGGTGTAGTTGAAAGGAAAAATAGGACTCTAGAAGACATGGCCCGTACCATGCTATGCGAAAGTAACCTACCAAAGTACTTTTGGGCGGAAGCTATTAACACAGCATGCTACATCTTAAATCGAGCCCTAATAAGACCAATCTTAAAGAAAACACCTTATGAATTATGGAATGAAAGAAAACCCAATATAAAATACTTTCATGCATTTGGATGTAAATGTTTTATTCATAATAATGGTAAAAACAATTTAGGAAAATTTGATGCTAAATCTGATGAAGGAATCTTTTAGGATATTCAACAACTAGTAAAGCTTATAGAGTATTTAACAAGAAAACCTTAGTAGTTGAAGAATCCATTCATATAGTTTTCGATGAGTCTTTAGCATCTAGTTCTGAAAAGCTTGATGATGAGGAAGATACAAACATAATTGAAAAAGATCTTGAAAAACTTAATATTGAAGTATCTTCAGATCATGAGCAAGAAGCTAAAGATGATGATTCACATAAGGACGATGATGTCAATATTGATCATAATGATATAGATCTTCCAAGAGACTGGAGATATGCTCATAGTCATCCCAAGGAATTGATTATAGGTGATCCATCTCAAGGAATAAGAACTAGATCATATATGAGAAATATTAGTAATCATCTTGCATTTGTATCACAAATTGAACCTAAAACTATTGAAGAAGCTGAAAAAGATAATAATTGGATGTTAGCAATGCAAGAAGAATTAAATCAATTTACAAGAAATAATGTATGGACTTTAGTTGAAAGACCTAAAAATCATTCAGTAATAGGATCAAAATGGATTTAGAAATAAACTAGATGAAAATGGCATAGTAATTAGAAACAAAGCTAGATTAGTTGCAAAAGGATATAATCAAGAAGAAGGTATTGATTTTGATGAAACCTTTGCACCAGTAGCTAGATTAGAAGCCATTAGACTTTTACTTGCATTTGCATGTCATATGAATTTTAACTTATTTCAAATGGATGTTAAAAGCGCATTTTTAAATGGATTTATAAATGAAGAAGTTTATGTAGAACAACCACCAGGTTTTGAAGATCACGAATTTTCAAATCACGTTTTTAAATTGCACAAAGCTTTATATGGTTTGAAACAAGCACCTAGAGCTTGGTATGATAGGCTAAGTAAATTTTTAATTGAAAATGATTTCACAAGAGGAAATGTAGATAAAACATTATTTTTGAAAAGAAAAAGTAAAGATTTACTTGTAGTACAAATATACGTTGATGACATTATTTTTGGTGCTACTAACGATTCTCTATGTCAAGAATTTGCCAAGTTAATGCAGGGAGAATTTGAGATGAGCATGATGGGAGAACTCAACTTCTTCCTTGGACTCCAAATCAAACAAAGCAAAGAGGGAATCTTCATCAACCAAACAAAATACACAAGAGAAATCCTAAAGAAGTTTGGTATGGAATCAATGAAACCCCTCGGAACACCAATGAGTCCTTCATGCAAGCTGGACAAAGATGAAGAAGGTAAAAAGGTTGATCAAAAGTATTATCGAGGTATTATCGGATCCCTTCTTTATTTAACAGCAAGTAGACCAGATATTATGTTTTCTGTATGTTTATGTGCTAGATTTCAATCAGAACCTAAAGAATCACACTTAATAGCTGTTAAAAGAATATTAAGATATCTAAATGGAACAAAAAATGTAGGTTTATGGTATTCTAGAGACTCACATTAAACCTAATTGCATACTCAGATTCTGATTATGCTGGATGTAAATTAGATAGAAAAAGCACAAGTGGTGCATGCCAATTCTTAGGAAGTAACTTAATCTCATGGTTTAGCAAAAAGCAAAATTCAGTTGCATTATCAACTACTGAAGCTGAATATGTAGCAGCTGGAAGTTGCTGTGCGCAAATCCTATGGATTAAGCGACAACTTGAAGACTATGGTATCACACTTAATAAGACACCCATAAAATGTGATAATACAAGCGCAATCAATTTAACTAAAAATCCAATTCAACATTCAAGGACAAAACACATAGAAATTAGATATCACTTTATAAGAGAACATGTAACTAATGAAGAAATTTGTCTTGAATATATTAACACTGAAGAACAATTAGCTGATATTTTTACAAAACCTTTAAGCGAAGAAAGATTTTGTTATCTTAGAGGAGAATTAGGGATTTGTGATCCTTTGGAATAGATTTTGAAACCCCTAAGGAAATGTATCTAGAGTTCTTTCAATTTCTCAAAATCTTAAGGAAATTTTATCTAGAACTCATATCAATTTGATCTCTCAAAATCCATGATTTTTAATCATACTCAAAGATCAAATTCCGGACTCATTTCAGATTCTCTGAATCTTTATTTTTTTCTCTGAAATGGTCTCGGAGCCGACTCGGACAGTATCGGAGTCGACCCCTGTTTCTGTTGAAACTCGGGAGCCGACCCCCGCTCTGCGCGAGTCGACTCGATTCGGGTCCGTGCTCTGTGACTACTCGGGAGCCGACTCCACGCTTTGCGCGAGTCGACTCGACGTGGTCCCAGTTTGATTATCTAGGGCACGAGTCGACCCCACGGACATTTCATTCATTTCAAATCATTCCAAACTCTTCCAAAGCTTTCCCAAACCCTCCAAAACTCCAAAAACCTCTGATTAATCACTCCATTAGATCTATGGCACCTAAAACCGTGGAGCTAGCAGTAGTGGCGCCGGATTGAAGAGGAAACGGACCGTTCGACGACCCGTCCGCGAGCCGTCTCCGGATTCGTCCTCTACCCCTTCTCCGAGTGATTCTCCTGCTCCAGCTACCACTCTTCAGGTAGATCACCTTGCCAGTAGAGTTATTACAACAGGTAGAAAGGTTGATTTTGAGTTTTGAGAATGAAGGTTTTATAATAGGTAGACAGTTGATTGAGATGGGACTTGAGAAAATGTGTTCACTGGATTGTCCCACGTACCCTGCACTAGTTAAGGAGTTTTACAAATTTGACTAGAGGAGATGATGGTTTAGTGAGCGTAGTGAGAGGCATTGGACTGAACATCACTGCCACTATTCTATCTAGATTGTTAAATTTACCCCTGTCTGGACCATCCACTTTTGCCCCAGAGGATAGATCGCCAGCCCTCACAAGATTATTGAACAGAAATTTTGAGGGATTTGAAGAAGTTTTTGCAAGTCAATTGCCTTTGGAGCTGAGATTACTTCACAACATCTGCAGTAGAATTTTGTTTCCCAAGACTGGCAGATTCGACTATGTATCTGAGAGAGATATTTTATTATGGATGCTGTAGTTTCTGGGAAGCCTATTAATTTGCCTCGGATGATCATTGGTACATTGCTGATTGTGGTGGGAAGAAGAAGTCAAGTTTGCCCTATGGCATGGTTCTAACGAAGTTATTTCAAAGCCAAGGGATTGCATTTGGTGATAGTGAGCCGAAAAAGGAATTAAGGCATACTGATTATTACTCTTTGGCTACTATTCATCGAATGGGTTTGTTAAGAGGAATGGAAGTTGGGAGAGGAAGAATATTGCAGAGGACAGAGCTATGATGCTGAGGCCCCCAGACCTTCTGTGAGACATTCTCACCTGAGCCTCCTCAGAGCTCTTCTGTTCCAGATTCTGTTCCAGCCCCTGCTCCTGATTCTACTGCTCCTGCTTGCTCCTGCTCAGACTTCTACTTTATCATCTGTTAGCTTTTCTGATGTTCAGTTAGATCAGCTTAGATCCTTATTCAAATCTGAGATAAGTGAGCATGAAAATAGATGAAAAATGAATTTGATGAAAAGTTTATGAATTTGAAAGAAGCTTGTATTCACTTAGTGATCGGGTTGCATCTATTGAATCTACTCTTAGTTCATCCACCAGCTCCTTAAGTGAAGACTTGAAGAATATTTTTGAGAACTTAAGGATATCTGCGGTGACTCAGAGACCTATTCCCAGTGCAACGCCGAGCTTCAGGATAAGATTTTGACTGCTTGTACTTTTGTAGATAATAAGCTTAAAGATTATGTTAGACTACAATGTGAAGGAATGAAGCAGATAGTTGATCATTTGAATAGGATTACAAGAAGAAACTTTTGATATTTTAATGTAATCTCATTTTGATGTAATGAGTCAAGTTTACTTTCAATGTAATGAGCATGTTTACATTTTCTTGTAATATCATTTTGAAGTAATGAGAAAGTTTGATGCATTACTTATGTACATTTCAATTGTAAGCATCTTTGAATATCTTGAATGATTATCCTCAATTGATAATTTAAATAAAAAAGATAAAAAATGAAATTGATATTGAACTTCCTAACCTTTTTGTTGATTACAAAAAAGGGGGAGAGATTTTATTTAATCGTATATGCTTTCAATTAAATATATGCTTTCAATATAAATGCATCAAATTTAAATTTGAAAGGGGAGAGATAATTTGAATATTAAAGAGGGAGAGTAATTTAAGTAAAAGGAGAGATAACTAAGTTATCATTATGCTTAATTTGAAAAGGAAAAATTATTTGCTTGAACTTAACAATTGAAAATTTTGAATGAATTACAAAATTGAGTTTCATAGGGGGAGCTATCTCATTTAGGGGGAGCCTCTCAATGAACATAAAAATTGATTTTGGTATCAGAAAATTTTTCAATACAACATGCATATACTCAATGTTTTTGTCATCATCAAAAAGGGGGAGATTGTTGAGAAATTTGAAAATTGTATTTACCCAACTTTATTGATTTTGATGATTTCCAAAAGCCATGAGTATTTTAAAGGAAATAATGAGTTTATTAATCAAAACCTTGAGCTTATTCAAATGAAAGCAATGGACTCTCAATGTTTAAATTCACTGAGTTTTGAATCAATTTGAAAAAGAAGTTTCAAGCTCTATATTTAAAGATTTCAAAAAGGAATTTTTACATGTTATATTTCAATCAATGATTTCTTGAAACATGTCTTGAATCCATGCTTAATGTCATATTTATGTATTCAAGTCAAAATATCATTTAAAATTATTCTGGGACGAATTTCAAAGTCAATCAGAAAAATTTCTGATTTTTGATACGTTCCGGAGCCGACTCTAGAGTTTCAGAGTCGACTCCTGTAAGTAACTAGAGATTTCTGATTTTCTCGAGTCGACCCTTGGATTTCAAGAGTCGACCCCTGACTCTGTGCGAGCCGACTCCTGTCTGTGCGAGTCGACTCCGCTCAAACAACAGAAACCATGTTTTTTGAGCACTTCTCGAGTCGACTCCCCATTTTCTCGAGTCGACCCCGACTTTCGGGAGCCGACACTTTGGTTTTTCGCGAGTCGACCCTCTAACGTTTAAAATGTTTCTATTTTTAGTAATCGACTTCGAGCCGACTCCCACAAAGCTCGAGTCGACTCCGCGAAATCTGGGCGCGATTTTTCACGATGACACATCAGCCCCAACGGTAAGATTTTCAAATAACGGCTATTTTTCTTTTTCTAACGGATATATTTTTGCAGAATCTATAAATAGAGGAGCTCTTTTCAAATCAAAGAATGAATAGAAAATCAAAAAGAGGAAAAGAAAATCTTTCAAAAAGAGGAAAAAACAGAGCTTCATTGGAAAAATCATTTGAGTCAAGAAAAGAGATTCAAAAGGAGTGAAATCAAAGAGAGAGATTCGTGTGCTCCAGAGCTACAATCTACAAAAAGTTCAAGAGGAGATCCCAAAGCAACCAAGAGCAAATCAAGATCTTCCAACCTAGAAGAAAAGGAGAAAAGCTTCAACCAACATCCAAAAGCCCCAAAGCTAGGAGAATCTGTGCTGAGGCCTGATTCCACACTTCAAAGGAGTTGGAAAAGAGAAGCAAAGAAGCCAAGCCTGCATTCAAGCTTATTAAATCAGGCTTTTCTAAACCTAAGCTTTATTTTGATTATTCTGCTCTAGAGGAGCTGTTTGTATTTAAACTCAAATTTATTTTCTTGTGTACTGATTCAATCAGTGGATTGAATCAGTGGAGGTAGTTGTACCTCGTTGTAAGCTTGGATAGCTTACGTTTTGGGTTCGTTGTGATCCCGTTAAAACAACGAGTTGGGTTTTGTGCTGGTAAGCCCGTGTAAAACCGGCTGGGTTCGTTGTGCACCCGGAAAAAAACAAGTTTGAGTTGTGAGCTTGTAAAACAACTCGGCTGTAATCTAGGGAGATTATAGTGTGGACCCAAGTGAATCTTGGGAGTGGACGTAGGTGCTGGTTGCACCGAACCACTATAAAACCTTGTGTTTGCCGTGCTCATTTGTCTCTCACTCTATCTCTCTTATATTTCTGTTTGTGCATTGCTTTAGTTAATTTCTCTCACTTGCACATCTTGAGTTAATTTGTTTAAAACATTTCAAAAAGTCTTAAATTTTTAAGAACCCAATTCACCCCCCCCTCTTGGGTTGCCATCTGGGCCAACACTTTGACTTTGATTTAAGTTACAAGAACATGATATATTGGGATATGTTATTTTGATAATGAGATTATGTATGGCTTTAATAGATGTGCCACGATTGATGTGTTATGAAAATTTTCGGTCCAGCCTGTCCAATATTGAAACTATACATAATCTTTGACATAATATCAGTTTTAGAAGTCAGTGACTATATACCACAATCAAAATATGTATAATAGTCAAGAAAACTTTTTCACAAGCATAAGTTTGATTGTTTTGGAATTGAATATTATTTCTCGCAACACTAAAACCTTTAGACCCGTTTGAGAATTTGCAAGACTTAGTCTTACAAATTCTCAAATTGTCCTAGTGGACAGTTTGAGATTATTTTTTGTGATATGTTAGTCTGCTATTAGTTATCGTCGGTTTAGATTGCGGTTTGTATTTCTTCATACGTTCTCCTGAAATTTCAACGTAAACAATGATAATTAATAGCAGAATAATATATCACAGAAAATAATCTTGAATGGGATAGAGCCTTATCTTTTAGATATTAAGTGAATGTGGAATTAATTTAGGATACTTGCATACTTGTGAAGTCTCACGAACTCCACGTGGCACGGCCTTGCAGGGCAGGGACCTTAGCAGCGCCTAGTAGAGGCAGGCACTGGGCCGTGCCCAGGCCCACATGGGCCGTGCTAGGCACGGCCCCATACTACTATAGTACCGGGCCATGCTGGCACGGCCTATCTGGCACGGCCCAGGTGGGCCTGAGCTGTGCTGGCCCAGGTGGGCAATGCTTGGCATGGCCCAGGTGGGCCTGGGCCGTGCCAGACACAGCCCACCTGGGGCTTGGCCCGTGCATGGCTCAAATAAAAAAAATTTATAAAAAAACACCTAGCACGACCCACCTGGAGCCTGGCCCATGCACGGCTCAAATAAAAAAATTTATAAAAAAATATTTTTTTGATAAATAAAAAAATTATTAGGAATAAAAAATTTTTATTAATATAAAGCTACCTTATAGGTAGGGGGTTTGGCATAGACCCCTACCAGTTTATTAATTTAAAATTAAAATAGTACAGAAGGGAGGGGGGCTAGGCCTGACCTCCAGAACATAATACAATAAGCAAAGAGAAAAAAAGAAAGAAAAAATAAAGATGACTTACTTTAAGTTTTTAACAATTTAAAAAATAAAAATATATAATTATAAAAGTAGAAATGACTCACTCATCACTCATCAGTAGTATTTGTATCATCGTCTTCTTCGCTGGTTAAGTCATGTCCACCTTTTATCTTGAAGCCTCGCCTCAGCACCCAACCAGTCTTTGAAGTAGATAAGCATCTCAACTGTCTCGCCAGTCATCCTACTTCTCTTTTCGTCCAAAATACGTCAACCTACACTTAAAGCAGATTCCGATGCTACCGTAGACATCGGCACAGCTAAAATATCTCGTGCAATGGCAGACATAACAGGATATTGATTTTTAACACTCTTCCACTAAGCTAATACATCTAGACTTTCTATTTGATCTTCATCATATGCAGAATGAAGATCGTTTCATAAATAAAATTCCAATTCATTACTTAAAGATGAAGAAGATGAAGAAGCATGTGCGTGTCTTCTAATGAATGAAAAAATAGATGACGAACAAGATCTAGAAGAAGAAGCAGAGCTTTGAGCAGGTATTCTAGATCCATAAATTTTATCATTATATAAATAATAAATATCATTAAGAAGTCGTGTTACCTCATCTTTAGCAGGTTTAGGATTTTGATTCATGTTTTCAAAATATTGATCAATTAAAAAAATTACACAATTTAATTTAACTATAGGATCAAAAACAACAGCTAAGTTATGCAATGGACATATCTTATTACAATATTCATTCCATTTAGTTTCTATATTATGTATAATAGGCATTAAAACTTCATGATATCTATATTATTTAAATTTTTCACTAATTACATATGCTTTTTGTAAAAATGAACAAGAAGTTGGATAATAAATACCTGAAAGAACATTTGTAGCGTCATAAAAAGTAACCAAAAAATCTTCTAAAATTTTACCTTGATTCCAATCAGCTTTAGTCAATGTAAATCCTAATCCATGCTCATTAATATAATCACTTAATAAGTTCTTATATGGATATGTATCATGTATCATGGCATAGGTACTATTCCAACGAGTTATTACATCAAGTTTAAATTTTTTAAAACGTTTACCATGATCTACATATAATTGTTTAAATTCTTGAAGTCTTGACCTTGAAGCATGAATAAAAGAAACTACATTTTTAATTTTTGAAATAACCTCTTGAATTATGTTCATGCCAGATTGAGCAGAAAGATTTAATATATGACATGCACATCTAATATGAAATAATTGTCCATCTAAAATGGGATGCAAAGAGTCATTTAATAATGCAACAATAGAATTATTATTAGATGCATTATCAAAGTAATTGATATTATTTTATTATTAATATTATATGAGCATGCGGTTTGATAAATAATATTTGAAATTTGTTGTCCTGAATGTGGAAAATCAAAAGCACGAAAAGCAATAATTTGTTTATTTAATTGCCAATCATTATCAATATAATGAGCAGTAACAGTAATAAAATAATTATTATCTACATATGCCGACCAAATATCAGAAGTTAAAGAAATTTAAGCATTTAAATTTGAGAGGCTTTTCATTAAACTTTGTTTCATTGCTAACTAAAGGTACGACTACTAGTTCTTTTATAAGCAGGTTGTAGACCTAATTGAACATATCTTTCAAAATTATAAGATTCAGATAAACTAAAAGGTAATTTATCTTGAACTACTATCCATCTTACCAGTATTTTTCTTTGATTTTCGTGGTTATATGCAAAATTGCCTACAAGTGATCCCTCTTGTATATTAAGGAGTCCTTGCTGACTGGAATCATGCATCCTATGACTCTCTTGATGTCTTCTTAGATGTCATGTTCCCCTAGTACTAGAACAACTGTAAAGTTTTGCACATTTTTACATTTTGCTTTATATACTCCATCAACCATAATTCTATCAAAATCAATCCAAACATTACTAGTCCTCTTACGAGAAGAGGTTTGACACTCATTGATACTAGCTCTAGATGGAACTTGGAGTTGGGATTGGGTTAGGGTCCTTGGGGATTAGTTTTCTCACCCTCAGAAAAAGCGTGCATGTTAAAATTACTTTCGTCAAAAGATGTCATATCTAAAATTTTTAATTAATAAATGTAAAAAAATAAAAACTAACCTGCAAAAAGGAATTGAGAAAAGATCAAAGGTGGAGGTGTGGAGCCGAGATTTGTGAGCTTCCTCTTGCGCTCTCGTCTCTCAATAAGAATTGACCTTGTAGTACTTGACTACTTGCTTGAACACTTGCCACTTGTAAGAACACTTGCAAACTAAAAATTAAATTGCTAATCTACTAGAGCACTTGCTGGAAGAGAAAATAGTAGTAATAGAGGAGTTGGTTTGGTGTGGTAAGAATGAGGGAGAGTTCATCTATTTATAGAATTTCTAATTCTTTTTTTCAAAACTACCCTTTGATATAGCCGTTATATGACTGTTAGGAGGGGTAAAATGGTTTAAACCCCTCCCAACAGCCTTTAACGGCTATATAGCCGTTAAAAATGACTGAAATTGCCCAGCTGGTGCCCAGGCACCAGGCGGCCATGCCATAGCACGGCCCTGGTGGGCCGTGCCATGGCACGACCCCCAGCATGACCTAGCTGGGTCGTGCTGGACATGACCCTGATGGGCCATGCTATGGCACCAGGCGGCCATGCCATAGCACGGCACGGCCCCCAGCACGGCCTAGCTGGGCCGTGCTGGACACGACCCTGATGGGCCATGCCATAGCACGGCCCAGCTGGGCCGTGCTGGACACGGCCTGTCACAAGCCGTGCCATAGCACGACCCATGGCCCATTTTGAAATGAGCAACAGGCCATGCCAAATTTAAATTTTTTTTCTGTGCCGTGCCTAGCATGGCACGGCAATTTTTAAGGCACGGTGGGCTTGGGCCATGCCAGGATTAGGCCAGGCGCTAGAGGTGGGCTTGGGCCGTGCCAGGCACGGCCCAATGCCCACCTCTAGCACCTGGCCTAATCAATTGATTGCAATCATTAAAAATAAAATTGATTTATTATTATAAATTATTTAAATAGTTATTATTTACCTTAGATGTGTAAAATAAATAATTTAGTTATATAATTATTAATACTAATATAATTTTATGTTATAGTTTTCTTTAATGGTTTACCAGAAAATTGTACAAGTTGGTCAAAATGAGCGGGCCTCGCTCGTGGATGTATGCAAGGTTAAAAGATGACTTGCTTAATCTAGATTTTTGAATGGATTGGAAGAATTTATTGGATTTGCATGTAGCCGATCTGAATGGATAGATGTGCCTAGGATTAGGTGCCCCTGCAACTTATACAGGTGTCAGAATAAAGCCTACAGGGATGTTGAAACTGTGAAGGTGCATTTGTGTAAAAAGGGGTTTGTTCCAGATTACGATGTTTGGTACTGTCATGGTGAAATAGAGGAAATAGGTACAACTTTCATCCAACAAGTTTTAATTCCCGTTGATGAACCATGTGTGAATTTAAACAGATACGAAGAAATGGTGATGAATGCATCGGGTAATGAATTCAATCATAATACATTTATGGAAGAACCAAATCTAGATGCACAGCAATTTTATGATATGCTGCGTATTGCAAATTAAGAATTGTATCCTAGTTGTGAGAGTCATTCCCAATTGTCTATGGCTGCTCAGTTGTTGAATATTAAGGCAAAATATCGATTATCAAAAAAGGCATTCAATGTTGTAGCTGGATTAATAAAGGAAGTTTTGCCAAATAATAATGTTGTAGCAGACAGTTTTTACTCAACGAAGAAGTTGTTGCGTGGCCTTGGGCTCCCAATTAATAAGATCGATTGTTGCTTGAACAATTGTATGATATTTGGGGTGAAGACTCAGACCTGAGATGTTGTAAGATTTGTGGGCAATCAAGGTACACCAACGATGAAGTGGGAGCTAGTATAAGTAGGAGGAAAAGTATGCCTTACAAGATGATGCATTACTTTCCTCTTACTCCATGCCTGCAGAGATTATACAGATCTGAGGTTACAGCTGCTGATATGAGATGGCATGCCAAACATGAATCTAAAGAAGATGAAATGTGGCATCCATCAGATTCAAAGCTTGGAAGCATTTCAATGACAATCATCCTGATTTCACCGAAGATATAAGGAACGTGAGATTAGGTCTTTGTACCGATGGCTTCCAACCATTTAGTCAAGCGGGCCAACAGTATTCATGTTGGCCTGTGATACTGACTGTATATAACCTTCCTCCATGGAAGTGCATGAAAGATACTACAATATTTTTGACAGTTTTGGTTCTAAGACCATTAAATCCAAAGGAAAAGATTGATGTCTTCTTACAACTGTTGGTAGCCGAATTGAAAATGTTGTGGGAAATAGGAGTCATTGCCTACGACATTTCTATGAAACAAAATTTTATCATGAGAGCTGCTTTGATGTAGACAGTCAGTGCCTTTCCAGTATATGCAATGTTGTCTAGTTGGAGCACTGCTGGGCGTATGACATGCCCTTACTGCATGAATGATTCTGATGCATTCATATTGCAGAAGAGTGGTAAGCAGTCATGGTTTGATAATCATAGAAAGTTTGTCTCCAAATCATCCTTATAGGCGGAACTTGATCGCCTTCCGAAAGAACAAAGCAGTCACAAAATTTGCCGAACCGGTTAGGTTTGGCACAGATATATTTGATGTTATAGAGCATTTGGGATTGAGGTGTGCTTGGGAAGCAGATGCAGATAGAGTAAATGACCGTATATGTAAAGAACACAACCGGAAGAAGCGGAGTATTTTTGGGATCTGCCGTATTGGAGCACAAATCTCATCCGACACAACTTGGATGTTACGCATACTGAAAAAAATTTCTTTGATGACATATTTAACACTGTGCTAAACATCTCGGGAAAAACCAAAGATACTGCAAAGTTGAAAGAACTTAATCAGTATTGCAGAAGAGCTGATTTGAGGAGGAATGCTGACGGGACCTATCCTAAAGCCTGTTATACTCTTGACAGAAATTCACGAGAAGTTTTATGTAACTGGGTTAGAGGGTTAAAATTTTCAGATGGTTATGCTTCAAATATCAGTAGGTGTGTGGACATGCATAAGCTCAAGTTGTTTGATATGAAGAGTCATGACTGCCATGTTTTCATGCAACGGTTATTGCCTATAGCTTTTCGTGGGTTGCTTCGCACCATGTGTGGAAGGCATTGACGGAGCTCAGCTTGTTTTTCAAGGAGTTATCTGTCGCAGTCATTACTTCTGCATCTATGGAAAGGCTTGAGAAGAAAATTTCAATTATTTTATGCAAGTTGGAGTGAATATTTTCTTCAAGTTTTTTTTGACTCAATGGAGCATTTACCGGTTCACTTGCCATACGAAACGAGTATAGCTGGTCTCGTGCAGTATCGCTGGATGTATTCTTTCAAGAGGTAAATATCTTAATAATCAGTAGTACATGTTGACATTTCAAATTTTATTTAATTACAAGAAAGTTGGTTTATTTTATTTCTTACCTTTACATATAGGTTGTAACATCCTGAAAACCTTGTAATCTATGGCATTTTCAGTTAAAAATGAAAGTCAGAAAGTTTTCTTGAAATATGGGTGTGTTGGCCTTTTGATAAATGTAAAGAGAAGAAATTTTGGAGTAAATAAGTATATTTCTAAATGTTAATGAGTCTGATTTGAGAAATTGAGAGACTTAAGTTTAATGGGTTTAAATCACAAGAAAAATCAAGTTTAGTTTGAGTTTTATCCTAAAATGACATTTTTAGTGGTTGGAGTCGACTCTAATCAGAGTGGAGTCGACTCCGGCACGGTTTTAAACTTTTGGCACGCTTAGGAGCCGACCCCTGCAGTGCTGGAGTCGACTCCTACTTTTCAGGAGTCGACCCCTACTTTTCTGGAGTCGACCCCTACTTCTGCTCGAGCCGACTCGCAATCTGTTCGAGCCGACTCCGCGACGGCAGGTTTTTCTGAGTTAAATCTTGAGAAATTCATATTTAATCCGTTTCAAGTCCGATTTGGATGCCGTTTGAACCGTTGGATTTCTAAAATCGAGTTCTTCAAGATGGTAAAGTCTTTTCTTAGAAATGTTACATAAAAGTATAGATTTAAGCGAAAAAGGATGATCTGGGCTATAAATCTATTAAAAAAATGCTATATCAGGGGCAAAATGGGAAAAGGCTCCGATGTCAATTGCAAATTGTGTTAAGGGCAACTTAGGAAAGAAAATATAAGGGCAAAATATCATGGTTATAAGTGAGCCACGTGTTTTCCAAAAAGCGTGTGTTAAGAGTGTGTGAGGGTAAAAGGGAGATTTGGCATGCCTTAACCCTTAAGTTTCCTATGACTTGGTCCCCAAGTCATTAGAGAAAAAGGGGAACGTGGGTTCAGCCAGAGAAAAGAAAGAAAGAAAGAAGAGGAGAAAAGAGAGGAAAAGGAAGAAGAAGAAGAAGAAAAAGGAGGAAGAAAGAGAAAGGGAAAGGGAAGCTTGGGGGTTTGTGCTCGACTCCAGGTAAGCTATAGCTTCCCTAGATCTTGTATGACTTTAGATTTTCTAGATTAGTGTATTTTGAGTAATAGTAGAAGTAATCTTGAGTAGAGATAGGGTGGAAGAAAATAATGAGATATTAGAGGATAGATCATGTATGCATGCATGGTTCGTGGGAAAACCTCGTGTGGAGGTAATCCTAATAGCTATTATATCTGTATGTTGACGTAGGTCAAGAGGGTTATTCAGGGAGCCGAAATACCAGAGTTGAGTACCAGTTGTACCAGTCGAGGAGTAACCTACTAAGGTGAGTGGATTTCTCATCTAGCAATGAGAGGTTAATTTGAGCTAGTATAATGAGATTAATACCTAGTTATGGTATGTATGCTTTAAATATGAGAAATGAGAACCTAGTATATGATAATCTGATAAATGAGTTTTGAGCATAAACACATAAGCATGAGTTTCGATGAGGGAATTTTTAATGTATACATGGCATATTTGCATGATAAAGCTTTACAAATGATGTATGAGTCATACTGAGCATCAGGCAGCTAGGGGGCTGATCACCCTTTAGACTGTACTGTAGCATGAGCATTGCACACTACTATCGAGCCGGCACCTCCTTGCGAACAGATCGTACGATGAACCCCAGAATCAGGGGTGAGTGCATGCCTAACCAGGCCAGTGGGGCTGGTTGTGAGCAGCCCGTGGGGGCATGAATCATAGCTCAGTGGAGCTGATTACTATATATAGCCCGTGGGGGCAGAGAGAAAACCCGAGGTTCCAGGGTTAAGGAACAAAGCACTTTGCCAGGTGAACCGCACGGGTAAGGGGTGCTATTTGTGCGGGGATCCTGTTGCTAGTCACGCACCCGATGAGAGTACACCTACAGAAGGGCGACTGTAGGGTGGTACCTCAGAGGCATTACACACACAGCCCAGCATCATGAGATCTAAAAGCATATGTTGTGATATAAAAAGGGCCAATGGGCCAAATAGTTATCCCGAGAGGGAGATTTACTTGAGATGCCAGTGGGCAAGCAGATCCTGATGGGAGTCTGGGTTGTAGATAAAGAATGCATATCTTCATATTGTAATGCATGATTTTATTTTAATGAGTTATCTTTCAGTAAAGAGTTATTATAGAGTATTCCAGTACTGATATGTTATTTGAAGAATAAGCTACATTTTATTTTATCTGATATCATGTTAAAAATGTACTTTGAGTTGTACAAGTTAAATAGTTTCAGCATACGATTGAAATTAAGAGGTTATGGTTCTCTATTTCTCCATAGTTAGATGGTTATCCAGTCACTGGGACTTAGGTCTCATCCCTCTATGATTTAAATGTTCTTTCAGATCAGTGAGTATTTCTGCCAGGATCACAAGATAAGCAGGACAGGACCCTTAGCTGGTGAAGCTTGCTTGGATGCAAGAGTGTTTAAATGCTAGCCTTGTATATTGAGAGAGTGTGGTTTGATAATTGTATTTTGTATATGTGTATGTGTACAGTGGGATGTAATGATGTTTTAGACCTTTTTGGATATGAATACGAGACTTATGTTTTGGAGAAGATTATGAGTATGATGTGTGCACTTAGGATTTTAATGTCGAATGTGAATGTGATCTTGTAAACTGCCTGAGGAATGTCATGAAAAATATTATCTGAGCAGGTTGATGCTTAATGTTGATTGGGTGATTTGTGTATATAATTGAGATGAAAGTGAAAAGTTTTTAACAGGATGTGTTTTCGTGTGTCTGCCACTTATGATAATTAGTTGGGGTTCTCTAGCTCTTTATGGAGCGCTACATAAAGACTAGTAAAACTCTATCCGATTACCACAAGTGTGCAGGTGTGCTGTCGGTGGCCCCAGAGAGGAGGGGGAGCTGACAAGTTTTGGTATCAGAGCCCTAGGTTATTAGGTCCTAGGGGAATAAGTATGAGTATGAGTCTAGGATGATTGAATGTTTTATGATTATAGCTATTGAATGATGAAACTGATGTAATGAATAATGTCTTGTAGGACGATTACTACAAAGGCATCTAGAGAGACAGAGCAATCTTCAGGCAGGGATAGAAGCAAAGGTCAAAGTAGATTCAGAAGGTCAGTTAGAAGAAGTCAAATTGATAGAATGGCTTCTAGTGATTCCACCGAGCCAGTATCTAAGGAGGCTAGAGTGAGGGCATCTTCAGAGCAGATGCCAGAGTCTTCTTCACAGTCTATTACCCCTGTGCCAGTAGACCCATCTCGAGTACAGACTCAGGGGCCTAGTATGTCAGAGTTGGTAGGCATGATTACTCAGGCTGTGGTAGCAGCTGTGGGTGCTAGTTCTAGCCTTCCATCTAAAATACTGAGGTTGTGAGGAATGTGGAAAGAGCCAGAAAGTTAGGGGCTCTGGAGTTCCAGGGAACTACTGATCCTATTCAGGCCGGGGCATGGCTGCAGAGGATCGAGAGAGTATTTGATGTGATGGGATGCTCTGAGGAGCAGAGGCTGAGTATTGCCACCTTTTTACTGGAGGGTAGAGCCCAGAGTTGGTGGAGATCTATTCAGGGCAGGCAGCCCCAGGGAGTGGAGTTGACATGGGAAAATTTTAGAAGAGAATTTCATCAGCAATATTATTCTGAGATTTATAGGGATCAGAAGAGGAGGGATTTCCTTTGTCTGACTCAGGGGAGGATGTCCGTGGCAGATTATGAAGCCACTTTTGTGGAGTTATCTCAGTTTGCTAGGGCCTTGGTGGCTGATGAGAGGGAGAGATGTCGACTATTCCAGGATGGATTGAATCTCCCTATTAAAGCCAAGACCTGTATGCAGACCTACAATAGTTACTCTGAGTTGGTGCAGGGAGCACTCAAAGCCGAGGAGATTGAAAAAGAATATATGAGTAGGAGGCAGGATAGAATGAAAAGAAGTGCTCCTAGTTATTCTTCTGCTCCGGGAGGGACTCAGCCATTTAAGAAACCCCAGAGGACTGGACAGTTTTATTCTGGGTTTAGAGCCCCTGGTGATGTGGGCAGAGGATCAGTATCTGTGTCAGCATCTAGCCCAGTTCAAAGAAAGCCTTATGGGGGTGTGCCTCAGGTTGCCACCAGCAGGGTGTCTGGTGATGTAGGGGAGCAGGGTCGTCCTTCTGGTGGAGGGAGAAATATACCTCCATGTAATGTATGTGGAAAACTTCATTTGGGAGAATGTAAGAGGGGCAATAAGGGATGTTATATTTGTGGTGATCTAGGTCACCTGAAGAGAGATTGCCCTAGGAGAGGGCAGCAGGCTGGTGGGCTTCCTCAGGGGCCAGTAATGCCAAG
>UESW01004775.1:609081-658768 GCA_900491605.1 Calamus simplicifolius
TGTGTCATGGAATTTTCTGGTAGCTGGGATGATCATCTACCTTTGATAGAGTTTGCTTACAATAACAGCTACCATTCTAGCATTGATATGGCACCATATGAGGCCTTGTATGGGAGAAAATGTAGAACTCCAGTGTGTTGGGATGAGGAGGGAGAGAGAAGGCTGTTAGGCCCTGAGTTAGTGCAGCTTACAGCAGATCAAGTTAAAATTATAAGAGCTAAATTAAAGGCAGCCCAGGATAGACAGAAGAGCTATGCAGATAAAAAGCATAGAGAGGTAAAGTTTGAGGTTGGAGATAGAGTCTTTCTGAAGGTATCTCCTTGGCGAGGTATTATGAGATTTGGAAAGAAAGGCAAGTTGAGTCCCAGGTATATTGGACCCTATGAAATTCTGGAAAGAGTTGGGACACTAGCTTATAGATTGGCTTTACCTCCAGAGTTATCTCAGATTCATAATGTATTTCATGTATCAATGCTTAGGAGGTATGTGCCGGATTCCTCTCATGTGATTCAGTCTGAGACTATAGAGTTACAGGGGGATTTATCATTTGCAACAGAACCAGTGAAGATCTTGAGTAGGGAGATTAAGCAGCTCCGCAGTAAAAGAATTCCATTAGTTAAGGTGCAATGGTTAAATCATCAAAAAGAGGAGGCTACATGGGAGCGAGAGGATGAGATGAGATTTAAGTACCCCCATCTTTTTGAAAATATATCTAGCTAAATTTCGAGGACGAAATTTCTTAAGAGGGGGAGAATTGTAACATCCTGAAAACCTTGTAATCTATGGCATTTTCAGTTAAAATGAAAGTCAGAAAGTTTTCTTGAAATATGGGTGTGTTGGCCTTTTGATAAATGTAAAGAGAAGAAATTTTGGAGTAAATAAGTATATTTCTAAATGTTAATGAGTCTGATTTGAGAAATTGAGAGACTTAAGTTTAATGGGTTTAAATCACAAGAAAAATCAAGTTTAGTTTGAGTTTTATCCTAAAATGACGTTTTTAGTGGTTGGAGTCGACTCTAATCAGAGTGGAGTCGACTCCGGCACGTTTTAAACTTTCGGCACGCTTAGGAGTCGACCCCTGCAGTGCTGGAGTCGACTCCTACTTTTCAGGAGTCGACCCCTACTTTTCTGGAGTCGACCCCTACTTCTGCTCGAGCCGACTCGCAATCTGTTCGAGCCGACTCCGCGACGGCAGGTTTTTCTGAGTTAAATCTTGAGAAATTCATATTTAATCCGTTTCAAGTCCGATTTGGATGCCGTTTGAACCGTTGGATTTCTAAAATCGAGTTCTTCAAGATGGTAAAGTCTTTTCTTAGAAATGTTACATAAAAGTATAGATTTAAGTGAAAAAGGATGATCTGGGCTATAAATCTATTAAAAAAATGCTATATCAGGGGCAAAATGGGAAAAGGCTCCGATGTCAATTGCAAATTGTGTTAAGGGCAACTTAGGAAAGAAAATATAAGGGCAAAATATCATGGTTATAAGTGAGCCACGTGTTTTCCAAAAAGCGTGTGTTAAGAGTGTGTGAGGGTAAAAGGGAGATTTGGCATGCCTTAACCCTTAAGTTTCCTATGACTTGGTCCCCAAGTCATTAGAGAAAAGGGGGAACGTGGGTTCAGCCAGAGAAAAGAAAGAAAGAAAGAAGAGGAGAAAAGAGAAAAGGAAGAAGAAGAAGAAGAAGAAGAAAAAGGAGGAAGAAAGAGAAAGGGAAAGGGAAGCTTGGGGGTTTGTGCTCGACTCCAGGTAAGCTATAGCTTCCCTAGATCTTGTATGACTTTAGATTTTCTAGATTAGTGTATTTTGAGGTAATAGTAGAAGTAATCTTGAGTAGAGATAGGGTGGAAGAAAATAATGAGATATTAGAGGATAGATCATGTATGCATGCATGGTTCGTGGGAAAACCTCGTGTGGAGGTAATCCTAATAGCTATTGTATCTGTATGTTGACGTAGGTCAAGAGGGTTATTCAGGGAGCCGAAATACCAGAGTTGAGTACCAGTTGTACCAGTCGAGGAGTAACCTACTAAGGTGAGTGGATTTCTCATCTAGCAATGAGAGGTTAATTTGAGCTAGTATAATGAGATTAATACCTAGTTATGGTATGTATGTTTAAATATGAGAAATGAGAACCTAGTATATGATAATCTGATAAATGAGTTTTGAGCATAAACACAAAAGCATGAGTTTCGATGAGGGAATTTTTAATGTATACATGGCATATTTGCATGATAAAGCTTTACAAATGATGTATGAGTCATACTGAGCATCAGGCAGCTAGGGGGCTGATCACCCTTTAGACTGTACTGTAGCATGAGCATTGCACACTACTATCGAGCCGGCACCTCCTTGCGAACAGATCGTACGATGAACCCCAGAATCAGGGGTGAGTGCATGCCTAACCAGGCCAGTGGGGCTGGTTGTGAGCAGCCCGTGGGGGCATGAATCATAGCTCAGTGGAGCTGATTACTATATATAGCCCGTGGGGGCAGAGAGAAAACCCGAGGTTCCAGGGTTAAGGAACAAAGCACTTTGCCAGGTGAACCGCACGGGTAAGGGGTGCTATTTGTGCGGGGATCCTGTTGCTAGTCACGCACCCGATGAGAGTACACCTACAGAAGGGCGACTGTAGGGTGGTACCTCAGAGGCATTACACACACAGCCCAGCATCATGAGATCTAAAAGCATATGTTGTGATATAAAAAGGGCCAATGGGCCAAATAGTTATCCCGAGAGGGAGAGCTTACTTGAGATGCCAGTGGGCAAGCAGATCCTGATGGGAGTCTGGGTTGTAGATAAAGAATGCATATCTTCATATTGTAATGCATGAGGTTTTATTTTAATGAGTTATCTTTCAGTGAAGAGTTATTATAGAGTATTCCAGTACTGATATGTTATTTGAAGAATAAGCTACATTTTATTTTATCTGATATCATGTTAAAAATGTACTTTGAGTTGTACAAGTTAAATAGTTTCAGCATACGATTGAAATTAAGAGGTTATGGTTCTCTATTTCTCCATAGTTAGATGGTTATCCAGTCACTGGGACTTAGGTCTCATCCCTCTATGATTTAAATGTTCTTTCAGATCAGTGAGTATTTCTGCCAGGATCACAAGATAAATAGGACAGGACCCTTAGCTGGTGAAGCTTGCTTGGATGCAAGAGTGTTTAAATGCTAGCCTTGTATATTGAGAGAGTGTGGTTTGATAATTGTATTTTGTATATGTGTATGTGTACAGTGGGATGTAATGATGTTTTAGACCTTTTTGGATATGAATACGAGACTTATGTTTTGGAGAAGATTATGAGTATGATGTGTGCACTTAGGATTTTAATGTCGAATGTGAATGTGATCTTGTAAACTGCCTGAGGAATGTCATGAAAAATATTATCTGAGCAGGTTGATGCTTAATGTTGATTGGGTGATTTGTGTATATAATTGAGATGAAAGTGAAAAGTTTTTAACAGGATGTGTTTTCGTGTGTCTGCCACTTATGATAATTAGTTGGGGTTCTCTAGCTCTTTATGGAGCGCTACATAAAGACTAGTAAAACTCTATCCGATTACCACAAGGGTGCAGGTGTGCTGTCGGTGGCCCTAGAGAGGAGGGGGAGCTGACATAGGTACCTTAAGAAGTTAAAAAATAATGTGCGTAATAAGGCAAGGGTTGAAGGTTCTATATGCAATGCACACTTTGTTGAAGAAGTTTCAGCTTTTGCCTCTCATTATTTGAGTCATGTCCACACGGAGCCGAAATTTTGATCGTAACGATGATGTATGTGTAGACGAAGGAGAACCTAATAACGGTAGAATATCAGTTTTTAAAGGTATCGATCATTCATTTGGGAGGCAGAAGTCAAGAGATTTGAGCGATGTGGAGTATAATGTAGTACATTATTACATCCTAATGAACTGTAGAAAAGGCGATTCAGTAAGTATATACTTCACAACTTTAAATTATAATATACCTCACATTTAATTGCTAACATAAGTTGTAATTGTTATCATCCCTTAAGAATGTTTTGTGATAGACAACGGCAGGTGAATCCCAACATCAGTTGTGAATAGCTTATTAATTTATAGGTAAACGATCCATGGTTCACAATCGACAATATCTTCATTAAATGTCTAGCGCAATAGTCATTTAAGACCGTAACAACTTCTACTGGCTATTTTGTTAATGAGAATAAATTTCAAATTGAACGGCTAGCATCTTCAAGAGGCACGCAAACTGGGGGTATGTGTCAAAGGAGAAAGTGTTGGAGCAAATATGCAGGAGTATTACGAAAAGTTAGTAGAGGTGGTTGAAGTTGAATATCCGGTTGGCTTATAAACGAACCGTATTGTTTCGTTGCGATTGGTTTGATCCGACAGTTTCTCTGGGTAAAAGGGTTCATAACGACTACAATCTAGTTGAAGTCAACCATCGCCGAAGATTGCAGAAATATGAACCATTCATCCTTGCATCCCAAGCTCAGCAAGTATTTTACTGCGGATAGTTTACGCAACGACAAGCGAGATTGGTGGGCTGTTTCTAAAATCGTCCTACGTTTAGCAATCATATTAGATGAGAGTTCATCAAGTCAATCAACTAAGTGCCCTGCATTTCAAGAGGATAAGATAGAAATGCATGCAATTGAGGATGACACAAGGGCTCCTGAAACATCAGTTAGAGATCCAAATGGTGATGTCCAAGAAATTAAGGATGCAAATATTCGGTTTCTTTTCGATGATAATGATACTGAATCGCAATTCGATACGGCATCGGATGTTGAACCAACATTTGATGAAACAATGAAACTAATTAAACATAGAGGTTTATTCAATTTCAATTTATTTTTATAAGTGCTAAATTTTTACATATTCAATCATTATTCGTAATTATATTGCATGGATCTTTAGTATTTTCAGTATGTCGGGCCGAGATAGATCTTCTGCCGATGGGCAGAGCGAGCAGGGACGTAGCCCTGTCGCATCAGATTACTTCATGAGCATTGGAGATGGAGAGGTCAGATCTACAGCCTTCGAGTCTCATAGCCGATCGGCACAAACCTCTGAGAGTTCTTCCTACGTCGGCCATACCGTACTTCGACTGGATGCTGATGGGCAGTAAGTATATACTAATTGTAAATATATATTGTTGGCCCAGATGGCAACCCAAGAGGGGGGGGTGAATTGGGTTCTTAAAAATTTAAGACTTTTTAACTTTAATTGATTAGTTAGCAAGATGTGCAAGTGAGAGGCTAACTAAAATTACTACACAAGCAAATAAAGAGAGATAAAGATAGAGAAAATTAGGCACGGCAAACACAAGGCAATTTTATAGTGGTTCGGCGCAACCAGCACCCACGTCCACTCCCAAGATTCACTTGGGTCCACACTATAATCTCTCTAGATTACAGCCGAGTTGTTTTCCAAGCTCACAACTCAAACTTGTTGTTTTACCGGGCGCACAACGAACCCAGCTGGTTTTAACTCGGGCTTACCAGCACAAAACCCTACACGTTGTTTTTCACGGGTTCACAACTAACCCAACACAAGCACTCCGGCTTGTAATGAGGTATACCAACCTCCACTAATTCAATCCACAGATTGAATCAGCAAACAAAAAATAATGATAGAGTTTGAACAATAATGTGCTCCCCTTGAGCAAATATACAAATGAAGTACAAAATGATATAAGGTTAGAAAAGCCTGATAATTTTGCCGATGGTAGATGCTTGGGCTTTCTCCCTTCTTCTCTTCAACTCCTCTTGAAGTGTTGAATCACGCCTCAGCTAGATTCTTGACCGTAGAAGTCTTTGGAGTTGAGATGAAACTTTATCCTCTTTTGAAAATCCGTAGATTTGACCTTTGAAACGCACTTGGATTTTCTTCTGGCTTTTGTGGAATGATGAGAAGGAGTAGACGAAACTTTCACTTGGATTTCACTCCTTTTGAAACACTCTTCTTTGAGCTAAGTAATTTTTCCAATATGCTCTGTTTTTCCCTCTTTTCAAATGATATTCTTTTCTCTCTTTTGATTTTCTCTGGGTTGTTTTGATTTGAAAAGAACTCCTCTATTTATAGAATCTGCAAAAATATATCCGTTAGAGACAAGGAAAAATAGCCGTTATTTAAAAATCTAACCGTTGGGGCTGATGTGTCATCGTTAAGAATCGCGCCCAGATTTGCTGGAGTCGACTCATGCTTTTCCCGAGTCGGCTCGAGCTAATTTTACCAAAAATAGAAATGTTAGGGGTCGACTTGATAAAGGTGAAGTGTCGACTCCTGATAGTCGGGAGTCGACTCGTGAAAGACTTGGGGTCGACTCGAGAGATGCTCAGAAAAACACTCTTCTGGTGTCTGAGCGGAGTCGACTCGCACAGTCCAGGAGTCGGCTCGACAGAATCAGGGGTCGACTCGACAATTTCACGGGTCGACTCGACATAGATGCACATTTCTGTACACTGAGCGGAGTCGACTCTGAAACTCAGGAGTCGGCTCCGGAACGCATCAAAAATCAGAAACTTTTCTGATTGACATTAAAATCGTTCCAGATTCATTTTAGTTCATTGTTTTGACATGAAATCAATAGAATTAATCTTTAGAAGTGATTCATTAACTAATCCATAAGCTTTTAGAATAAAACATGAATTATAACATTTCTTTTCGAAAGTTTGAATATTGAGTTTAAAGTCACAATCAAAATTGATTAAAGTTAAACTTGAGCATTCTCATTCTCATTGATTGTTCAAAGTAAGTTTGTTGCTTCATTTTCATAAACTCATTACATCCTTTAATAAACTCAATGGCTTTTAGTAATCATCAAAATCAAAAGGATTGGATCATATAATTTTTCCATAATCTTTCAACAATCTCCCTCTTTTGATGATGACAAAAATATTGAGTTTGTTCATGATTGATTAGTGAATTAATTTTGTTTTCATAGTTAAGTTTAGGCTCCCCCTTAATGAAGTAGCTCCCCCTATGAAACTTAATTAATTAACCCATTGTTTATTTTATCACAATCATAGACAATCATAGAACTATAAAATTCTTCCCCTTTTTTGTTATCAACAAAAAGATAGAGAATTATAAACATTCATTCAAAATTCATTGAAATAAGGAAATAGAGAATTCATTTCATTTAAAAGTCTAATACATCAAAATGTTCAGTACATTGATTTCATAAAGAAGGCAAAAAAAAAAAAAAAACTTCAGTACAAAACAAGAATTGAAACTCTAGTAACTCAAAAATGAGTTCTTACAATTCTAGTAAGATGATCAACTATATTTTTCATTCCTTCAGATTGAATTTTTACATAGTCCTTGAGTTTTTCATCAACAAAGGTGCACGCACTCTTAATTTTATCTTGAAGCTCTGCGTTGCTCTTTGCATATGTCTCTCATCTCCACATATATCCTTAAGCTCTTCAAAAATATTCTTGATATCACTACTTAAGGATGCCGATGAAGATCCGAGAGTGGATTCAATCTTTGAGATACGATCATCAAGAGAATAAAGTGTTTCTCTCAAATGCATAAATTTATTCTCAAAATCAGTTTTAAGCTTATCTGATTGATCTTCAAGTAAGGCTTTGAGTTGCATAATTTGTTGATCTGAAAAGCTAGCAGAAGATGAAGTCTGAACAAAAGTTGGAGCAGGGGCTGGAGCAGAGGCAGAAACCAAGGGGCTAGGAGGTGCAGGCGAAGGATGTCTAACAGAGGGTCCTGCAGCCTCAGTATCTGTAGCTCTTTCCTCTGTTACTCCTTTCCTTTCCCATTTACCATTCTTTTTGACAAAACCATCCGATGTATTGTTGCTAGACTATAAAAATCTGTATGTCTTAAATTCTTCATGGGTTCATTATCAGAAATCACCACACCCTGGCTTCGAAAGATCATAGTAAGGATCATCCCATAAGGCAGACTGGATTTCTTTTCCCTCCACAATCTGCTATATACCACAGAATCATGCTGGGAAGATTGATAGGCTTGCCAGTCACTATGGCGTCCATTACAAAAACATCTCTCTCAGAAACATAATCAAATCTACCCGTTTTAGGAAATAGAATCCTACAGCAGATATTGTGAAGCAATCTCAACTCTAAGGACAGCTGATTTGCAAGAATCTCTTCAAATCCAACCACATCCCTGTTTAATAATCTGGATAAAGCTGGGGCGCGGTCATCAGAAGAAAATGTGGAGGTGCCAGACAAAGGTAAATCCAATAATCTAGACAAGATCTCAGCAGTCACTGAAATTCTTACTCCTCTCACATTGCTAATAAGCCCATGGTCTCCTCTAGATAATTTTTTGTAAAATTCTTTAACTAAAGAGGGATAAGTCGGGCACTCAAGAGAGCAAACTTTCTCCCAACCCATCTCGATTAACTGTCTCCCAACTAGAAAACCCTCATTCTCAAACAATTCAAAATCCATCTTCCTACCAGTGGTAATGATCCTATCTGCTAGTCGGTCTACCTGGGAGGACGTGGCAGCAGGAGCAGCAGTTGGGATAGAAGCAGATGAGGTGGAGTCCGAGCTTGGAGAAGGCTCTCGCACGGGACGCTTCACCGGCTTCTTCACGGAACGCTTTCTCTTGATGCCACCCGCCACAACACTCGATCCTCTAGTTTTAGGTGCCATTTGATGATTGGAGGTGATAAACGAAGATTATTGGGAGTTTGGAGGGTTTGGAGAGAGTGTGGAGAGAGTATTTTACGATTGGGGTCGAATAGAATGAGCGACGAGTCGACTCTGCCCTAGAAAAATCAATTTGGGACCACCTCGAGTCGGCTCGCGCAAACCCAAGTGTCGACTCGGTACAGACACAGAAAGTCCGTCCCGACATGGAGTCGACTCGCGCCAGAGAGGGGTCGACTCGAGAGTTTCAGTTGAAACCGGGAGTCGACTCCGAAACGCATCGAGTCGGCTCCGAGACCATTTCAGACCAAAATCATGAAATTTCTGAAATGTGTCCGGAAAATGATCATAAAAATTGATAAATAATCATTGGATATGAGTGAATCAACTAGATATGAATTCTAGATAAGATTTCCTTAAGAATTGAGGATTTGAAGGAATCTTAGATAAAATTTCCTTAGGGGTTTTGAATTCATTCTAAAGGATCACAAATACCTAACTCTCCTCTTAGATAACAGAATCTTTCTTCATTTAAAGGTTTTGTGAATATGTCAGCTAATTGTTCTTCAGTGTTTACATAATCTAGACATATTTCATTATTTGCTACATGTTCCCTTATAAAATGATATCTAATTTCTATGTGTTTAGTTCTTGAGTGTTGAATTGGATTCTTTGTTAGATTAATTGCGCTAGTGTTATCACATCTTATTGGTGTCTTATCAAGCATGATACCATAGTCTTCAAGTTGTCGCTTAATCCATAGGATTTGCGCACATCAACTTCAGCTGCTACATATTCAGCTTCAGTAGTTGATAATGCAACTGAATTTTGCTTTTTGCTAAACCATGTGATTAAGTTACTACCTAAGAATTGGCATGCACCACTTGTGCTCTTTCTATCCAATTTACATCCAGCATAATCAGAATCCGAATATGCAATTAGATTTAATGTGGAGTCTCTAGAATACCATAAACCTACATTTTTTGTTCCACTTACATATCTTAGTATTCTTTTAACAGCTATTAAATGTGATTCTTTAGGTTCAGATTGAAATCTAGCACATAAACATACTGAAAACATAATGTCTGGTCTACTTGCTGTTAAATAAAGAAGGGATCCGATTATACCTCGATAATACTTTTGGTCAACCTTTTTACCTTCTTCATCTTTGTCCAGCTTGCATGAAGGACTCATTGGAGTTCCGAGGGGTTTCATTGTTTCCATACCAAATTTTTTGAGTAGTTCTCTTGTGTATTTGGTTTGGTTGATAAAGATTCCCTCTTTGCTTTGTTTGATCTGGAGTCCAAGGAAGAAGTTGAGTTCTCCCATCATGCTCATCTCGAATTCTCCCTGCATTAACTTTGCAAATTCTTGACACAGAGATTCGTTAGTAGCACCAAAAATAATGTCATCTACGTATATTTGTACTACAAGTAAATCTTTACCTTTTCTTTTCAAAAACAAAGTTTTATCAACATTTCCTCTTGTAAAATCATTTTCTATTAAGAATTTACTTAACCTATCATACCAAGCTCTAGGTGCATGTTTCAAACCATATAAAGCTTTGTGCAATTTAAAAACGTGATTTGAAAACTCGTGATCTTCAAAACCTGGTGGTTGTTCTACATAAACTTCTTCATTAATAAATCCATTTAAAAATGCGCTTTTTACATCCATTTGAAATAAGTTAATATTCATATGACATGCAAATGCAAGTAATAGCCTAATGGCTTCTAATCTAGCTACAGGTGCAAAGGTTTCATCAAAATCAATACCTTCCTCTTGATTATATCCTTTAGCAACCAATCTAGCTTTGTTTCTAATTACAATGCCATTTTCATCTAGTTTATTTCTATAAATCCATTTTGATCCTATTACTGAATGACTTTTAGGTCTTTCAACTAAGGTCCAAACATTATTTCTTGTAAATTGATTTAGTTCTTCTTGCATAGCTAACATCCAATTATTATCTCTTTCAGCTTCTTCAATAGTTTTAGGTTCAATTTGTGAAACAAATGCAAGATGATTACTAATATTTCTCATGAATGATCTAGTCCTTATTCCTTGAGATGGATCGCCTATAATCAATTCCTTAGGATGACTATGAGCATATCTCCAGTCTCTTGGAAGATCTACATCATTATGATCAATATTGACATCATCGTCCTTATGTGAATCATCATCTTTAGCATCTTGTTCATGATCAGAAGATACTTCAATATTAAGTTTTTCAAGATCTTTTTCAATTATGTTTGTATCTTCCTCATCATCAATCTTTTCAGATCCAGTTGCTAAAGATTCATCAAAAACTACATGTATGGATTCTTCAATTACTAAGGTTTTCTTGTTAAAGATTCTATATGCCTTACTAGTCGTTGAATAACCTAGAAAAATTCCTTCATCAGATTTAGCATCAAATTTTCCTAAGTTGTTTTTACCATTATTATGAATGAAACATTTACATCCAAATGCATGAAAGTATTTTATATTTGGTTTTCTTTCATTCCATAATTCATAAGGTGTTTTCTTTAATATTGGTCTTATTAAAGCTCTGTTTAAGATGTAACATGCTGTGTTAATTGCTTCTGCCCAAAAATACTTTGGTAAGTTGCTTTCACATAACATGGTACGGGCCATGTCTTCTAGAGTCCTATTTTTTCTTTCAACTACACCATTTTGCTGTGGAGTCCTAGGGGCTGAAAAATTATGATTAATTCCATTTTCAGTGCAGAAATTTTCAAAAAGGTGATTTTCAAATTCTGTTCCATGATCACTTCTTAGAGATACTATAGTAGTGTTTTTCTCATTTGTGACTTTCTTGAAGAATTTCAGAATATCGAGAAAGTCTTATCTTTGTGAGCTAAAAACATTACCCAAGTATATCTAGAATAATCATCTACAATTACTAGACCATATTTCTTTCCTCCTAGACTTGTGGTTCTAGTTGGTCCGAAAAGATCCATGTGAAGTAGCTCTAGTCCCCTAGAAGTTGAAACAATGTTTTTAGATTTAAAAGAACTTCTAGTTTGTTTTCCAAATTGACATGCATCACATATTTTATTCTTTTCAAAATCTAGTTTAGGTAAACCTTTAACTAAATCCATTTTAATTAGTTTTGAAATAAGATGTGTGCTTGCATGACCTAATCTACGATGCCACAACCAACTAATTTCATTTATGTTAGCATTGTCAGCAATTAAGAAATGATCACTCAAAGATAATTTTTCTAGATCAACTAAGTAAACATTGCCATGTCTATAACCAGTAAATACAATGCTATCATCAATAGAATTAGTTACAGTGCATAATGAAGATTTAAATGAAACATTAAAATTTTTATCACATAATTGACTTATACTTATTAGATTATGCTTCAAACCATTACATAAAGTACATTATCAATCACTATAGATGGAGTTATGCGAACTTTACCAAGGCCCATAATTTGACCTTTACCGTTGTCGCCAAACGTCACAACTCCACCTTTCTTTTCTTCCAGGATGATGAATTCATCTTTATCACCCGTCATATGTCTTGAGCAGCCACTATCAAGGTACCACTTTTTCTTTGATCTTTTGGCTACAAGACATTCCTGCAATATCATCAAACTTTATGCATAGGTACCTAAGCTTTCTTGGGTCCTTCATGGTTAGCTGCAATAAAAGTTGTTCCTTTCGGAACCCATATTTTCTTAATTTTAACATTTAACTTGTTGTTATTCTTTAACGTTTTACATTCAAATGATTTATGACCTATTTCATTACATTTGAAACAAGTTATATTACTTTGGTTAGCTTTTATAAAGATATTCTTTACAGATTTCTGTTTCCTTAAAGTGTTATATCCTAAACCTGCTTTGTCAAAAACAGCTTTTTGACTATCTAGGATCATGTTAAGTTTAGTTGAACTTAAAGTGAATTTCTCAACAATGTCTTTATATTTTTAACATCTTTCTTAAGAGAGTCAATTTCTTTAGCTTGCTGTTCTTTATCTAAAGCTAAAGTTTTAGTTGATCTTTTAAATCTTTAGTTGAGTTTTTAGTTTCAGATTTTAATAAATCTTTTTCTTGATTAAGATTATCTCTTTCTTTCCTAAGTTCTTCTTTTTCATTAGTTAAGTTCTTAACTTCTAAAGCTAATTCATTTTTACTATTAGCTAAACTAATATTGTCATTTTTTAAAAACTTATACTTTTTCTTTAAGGATTTAAAATCAATCATAAGTTCATTGAAAGCCACAAACATTTCATCAAATGTAAAATCATCATTTGAGTTTTCAGAACTTACCTCATTGTCGTTGTTGTCGTCGTTGGCCATGAAACAAATATTGGCAACTTCCTTTTGCTCATCTTCTTCCGACGAGGAAGATTCTTCAGACCATGTTGCCATATAAGCTTTCTTCTTTTTCTTGTAGGCCTTTTTCAGTAAAGGACAGTCATACTTGAAGTGCCCTGGTTTTTTGCACTCATAACACACTAAGGGCTCTTTTTCTTTTTCTTTCTCCTTGTCCTTTTTCTTATCCTTTTCTCCTTCAAATCTTGCTCCAAATTTCTTTTTATGAAATGGCCTTTTTCTCATAAACCTTCTGAATTTTTTGGCCAAGAGAGCAGTTTCCTCATCATCTTCATCATTACTTTCACTGCTGCTCTCTTCCATTTCTGCAGTCTTGAGGGCAAAAGTTTTCCTTCTTTTTGTTTCCTCCTCAACGTGCTGCTTCATTGTTAGCTCGTGGGTCATTAAGGATCCTAGAAGCTCCTCTAGAGGTAGTGCATTGAGGTCCTTTGCTTCTTGGATGGCAGTGACTTTTGCTTCCCACGATCTTGGTAGTGACCTAAGAATTTTACGCACAAGATCAGCATTAGTATAAATCCTACCAAGACTTTTTAAACCATTCACAATATCAGTAAATCTAGTGAACATGCATGTGATGGTTTCAGTTTGTTCCATTGTAAACAATTCATATTTGTGAACCAAAATATTTATCTTTGATTCTTTTACTTGGTTTGTTCCTTCATGAGTTATTTCCAACATATCCCAAATTTCTTTTGCGGAATTACAAGTTGAGATTCGGTTGAATTCATTTGAATCCAAGGAACAATATAGAATATTAATGGCCTTGGCATTTAGTTGTGCCATTCTCCTATCATTATCATTCCAATCCCTTTCGGGTTTAGGAACAATAGTGCCATCAATTAAGTGTGTGGGTGTACTAGGTCCGTTTATTATTACTCCCCACAATTCATAGTCCGAAGCTTGAATGAATATTCTCATTCTAGCTTTCCAATATGAATAGTTGGTTCCATTAAATAAAGGAGGTCGATTCGTAGAATGACCTTCAGCAAAACTTGAACCAATTTGTGTTGCCATGTGGATCTTTAGCCCTTGATCGTGAGATCAAATTCTAAATGAGCACTTGCTCTGATACCAATTGTTGGCCCAGATGGCAACCCAAGAGGGGGGGGGTGAATTGGGTTCTTAAAAATTTAAGACTTTTTAACTTTAATTGATTAGTTAGCAAGATGTGCAAGTGAGAGGCTAACTAAAATTACTACACAAGCAAATAAAGAGAGATAGAGATAGAGAAAATTAGGCACGGCAAACACAAGGCAATTTTATAGTGGTTCGGCGCAACCAGCACCTACGTCCACTCCCAAGATTCACTTGGGTCCACACTATAATCTTTCTAGATTACAGCCGAGTTGTTTTCCAAGCTCACAACTCAAACTTATTGTTTTACCGGGTGCACAACGAACCCAGCTGGTTTTAACTCGGGCTTACCAGCACAAAACCCTACACGTTGTTTTTCACGGGTTCACAACTAACCCAACACAAGCACTCCGGCTTGTAATGAGGTATACCAACCTCCACTAATTCAATCCACAGATTGAATCAGCAAACAAAAAATAATGATAGAGTTTGAACAATAATGTGCTCCCCTTGAGCAAATATACAAATGAAGTACAAAATGATATAAGGTTAGAAAAGCCTGATAATTTTGCCGATGGTAGATGCTTGGGCTTTCTCCCTTCTTCTCTTCAACTCCTCTTGAAGTGTTGAATCACGCCTCAGCTAGATTCTTGACCGTAGAAGTCTTTGGAGTTGAGATGAAGCTTTATCCTCTTTTGAAAATCCGCAGATTTGACCTTTGAAACGCACTTGGATTTTCTTCTGGCTTTTGTGGAATGATGAGAAGGAGTAGACGAAACTTTCACTTGGATTTCACTCCTTTTGAAACACTCTTCTTTGAGCTAAGTAATTTTTCCAATATGCTCTGTTTTTCCCTCTTTTCAAATGATATTCTTTTCTCTCTTTTTGATTTTCTCTGGGTTGTTTTGATTTGAAAAGAACTCCTCTATTTATAGAATCTGCAAAAATATATCCGTTAGAGACAAGGAAAAATAGCCGTTATTTAAAAATCTAACCGTTGGGGCTGATGTGTCATCGTTAAGAATCGCGCCCAGATTTGCTGGAGTCGACTCATGCTTTTCCTGAGTCGGCTCGAGCTAATTTTACCAAAAATAGAAATGTTAGGGGTCGACTCGATAAAGGTGAAGTGTCGACTCCTGATAGTCGGGAGTCGACTCGTGAAAGACTTGGGGTCGACTCGAGAGATGCTCAGAAAAACACTCTTCTGGTGTCTGAGCGGAGTCGACTCGCACAGTCCAAGAGTCGGCTCGACAGAATCAGGGGTCGACTCGACAATTTCACGGGTCGACTCGACACAGATGCACATTTCTGTACACTGAGCGGAGTCGACTCTGAAACTCAGGAGTCGGCTCCGGAACGCATCAAAAATCAGAAACTTTTCTGATTGAAATTAAAATCGTTCCAGATTCATTTTAGTTCATTGTTTTGACATGAAATCAATAGAATTAATCTTTAGAAGTGATTCATGAACTAATCCATAAGCTTTTAGAATAAAACATGAATTATAACATTTCTTTTCGAAAGTTTGAATATTGAGTTTAAAGTCACAATCAAAATTGATTAAAGTTAAACTTGAGCATTCTCATTCTCATTGATTGTTCAAAGTAAGTTTGTTGCTTCATTTTCATAAACTCATTACATCCTTTAATAAACTCAATGGCTTTTAGTAATCATCAAAATCAAAAGGATTGGATCATATAATTTTTCCATAATCTTTCAACATATATTTATGTTTTAAAGTCAATTACTTATACGCATGCATTTTTTTAACAGCGTTATTGAGCAACTTTCTGTATCGAGCCGGATCAGCTCCATATTCCAGAGGCGTACTGATCCCACTGGCTACGATTGGCACTATGTATGTGCGGCCATGAGGGAGTTTTATTTTCATAGTTTTAGGTAAACTTATTAAATATAATTTATCACTGATATAAAATTTCTTAATCTTAATATATTCTTAAACTAACTGTTTATTTCAATGCAGAAAAAGTTTACGTGGGACCCTGCCATCCATGATGTCGTTAGGGCAGCATGGAATGCTCTTGTGGCACGCCGATACTCCGATATGCTTCATTGTTGGAGGGGATTGGGTGAGTGTTCTGCGCATGTGCCGGAGAGTATTTGGCACGACTGGCAGTAGGTGTGCAGTATGAGGCCTGGCAAAGGAGGTCCGCATCAGCCCCCACGAACCGTCGATCCGAGAAGGTCGGTCGTAGTATAGGTCTCTCTTGTCACATTGTGGGGTCCATTTCGATTCAGGAGTACAGACGTTGTATGGTAAGAAAATATAAATAATTTAATTACTAATTTAGTTATTTGGAAATACTTACATTTATATCATTTCTTCTGTTTTTGTAGTCTGAGCGGAAGGACAGAGATCCTGGTGAGTTTCGCCTATTCAGGGCGATACACACTAAGAAGGACGGTACCTGGGTCGATGCACGATCACATGAGGTTGCGGTAAAAAATTAGTCTTATATTGTATCTATTTAATTTCTAAACTTTTATTTAGGTTCATATAATGATTCATTTATCATTGATTCTATAATTCAAAGGCACGAATCGAGGAGCTTCAGTCTCAGGCATCGCAGGTCGACTCCACTGATGGGGGACCGCCCGTCAAACTCTCACTATAGGAGAGTCAACGTGTGTTTTTGAAAACTACTGGGGTGTTTTTGGAAACTGTTAGTGCCTAGCTGCGAGACCGTAGGGTCTACGGCCTAGGCACTAAAGCTTCTAGATATTTTTTCGGCTCCAATTCGCGCTATTTTGGCGATATTCCTCCCAGTCGTTTAGATGATATTCAGAGATCTATTAAGGAAGAGGTTCGGCAGAAAGTTCAGTAGGAGGTTTAGCAGGAGCTTGCAGACATGAGAGAGCAGATGCGTCAGATGCAAGATTTGATTCGCCAAATGTCACAGGATACATTCCAGCCTTCGCAGCCTTTCCGTGATTGTGATAGTGCGGATTATTGATGTATTTTTTTCTTTACTATTTATGTTTTGTATATCAAAATTTTAAATTATTAATATATAAAATTTTTATATATTATTAAAAATTTTGTGATGAATGTTGAATGCAATGAAATTGTATTAAGAGTTTTAATTTATAACATTTTAAATTTATTTTAAAATTTTAATTAGCGACGCTATTGCGATGATAATTTTTCATCGCAATTTTTTTAAAAAATTTAAATTCATAATTTTGCAATGCATTTGCGGCGCATTTAAATGTGTCACAATTTTGCGACATAATTAGTCGCAATATTGCGATGCAATTTGGAGTCGCTAATGCGTCGCTAAATTACGACGACTTATGTTTTGTCGCAAAATAGTGACGCATTTTATTGCATCATTAGGCGTCGCTATTTAGCGATGAAATTGCGACGAATTACTATTTGTGATAAAATTTACAGCGACAGTCAAAATGCATCGCTAAAGCCATTTAGCGACGCATTTTGGCTTAGCGATGCATTTTGGCGTCGTTAAAATGATTTTTTCTTGTAGTGCAATTAGTTGCTATGTCAACCAACTTTGTAAATTATTATTATCTTAAACAACCGTTCAATCTTCATCTTCACATCTTAAGTCCCAGCCAAGTTCCATCTATTTTTTTTTCAAAAGAACAAATCCAATTCTTTATGCTTAAATCCAAGAAAAATATAGCAAAATGAAGAGGGAAAAAAAAAGAGCGATTGAGATCGACCGATTGTATGCAAGGCAAAGAATCAAAGGGTGCAATTCTTACCGATTGTATGCAAGGCAAAGAATCAAAGGGGTGCAATTCTTCTTAGCCATCAAAGTCATGAAGCTTCTTTTTGCACATATTAACAACATTTTAGTACTCCTTGCTTAGCTATAGGTAAGACTTTTCAACCCTAGCTTATTTTATAGTGAATGATTGAGTAAGGCATGGTGTTGTTTTAGTTCCAATCTATTGATTGAATAATTCATATTAGTTGCTCTATTCTGCTGCATCACAAAGAAGTATCCGTCGAGCGTATGTGGTATCATGGCTTTGCACATCATATGACACAACAAAAGAAAACACATGTTAATAAAAGAAAAGCAAAAAGCAAACCACATTAAATCACCAAACAAAAAGAATAAGATAAAGCATTACTGTGATTCAAATCTATTGATGGAATAATTTATGTTGGTAACTCTATTATGCTACATAAAATAACTTTATACAATGGGTGGCTATTGATGAAATTCACCTGGTTTCTCATTGATATGTAGCAGAATCTCATGTCACTACAATGATGATGATGATAGGCTATAGTTGCTTCAATGTGCAAATCAAAAGATACATTAATAGCATTTTACGTTAAGCTAAGACAGAATGAAGTTTCCATGTAGCTCAACATGCCATATTTAATGCATACACATTGCCATCGATCCATTTTAGCAAATATTTTTTTTGTATATCTTTCTTTATAAAAGATGGACATCATGCTGCTAAATTATCAACTTTCTCTAAAAGAATAAAATAAATAATATTAAATATAAATTTTTAGACGTGTGGCTGGCTTTCTCGATTGTCAAAGCTGTCAACTTTTAATATGATATCCGTTGGGTGCTAACTATAAATATCTTATTTGGACATGCAATAATTCTAAGCACAATAAAGTGTTTTCATTTTCTTTCTCCATTCAATGAATATGTAAATGCAGAACTTTATATATGTATTATATACCTCTGAAGCTCCAACATATTAAAATGTCGCTTTTGAAAGAAAAAAAAAAAGAAAAAAAGAAAAAAAAGAGACATTTAAAGTTCAATTGAAAGGGCAATTAGAAGTGAAGTTGAGGCTTTACTTTATATATATATATATATATATATATATATATACGTGCACCTTTATAATTTAAATTTAATGATATGTAATTGAAAAAAAAATATGTATTTTTTTTAGGTCTTATTTTCTATTTTAGAATCTAGAGTTTGAACCTCTCCGGCTGGTTTAGCTTGGTTCAACCAAACACCGGTTCATTTCAGAATCGGTCGGCCTACTAGAAAATTACATGCGATCCTAACCATTGAAATGCTATCCATCATCGGTTATTCACGGCCAAGATATTCAGATCACATGTACTCCATTTTCGTCTCTTGGAATTTTAATATCCCGCTCCGACCGTCTAAACGTCCATTCATGCATGATCTACAGAGAGCCTCTGCTAGTCAGTCTCTTATGGCAGTTAAGCTTGATATGGAGCGTGCCTATGACAGGTTGAGCTGGACTTTTTTGTATCGTACTCTGATTGAGTTTGGGTTTCATGACCTGTTCATTGACTGGATTATGGCTTGTATCCAGAAGCCTTCCTTTTCTCTGAGTATTAATGGGATGCAGACTAGTTTCTTCCATTCTTCAGTGGGTTTGAGACAGGGATGCCCGCTATCCCCGTTTTTGTTTGTTTTGGCTGCGGACGATCTTTCCCGTACTTTTCACCAGGCTCAGCAGGATAGTCGTATTGCTCCCTTTCTAGCTGCTCCTTCGGGACCCACTGTTTCTCATCTTCTTTTTGCAGACGACTGTATTCTTTTGGGTCAGGCCTCTATTCGTAATGCTGCTAGTTATGCTTCTCTCATCCAGTGCTACTGCCATGCTTCAGGGCAAAAGGTCAACTTAGATAAGTCCTCCATTTGTTTCAGTCCTAAGACCTCCAGATCCATCAGGGAAGCCATTCACCTAGCTTTGGGCATCTCTGCTAAGGCTGATGGACTGTCATACTTGGGTATCCCGGTTTTGGGTAGGCGTTCACGTATTAGTGATTTCGCTATTTTTGAGAGACGCATTCGGGACCGGATTAATGATTGGCAGATCTCCAGCTTATCCATAATGGCCAGGATCACTCTTATCCGCTCTGTCCTTACGTCCCTTCCTATGCACCAATGCTGCGGTTCCTATCACTTGCTTGCGTCAGATAGAGTGGTGGTTCAGGGACTTTCTATGGGCTTCTACGCAAGACTACCACGGCATTCATCTTCAGGCATGGGATTTGATTTGTATGCCTTTGATTGAATGGGGACTTGGTATTCAGTCCCTGCTTGTTAGGAGAGAAGCTTTGATGGCTAGACATGCTGCGAGGTTTCTCCTTGATCCTCATGGTTTTTGGAGTACTTTCATGAGAGCCAGATATGGTGACTGGTCCTTGGATTTGGACCATCAGCCTATGCGACGACACTCCTTCTTTTGGAAGGAGGTGTGTCGTCATGCTCTGTCTATTCGGAGCAATATTTCGTGGATGATTGGGGAGGGCTCCTCGGTGGATGTCATTCAGGACAATTGGATCTCGGATCTCCCCCTTTCCCGCTGGCCGTCCTTTATAAGCATGGATGTTCCGCAGCATATGAGGGTGCAGGATCTCATCATTCCAAATCTTTTTTCTTGGAATACCTCTATGGTTACCAGCTTATTTGGGGAAGAGCTTGCTCGTAGGATCCTTTATATCCTCCTCACTCTGGGACATATACCTGATATGAGGTTATGGAGGAGATCATGTCTGCCCAGGGCCCCCACTAGGGACCTTATTGGGATTTTTAGACCCCAGCCTCGGGATTCACGGGATGCGAAGTGGATATGGAGGCTCCCTGTTCATCCCAGAGTTCAGTTATTTATATGGAAGATAATGTGGGCCTGTCTTCCTTCTTGCTCTCTGCTGTCAAGAAGGGGTCTTCACATTGAGGCTGTTTGTCTGCTGTGTGGCCAGGATGAGGAGACTATTGATCATGCCATTTTCATATGCCCCATTTTATGTGGAATTTGGTCGAGAATGGGTTATGATTGCAGTATGGATGGCTCTGGTTCTTCGTGCTCCCCTTTCCTTCATGCCCTCCGGACGACTACTAGACAGCGCAATGCCCTTTAGGCTATCACTGCTTACCAGATTTGGCTGTCGTGAAACCAGCTCATCTTTTCTAATGAGATGATTTCCCCTCACAGACTGATTCAGAAGGTCAGATCCATGGTGGCTGAAAGTGCTTCCCTTCTCAATGGTTCAGATTTTTCAAACCTTGGCCTTTGGAGCCCTCTGCTGTTTCGGTAGCGAACCGTCGTTCGATTTACATATATTGGGAGCTTCCCCCTCCAGGGTTTATAAAAGTCAACTTTGATGGAAGTGTTCATGGCCGATTGGCTGGATCTGCTTTTATTATTCGGGGGACTGATGGTGCCTTGCTGGCGGCGGGTGGTTTTGGTTCTCTGGATTCTTCTGTCCCCATGGCTGAGCTTTATGCAGCATGGGCTAGTATCTCCTATGCTGTTAGGCAGCTACATGCCCATTGTCGGGTTGTTGAGGGGGATTCTCTTTATGTTATTCGATGGCTTAGATTAGGATGCTGCGATCAGATCTCCATCAACCCCATTCTCAGTGATATTCAGGCTGCTCTGCGGGGTCTTCTCAGTGTCCATATCCAACATATCTATCGAGAGGCCAATTCTGCGGCAGACTGGACTGCGGCTGCTGTGGCTCAGCACGGAGGATCGTGGATTTGGAAACAGGGTGATCCCTGCCCTTCTGCTCTTATGCAGATTTTGTACTCTGATAGTTCTAGGCTGACTCGCACGAGAATGGTGTGATCGCCCGTCTGTACAAAAAAAAAAAAAAAAGCAGCTCATTCTAGGGTTTTCGTGGTTCTTGGATTCGATCGTCTGAGAGGGAGAATGGATTTCGACGAGTATGATTACCTTGAGAAATCGGTGGAGGAGCCTTCCGAGTTCCGGAAGGAGCAGGATCGCCGGAGCTCCCGGCGCGGTGGCGAACACAAGAAGAACGGCGGCAGGGAGGAGAGGGCGTCGAGGGAAGAGAAGTGGCAGAGTGGCGAGAAGGCGGTTCGCAATGATCGAGATCGCTCGCCTCGGCGCGAGAAGGATCGCCACCGGAGCGGCATGGAGGCGGAGAGGGAGCGCGACAAGAATAGAGACCACCGGATCCAAGAGAGGGATCAGCGGGAAAGAGATAATGAGAAGGAGAGGGATAGAGACAAAGAGAGGGAAAGGGAGAAGGAGAGGGAGAGAGAGAAAGATAGGGAGCGAAATAGGGAGGAGAGAGAAAGAGAGAAGGATAGGGAGAGGGAAAACGAAAGGGATCGGGATAGGGAGAGGGGAAGCAGCAGTGGGTCGAGAAGGCATGATAGAGAAGTTGAAAGAGAGATGGAGAGGGCAAGGAGCATAGAAAGGGCATTGAGAGAAAGAGAATTCGAGAGAGAGAGACGAGGGAAAGAGAGAGCTGGTTGTTTATATTCTTAACTTATGCCTTCGCTTCGACTTATCTATTTTTGTGCTATTTTTGTAACATTTTCATTTGTGAATTATTTATGGTGTTTCATGGATCCGTTTCATTACAAGAAAGCAAGACAGACAAAGTCCACATCAACTTGGGCTACCATAGCCTAAAAAGGGATCCAATTGGTACTTATCCATCTCACTTAACTAGTTATAAACTATCCAACCAATTTCCAATTTTTCGATGTGGGACTATTGGGAGGGGCATCACAATCTATCCCCTTACAGAGGCGACGTCCTCGTCACTATGGGTAATTGATCACAACCATCAGGCAGGCAGGATTCTAGAGGTAGCACTTTGTCCTGTGTGACACTTAACTCCTGCACTTATGACTGGTGCGTGGCTCTGATACCACTAAAGCTGTCACGCCCTAGTCCCAAAATTTGAGTTAGGATGACAACCCGCCGCATGCCAGGCATGCAAGGCGTCATGAATTTCGACACATAAATCAATAAGGTAAAAAAATTCAAATCCATGATTTATTATAAACCATAATTTTCAGTCTTGGGCTACTAGCCCTACACAAAAGCAATACTGGACTACATCCATATAATGGATCTTAATTTATTTAATAGAAGCTCCATCTACCCCAAATATCCTTCTTCACTCCTATAGCTCTGAAAAACATTGTGAGAATTATATGAGCTCACACTCAATAAGTAAGCCTAATACAGTTTCAAATCATCATATTTTATCATATCATATCAAGATATTCTCAAATCATATTTTTATAAAAACTTTCAATTTCAAATACATTTATCATGCTATCAGCACATTCATATCATCAGCTCAAAATAATTTGAAAGTTTAATTAAACAATAAATACTAGAATATGCAATGTAAACAAATCACTGTTTATATATTCATTGTTTTCTTATGTGTTCCACGGCCCTACAACACTCATCTGTTGTATCACTCTTAAATATCCCCTAAGAGGAAGGGTCCTGGTACCAGTGTTATGCCATATCATAATCTATCATCAGAACACATCTTACGGATGTGTGTCCTCCACATATCTTCCCCTGTGGAGGTGAGTTACGTATCACTTGGCATTTCAAGTCATATGAGAACCGTGGTGACACATACAAATAAATTCCATTGTCATCATCATGGTTGCATATTATCATTTCAATAGTACCAACATAATTTGCGAGATTAACATGATTATATTTTTGCATATACAAATATAAGTCATAATGTACAAAATATTACCCAATACAATAGTCATAACAAATGCTTATTTGTAAATTTATAGTACTATTTATTAATTCAATATAAACGAAACTTCCTTTTTCACATTTCATAAATATGCATCTAATTATAAATTCATGATTTATGAATTAAACAATTTATAAAATTTATAATACTTGGCTAACTTACCTCAGAACGCAAATCCCAATTGATAACCCAGCTATTTGGATACCTGGGCACCTACAGCATCATTTTATATAATTAAGTTTCTAAAATCTGAATAATATAGTGACTCTTAAGACTCTACCCAGACCACTTCACGGGCCCAACTTTGGGCTCGAATATCTCTAATGTATAGACCAAAATAGGGAAATAAAATTATTCCCAGAAACTAGAATCAATCCTGATTCGGGCCATAATTTTATTTTACCATTTTCGGCCCATTACAGGGCCCAAACAGCGATCAGCTCAGCCCAGCTAGCCCAATCTCTTCCCTTTTTTTTTTTGCTGTTCCCCTGTTTCAACCGAAACAGGGGCATTCCGTGCCGGCGGCCAGGGCCACCGAAGGCCAAAATTAGGGGCGGCCCGGCCGTCGGTGGCCGGACCAGAGCCGGCCGCGGCGGCGGTCGGCCCCCCTTCCCTCTCTCTCTCTCCAATTTCTCCATATCTCTCTCTTTCTCTTCCACGATTCGCCGCAGCTAGGATTCACGCCGGCGACACGGCCGACCAAATTCGGGGCGGCCCGGCCACCGGTGGTTGGGCCAGAGCTGGCCACCGCCACGACCGGCCTCCCCCCTCTCTCTCTCCTTAATTTCTCTTTTTCTCCCCCTTTCTTCCTCACGATTCGCCGTGGCACATTACTGTGCCAGCGGCACGGCCGACCACCATGGCCGGTCGGACCTCCATCGGATGCTTGCCCGGCGCCGGTGGGGGTCTCCGACTGGAGCTCAGGCCCGGTGAGGCGACGGGCATGCCGCCGGGCCCGAACCGAGGATCAAACTGGCTGTTGCAAGCTCTCTCTCTCTCTCGTCTCTAATCCCTTCTCGCTCTCATTCTATGACTTTCTCTCTCTCTCCCTCCCAGGCATAGATAGAGGACTTACCAGGAGCAGATGCACGCATGATGATGATGGAAAGGAGGCGTTCGAGGATGATGGGAAGGAGGGTTCGCGTGATCCTTTAAAGGCGATGCAGACTTCTCAAATCAAGGGATTTGAGACTCCATTAGTTATGGGGTATTCGAAAATACAACCGTCAGGTGTTATCTATTCCAAGAATATCGCGATTAAGTTTCACGATCAGGTAATCATATCCCGGAGGTTACATTCTTCCCTCATAAAAATTTCGGCCTCGAAATTGATACACTTTCATTAGAGGAATTTAGAATTCCAATTTGTCACACAATCAACTAAGTCTTTATTTAAAAGTCAACAGTCATAGCTACATCATTAACTATATTAGGATACAAATAGTTATGGATACTTCTTTTTCATTTCCTCCTCAAGTTCCCAAGTAGCCTCCCTCTCAGAATGATTACTCCATTGTACCTTGACATAGGGAATGATACGCCGTCTAAGAACCTGATCCTTGCGGTCCACGATACGCACAGGATGCTCCTTATATGATAAATCTTTCCTCAATTGTATAGGCTCATATGCTATGACATGGTTGGGATCAGAAATATACTTCCTCAACATAGAGACATGAAAAACATTGTGTACCCCAGCTAAAATCGGAGGCAGTGCCAGGCTGTAAGTAACCTCTCCGACTCTGCTCAAGATCTCAAATGGTCCAATATAACACGGACTCAGCTTTCCTCTAATCTCAAATCTCATAACATCTTTGGTTGGTGATACCCTTAAGAAAACATGGTCCACAACCTGGAATTCCAATTCCCTTCTTCTTACATCAGCATAGCTCTTCTGCCTGCTCTGAGCTGTACAAAGATGCTCCCTGATCAAATGCACCTTATCTACTGTTTGCTGAATCAGCTCAGGGCCTAGCAATTTCCTTTCCCCCACGTTATCCCAACATATAGGAGATCTGCACCTTCTACCATACGGAGCTTCAAATGGAGCCATCTGAATGCTGGCTTGGTAACTATTATTATATGCAAACTCCACCAAAGGTAAGTGGTTATCCCAAGCTCCACCCAAGTCCATCTCACAGGCTCACAACATGTCTTCCAGAATCTGTATGGTCCTCTCTGATTATCCATCTGACTGGGGATGATAGGCAGTGCTGAAGTTTAATTTGGTTCCCATGGCCTTATGAAGACTCTTCCAAAACTGGGACACAAACCTGATATCCCTATCTGAGACAATAGGTACAGGAACACCATGGAGTCTCACGATCTGCTCAATATACAAATTAGCCAATCTTTCACTAGAGATCCCAACTCTGAAAGGTAGGAAATGAGCTGATTTTGTTAGTCTGTCCACAATAACCCAAACCGCATCATTACTCCTGGGAGTTTTGGGCAGACCAGTCACAAAGTCCATTGTAATCTTTTCCCATTTCCACTTTGGAATCATCAGAGACTGAAGAGGTCTCGCAGGCCTTTGATGCTCGGCCTTCACTCGCCGACACACCAAGCAATTGGCCACATACTGAGCAATGTCCCTCTTCATACCTTTCCATCAAAAATTTTCCTTTAAGTCTCTGTACATCTTAGTGCCACCTGGATGCACAGTATAGGGAGAGTAGTGAGCCTCCTTCAAAATTTCGGCCTTTAGCTCCTCAACGTTTGGCACACAAAGTCTTCCTTCAAATTTCAGGGATCCATCCTCTATTACATAGAATTCATTCTGAACTCCTGACTGCATAGCTTCTTTAATCTTTTGTAAATCTGGATATTCTATCTGAGAGGACTTAATTCTGTCAACCATGGTCGGCTGGAGTACAAGTGCTGCAACAAGCCTATCAAACTGTTGTACTCTCCAACCAACTTCCCACTTCTCCAGATCTCTCAATATGTGAGGCTAGGAAGTAATCATAGCAGCTAACTTAGAAGAGGATTTTCTGCTCAAAGCATCAGCCACTACATTGGCCTTCTCAGGATAATACTGTAGATTCAGGTCATAATCCTTCGATAGTTCCAACCACCTCCTCTGCCTTAAATTCAGCTCGTTCTGTGTGAAGATGTATTTTAGACTCTTATGATCTGTATACACATCACACGACACTCCATATAAATAATGCCGCCAAATCTTCAGAGCAAAAACCACAGCAGCCAATTCCAGGTCATGAGTAGGATAATTCTGCTCATAAGGTTTCAGTTGTCTGGAGGCATAAGCTATCATCCTTTCATTCTGTATCAAAACACATCCCAATCCTTTCCGAGAGGCATCAGTGTATATAATAAAACCTTCAGATCCCGTCGGAAGAACAAGAATGGGAGCTAATACCAGGCGCTGCTTTAACTCCTGAAAACTTTTCTCACACTCCACTGTCCAGTCAAACTTCACTCACTTTTGGGTTAAGCGAGTTAGGGGTAGAGCAATGCAAGAGAAATTCTCCACAAATTTACGGTAATACCCGGCTAACCCCAAGAAGCTTCTGACTTCTGCCACATTGAAAGGTCAGCTCCAGCTAATGATAGCTTTAATCTTTTTCGGGTCAAGAGACACACCATCTTTAGAGATTATATGACCCAAGAAAGATACTTGATCTAACCAAAATTCATACTTCTGTAGCTTGACATAAAGCTTCTTCTCTCGAAGAATCTATACACGATCCTCAGGTGGTCCTCATGCTCCTTATGGCTCTTGGAATATATCAAAATATCATCAATGAAAACCACCACAAACTGATCCAAATATGGTTTAAAAATTCTGTTCATCAAGTCCATGAATGCTGCTGGAATATTAGTTAACCTAAACGACATCACCAAGAACTCATAGTGGCCATATCTGGTTCTGAATGCTGTCTTAGACACATCTCCCTCCTTGACTTTGAGTTGATGGTACCCTAACCTGAGATCAATCTTTGAGAATATCCGGGCTCCTTGGAGTTGATCAAACAAGTCGTCAATCCTCGGCAGAGGGTACTTATTTCGCACTGTTACCTTATTGATTTCCCAGTAATTAATGCAGAGTCGAAGACTGCCATCCTTCTTCTTAACAAATAGAACTGAAGCACCCCAAGGAGAAGCACTGGGTCTCATAAATCCCCGATCTAGAAGCTCCTACAATTGATCCTTCAGTTCCTTTAGCTCAGCTGGGGCCATGCGGTAAGGGGACTTTGATATAGGTCCAGTTCCAGGAACTAGATCAATAGAGAACTCGACTTCCCGATCAGAGGGTAAATTAGTCAAATCCTCAGGGAAGACATCAGAGAATTCTTGAGCTATAGGAATATCCTCCAACTTGGTCTCTTCCTGCTGAAGGTCTTTGACTACAGCAAGAAATCCATGACCACCACTCATCAGATACCTTCCAGCCTGCATCACTGATATGAACACTGAGGCTAGGTGTTTCTGACCACCAATAAAACTGAATTCAGGCTGACTTGGAGTTTTGAAGTTGACAATCTTCCTAAAGCAGTCTACTGAAGCATGATAGGAGGCCAACCAATCCATTCCAAGGATAACATCGAAAAACTTTAGTGGAAGGACAATGAGATCAGCATTCAACCTCCTATTCTCCAAGACAATTGGGCAAGATTTGCATACTGTGTCAACTTTCATAACATCTCCATTCGGAAATGCAATATGCAACTCTTGCTCCAGAGGAATAGGTGTCAATGATGCATTCTTGTCAAGATAGATGTCAGATATGAAAGAATGCGTGGCACCTGGGTCAACTAAAGTTTGAGTATAAGCAGTACCTACTTTAATCATTCCTGGACATAAGTGTAATTTGTTTTAACATCAAAGACTGAACCTAACTTCTAATTAATTATCAATTCATTGCACTAGGTAAGATTGTAATACTAGATATAAAATTAAATGGTATACCTGTCACCACAGAATTAGAGGCGTCAGCATCCTGCTGAGTGAGGTTGAAGACCCTTCCCTTGGTCCTCGGTGGCTGCTGTTGATACTGCTGGCTCATTCCTTGACTTGCAGAAGGCTATTGATCCTTTTGAAAGGGACATGTAGCAATCTTGTGATCAGTTTTCTCACAGATAAAGCATGCACCAGCCAATCTTGTGATCAGTCTTCCTCCTTTTTCTTCTTCTTCTTCTTCCTCTTCTCTTTCTCCTCTTCTTCTCTCTTTCTTTCTTTCTTTCTTTTCTCTGGCTGAACCCACGTTTCCCTTTTTCTCTAATGACTTGGGAACCAAGTCATTGGAAACTTAAGGGTTAAGACATGCCAAATTCCCCTTTTGCCCTCAAACACTCTTAACGCGCGCTTTTTGGAAAACACGTGGCTCACTTATAACCATGATATTTTGCCCTTAGATTTTCTTTCCCAAGTTTCTCTTAACACAATTAGCAATTGATATCAGAGCCTTTTCCCATTTTGCCCCTGATATAGCATTTTTTTAATCGATTTATAGCTCAGATTATCATTTTTTACTTAAAGCGATACTTTTATGTAACATTTCTAATAAAAAAAACTTTACCAGCTTGAAGAACTCGATTTTATAAATCCAACGGTTCAAACAGCATCCAAATCGAACTTGAAACAGATTAAATATGAAATTCTCAAGATTTAACTCGAAAAAACCTGCCGTCTTGGAGTCGGCTCCAACATATTTGGAGTCGGCTCCAGCAGAAATAGGTGTCGGCTCCAGAAAAGTAGGGGTCGACTCTAGAAAAGTAGGGGTCGACTCCAGCTCTGCAGGTGTCGACTCCAAAGCGTACCGAAAGTTTAAAACCGTGCCGGAGTCGACTCCACTCCAAATAGTGTCGACTCCAACCACTAAAAACATCATTTCAGGATAAAACTCAAACTAAACTTAATTTTTCTTGTGATTTAAACCCATTAAAACTTAAGTCTCTCAATTTCTTAAATCAAACTCATTAACATTCAGAAATATACTTATTTACTCCAAAATTTCTTCTCTTTATATTTATCAAAAGGCCAACACACCCACATTTCACTGAAACTTTCTGACTTTCATTTCAAATGAAAATGCCATAAATTACAAGGTTTTCAGGATGTTACAATTCTCCCCCTCTTAAGAAATTTCGTCCCCAAATTTAGCTAGATATATTTTCAAATAGATGGGGGTACTTCAATTTCATCTCATCCTCTCGCTCCCATGTAGCCTCCTCTTTTTGATGATTTAACCATTGCACCTTAACTAATGGAATTCTTTTACTGCGGAGCTGCTTAATCTCCCTACTCAAGATCTTCACTGGTTCTGTTGCAAATGATAAATCCCCCTGTAACTCTATAGTCTCAGACTGAATCACATGAGAGGAATCCGGCACATACCTCCTAAGCATTGATACATGAAATACATTATGAATCTAAGATAACTCTGGAGGTAAAGCCAATCTATAAGCTAGTGTCCCAACTCTTTCCAGAATTTCATAGGGTCCAATATACCTAGGACTCAACTTGCCTTTCTTTCCAAATCTCATAATATCTCGCCAAGGAGATACCTTCAGAAAGACTCTATCTCCAACCTCAAACTTTACCTCTCTATGCTTTTTATCTGCATAGCTCTTCTGTCTATCCTGGGCTGCCTTTAATTTAGCTCTTATAATTTTAACTTGATCTGCTGTAAGCTGCACTAACTCAGGGCCTAACAGCCTTCTCTCTCCCTCCTCATCCCAACACACTGGAGTTCTACATTTTCTCCCATACAAGGCCTCATATGGTGCCATATCAATGCTAGAATGGTAGCTATTATTGTAAGCAAACTCTATTAAAGGTAGATGATCATCCCAGCTACCAGAAAATTTCATGACACAAGCTCTCAGCATATCCTCCAGTGTCTGGATGGTTCTTTCTGACTGACCATCGGTTTGGGGATGAAATGTTGTACTGAACTTCAATTTAGTCCCCAAAGCTTTCTGTAATTCTGCCCAAAATTAAGATGTGAACCTTGGATCTCTATCTGATACTATCGATACTGGCACACCATGCCGACTCACAATTTCATGCACATATAATTCTGCTAATCTATCCAAGGTAAAGATAATCTTAATAGGCAGAAAATGAGCAGACTTAGTCAATCTATCAACTATCACCCATATAGCATCATTGCCCCTTCTGGTCTTTGGGAGTCCTACAACGAAATCCATAGTTATATGCTCCCATTTCCACTCTGGCACAAACAGAGGCTGAAGCTTTTCAGCTGGACACTGATGTTCAGCCTTAATCTGCTGACACACCAAACACTTAGAAACATACTCAGCTATCTCCTTTTTCATACCATTCCACCAATAATTCTGTTTGATAGTTCTATACATCTTAGTACTACCTGGATGTATTGAATAAGCTGAGCTATGTGCTTCCCTTATAATCTGATCTTTCACTGATTCCACAGCTGGCACACAAACTCTGCCCTTGAATAATAACACTCCATCACCTCTAACAGAAAACTCTAACTGAGACCCACTCTGTTGGGGAGTTTGTTGAAAAATTATAAGCCCCAATCTTATTGATTTTGATGATTTCCAAAAGTCATGAATATGTTAAAAGATGTAATGAGTTTATTTACATGAGCAATGAATTTATTTAGAACAATGAATGAGAATGTTAAAGTATGACTTTAATCAAATTAAAAGTAACTTCATGTTCAATGTTTAAGCTTTCAATTAGAAATTCAATACTTAATATTTCAATCAATAAGTTTTTGAAACACTTCTTGAATTGATTCTTAATGTCAATTTTATTTTATTCAAGTCAATTCAATGATTTAAAATGAATCTGGAATGAATTTAAAGTCAATCAGAGAACTTTCTGATTTTTGATACGTTCCGGAGCCGACTCTTGAGTTTCAGAGTCGACTCCCCTCAGAGTACAGAATTGACTGTCTGTCTCGAGTCGACCCACGTAATTTCATGAGTCGACCCCCGATTCTATCGAGCCGACTCCATGACTGTGCGAGTCGACTCCGCTCAGACACCAGAGGTGTGTTTTTCTGAGCATTTCGCGAGTCGACCCCAACATTTCATGAGTCGACCCCCGACTTTCAGGAGTTGACACTTTACTTTTGGTGAGTTGACCCTGTGACTTTCTAAACATTTCTATTTTTAGTATCACGACCTCGAGCCGACTCGGGAAAAGCATGAGTCAACTCCAGCAAATCTGGGCAAAATTTTTTCGAATGCCAACTCAGCGTCAACGGTAAGATTTTCGTTTAACGGCTATTTTTCTTTGTTTCTAATGGCTATATTTTTGCAGAATCTATAAATAGAGAAGCCGTTTTCAAATCAAACAAAGACAAATCGAGAGATATTCATTTCAAGAGAAAAGAAAAGAAAAATCGAAAAAACAGAGCTTCATTTGAAAAAATCCATGATTCAAAATAGAGTGAAGGAAAGAGTGTGAAATCCAAGGAAGCTCCTTCTGTGTTCAAGCTCAACAATCCAAGGAAGCTTCAGAAGAAAATCCAAGAGCTATTCAAGAGCATTTCAAGCGATTTTCAACACTCAAAAGAGGAAAAGCTCAAATCAACTCCAAAGTTCATTCCGTGAAGAATCCAAGCTGAGGCCAGATTCTACACTTCAAAAGAGTTGAGAAAAAGAGGAAAAGAAAAAAAGCTCAAAGCCAACCATCTGCAAATCATGCTTTTCTAAACTTTATTCTTACATTTGTTAATCTGCTCATTGAGGAGCTTTGTAACTGAAAAACCATACTATTATTTTTTGTGTCTAGTTCAATCTGGAGGATTGAACTAGTGGAGGTAGTCTTACCTCGGTACAAGCTTGGCAAAGCTTGGGTTAGGGTTTTTGTGCTAGTGAGCCCTTGAAAACCAGCTGGGTTCGTTGTGATCCCGGGAAAACAACAAGTTTGAGTTGTGAGCTTGTAAAACAACTCTGCTGTAATCTAGGGTGATTATAGTGTGGACCCAAGTGAATCTTGGGAGTGGACATAGGTGTTGGATACACCGAACCACTATAAACTCTTTGTGTTTGCCGTGCTTTCATTGACTCTTCCTCTATCTCTGTTTTATTCACTGCACTTTGTATTTGCATTGCTATTGCCTTCATTCTTCTTAAGCAAAACATTTTTAAAAGGCTAATTTTTAAAGAACCCAATTCACCCCCCCCCCCTCTTGGGTTGTCATCTGGGCCAACAATTGGTATCAGAGCTAGTGCTCATTAGATTTTGATCACACGATCAAGAGCTAAAGTTCCAAATGGCAACACAAGTTGGATCATTTGCTGAAGGTCATTCTACGAATAGACCTCCACTGTTTAATGGCTCAAATTATTCTTATTGGAAAGCTAGAATGAGGATATTCATTCAAGCTTCTGATTATAAGCTATGGGGTGTTATAATCAATGGACCTAGTACACCCACACAGTTATAGATGACACTATTGTTCCTAAGCCCGAAAGGGACTGGAATGATAATGATAGGAAAATGGCACAGCTTAACGCTAAAGCCATGAATGTCTTATATTGCTCCTTAGATGCTAATGAGTTTAATAGAATCTCCACATGTAATTCCGCAAAGGAGATTTGGGATAGACTAGAGGTTACCCATGAGGGTACCAATCAAGTAAAAGAATCTAAAATTAATATTCTTATTCATAAATATGAATTATTTAGCATGAAACAATCTGAAACCATTGCATGCATGTACACTAGATTCACATATATTGTAAATGGTTTGAAAAGTCTTGGTAAGACATATACTAACTCTGAACTTGTTCGAAAAATTCTTAGGTCATTACCAAGGACATGGGAAGCAAAAATGACTGCAATCCAAGAAGCTAAGGACCTCAACACCTTACCCTTAGAGGAGCTTCTAGGATCTCTTATGACCCATGAGCTGACTATGAGGCAGCATGTAGAGGAGGACACAAAGAAAAAGAGAGTTATTGCCCTCAAAGCTGCAAAAGAAGAAGAGAGCAGCAGTGATGATGATGATGATAATGATGAAGAGACTGCTCTCTTAGTAAAGAAATTTAAAAGATTTATGAGGAGAAAGAAACCCTTCCACAAGAAAAAATTTGGAGCTAAGTGGGAAGAAGAAAAGGATAAAAATAAGGACAAGGACAAAGAAAAAGAGAAAGACCCCTTGACTTGTTATGAGTGTAATAAACCGGGGCACTTTAGGAATGAATATCCAAAATTGAAGAAAGTCTACAAAAAGAAAAAGAAGGCTTATGTGGTGATATGGAGTGACAGTGAGGAATCTTCTTCCGAAGAAGAAGAACAAAAGGAAGTCGCAAACGTATGTTTCATGGCGGACGACAACGATGAGGTAAGTTCCGACAACCCTTGCGATAAATTTGCTTTTGATGAACTTTTGATGCTTTTAATAAACTTGTTGGGGATTTCAAAGTTTTGAAAAAGAAATACAAAATTTTGAAAAATGAAAACTTAACTTTCATTCAAGAAAAGGAAAATCTTAATAATGAAGTTAAGAAACTTAAATCTGAAAATAAAATTCTAATAAAAGAAAAAGAATCAATCTCTAATGAAAATGATAAACTAAGGAAAGAGGTTGAAAAACATAAGAACATAGTTGATAAGTTCACATTAAGTTTAACTAAATTAGACATGTTGTTAAATAGTCAAAAAGCAGTTTTTGACAAAGCCGGATTAGGATATAATACTTTGAGAAAACAAAAATCACTTAAAATATTTTTGTGCGTGCTGGCCAAAGTAATTTTACATGCTTTAAATGTAATCAAACAGGACATAAATCTTACGAATGTAAAATTCTAAAACCTAACAAAAACTTAAATGTTAAAGGAAAGAAAATATGGGTTCCGAAAGGAACAATATTTGTTGGTACTAACCATGAAGGACCCAAGAAAGCTTGGGTACCTAAACATAAAGTTTGATATCATTGCAGGAATGTCTTGTGGCCAAGAGATCAAAGAGAAAGTGGTATCTTGATAGTGGCTGCTCAAGACATATGACGGGTGATAAAGAAGAATTCATCACCCTTGAAGAAAAGAAAGGAGGAGTTGTTACATTTGGCAACAATGGCAAAGGCCAAATCTTGGGGTTTGGTAACATTCAAATAACTCCCTCCACATATATTGAGAATGTACTTTATGTTGATGGTTTAAAGCATAACTTAATTAGTATAAGTCAATTGTGTGACAAAGGTTTTAAAGTTTCATTTGAATCTTCTTTATGCACTGTAGCTAATCCCATTGATAATAGCATTGTTTTTATTGGAAATAGAAATGGCAATGTATACATGATTGATTTAGACAAATTGTCTACTAATAATCATTGCTTAGTTGCTAATAATGCTAATATGAATGAGATCGGTTGGTTGTGGCATCGAAGATTAGGTCATGCAAGCACACACCTGATTTCAAAACTAATTAGAATGGATTTAGTAAAAGGTTTACCTAAATTAGATTTTGAAAATAACAAAATATGTGATGCATGTCAGTTTGGAAAACAAACGAAAAGTTCTTTCAAATCTAAAAATATTGTTTCAACTTCTAGGCCATTAGAGCTACTTTACATGGACCTTTTTGGACCAACTAGAACCACAAGTCTAGGAGAAAAGAATTATGGTCTTGTGATAGTAGATGATTACTCTAGATTCACTTGGGTAATGTTTTTAGCTCACAAAGATGAGACTTTCTCGATATTCATGAAATTCTTCAAGAAAGTAACTAATGAGAAAAACACTACCATAGTGTCTCTAAGAAGTGATCATGGAACTGAATTTGAAAATCACTTATTTGAAAGTTTTTGCAATGAAAATGGTATTAATCATAACTTTTCAGCACCTAGGACCCCACAACAAAATGGTGTAGTTGAAAGGAAAAATAGGACTCTAGAAGACATGGCCCGTACCATGCTATGTGAAAGTAAACTCCCGAAATACTTTTGGGCGGAAGCTATTAACACAGCATGTTACATCCTAAATAGAGCTTTAATAAGACCTATTTTAAAGAAAACACCTTATGAATTATGGCATGATAGAAAACCCAACATTAAATATTTTCATGCATTTGGCTGTAAATGTTTTGTTCACAATAATGGTAAAAATAATCTAGGCAAATTTGATGCTAAATCTGATGAAGAAATATTCTTAGGATACTCTACAACTAGTAAAGCATATAGAGTATTTAACAAGAAAACTTTAGTTGTTGAAGAATCCATTCATGTAGTTTTTGATGAATCTTTAGCAACCCATTCTGAAAAACTTGATGATGAAGAAGATACAAACTTAATTGAAAAGGATCTTGAAAAATTAAATATTGATGTATCTTTAGAACAAGACACTAAAGATAATAATTCACCTAAGGATGATGATACTAACACTAATCATAATGATGTAGATCTACCTAGGGATTGGAGATATGCTTATAGTCACCCTAAGGAATTGATTATAGGTGATCCATCTCAAGGAATAAGAACTAGATCATCTATGAGAAATATTAGTAATCATCTTTGTTGAGAAATATGGGAGATTGTATTTACCCCAACTTTATTGATTTTGATGATTTCCAAAAGCCATGAGTATTTTAAAGAAAACAATGAGTTTATTTATCAAAATTCAAAACGAAAGCAATGGACTCTCAATGGTTAAATTTACTGAGTTTTGAATCTATTTGAAAAAGAAGTTTCAAGCTCTATATTAAAGATCTCAAAAAAAGGAATTTTTACACGATATATTTCATTCAATGATTTCTTGAAACATGTCTTGAATTCATTCTTAATGTCATATTTAATGTATTCAAGTCATAATATCATTTAAAATTATTCTGGGACAAATTTCAAAGTCAATCAGAAAAATATCTGACTTTTGATACGTTCCGGAGCCGACTCTAGAGTTTCAGAGTCGACTCCTGCAAGTTACAGAGTTTTCTGATTTTCTCGAGTCGACCCTTGGTTTTCAAGAGTTGACCCCTGACTCTGTGCGAGCTGACTCCTGTCTGTGCGAGTCGACTCCGCTCAAACAACAGAAACCATGTTTTTTGAGCACTTCTCGAGTCGACTCCCCATTTTCCTCGAGTCGACCCCCGACTTTTGGGAGCCGACACTTTGGTTATTCGTGAGTCGACCCTCTAACGTTTAAAATGTTTCTATTTTTAGTAATCGACTTCGAGCCGACTCCCACAAAGCTCGAGTCGACTCCGCGAAATCTGGGCACGATTTTTCACGATGACACATCAGCCCCAACGGTAAGATTTTCAAATAACGGCTATTTTTCTTTGTCTCTAACAGATATATTTTTGCAGAATCTATAAATAGAGGAGCTCTCTTCAAATCAAATCACGAAAGAGAAAATCAAAAGAGAGAAAAGAATATCTTTCAAAAAGAGGAAAAAATAGAGCTTTCATAGAAAAATCTTCTAGTTCAAAATAGAGTGATTCAAAAGGAGTGAAATCAAAGAGGAAGTTTTGTCTGCTCCAGATCATCAATCCACAAGAGTCAAAAGAAAATCCAAAAGCTTTTCAAAGATCAAATCGAAGGATTTTCAACATTCAACAAAAGGAGAAAAAGCTTCATCTCAACTCCAAAGTTTTCAAACGGTCAAGAATCTTGCTGAGGCCTGATTCAATACTTCAAGAGGAGTTAAAGAGGAGAAGGAAGAAAGTCAAAGCCACAACCATCTGCAATCTTATCAGGCTTTTCTAATCCTTTTATACTTTATTTGTATATTTGCTCAAGGGGAGCATTACTATATTTAAACTCTGTTATCTTGGTTGTTGCTGATTCAATCAGTGGATTGAATCAGTGGAGGTTATCATACCTCGTTGCAAGTCGGAGTGCTTGTGTTGGGTTAGTTGTGAGCCCGTGAAAAACAACGTGTAGGGTTTTGTGCTGGTGAGCCTTTGTAAAACCGGCTGGGTTCGTTGTGATCCGGGAAAACAACAAGTTTGAGTTGTGAGCTTGGAAAACAACTCGGCTGTAATCAAAGAGATTATAGTGTGGACCCAAGTGAATCTTGGGAGTGGACGTAGGTGTTGGTTGCACCGAACCACTATAAAATTATCTTGTGTTTGCCGTGCTATATTTTCTCTCTCTATCTCTCTTATTATATGCTTGTGTATTGATTAAAGTTAGCCTCTCACTTGCACATTTTGCTAACTAATCAACTAAATTTAAAAAGACTTAAATTTTTAAGAACCCAATTCACCCCCCCCCCTCTTGGGTTGCCATCTGGGCCAACAATTGGTATCAGAGCAAGTGCTCATTTAGAATTTGATCTCACGATCAAGGGCTAAAGATCCTTATGGCAACACAAAGTGGTTCATGTTTTGCTGAAGGTCATTCTACGAATCGACCTCCTTTATTTAATGGAACCAACTATTCATATTGGAAAGCAAGAATGAGAATATTCATTCAAGCTTCTGACTATGAATTGTGGGGAGTAATAATCAATGGACCTAGTACACCCACACACTTAATAGATGGCACTATTGTTCCTAAGCCCGAAAGGGATTGGAATGATAATGATAGAAGAATGGCTCAATTAAATGCTAAAGCCATTAACATTTTATATTGTTCCTTAGACTCTAATGAATTCAACCGAATCTCAACATGTAATTCCGCAAAAGAAATTTGGGATAGGTTGGAAATAACACATGAAGGAACAAACCAAGTAAAAGAATCAAAGATAAATATTTTGGTTCATAAATATGAATTATTTACAATGGAACAAACTGAAACCATCACATGCATGTTCACTAGATTCACTGATATTGTGAATGGTTTAAAAGTCTTGGAGAATTTATACTAACTCTGAGCTTGTTCGCAAAATTCTTAGGTCACTTCCAAGGACTTGGGAAGCCAAGGTGACAGCCATACAAGAAGCCAAAGATCTGAACATTACCATTGGAAGAGCTTCTTGGTCCCTAATGACTCATGAGCTTCAAGTTAAACAACATGTCAATGAGGATGAGTCAAGAAAGAAGAAGACCTCGCCCTCAAAACTGCAAAATGGAAGAAGCAGCAGTGAAAGAATGATGATGATGATGAGAAACTGCTCTCTTGCAAAAAAAGAAAGTTTATGCAAAAAAGGCCCTTCCACAAAAAGAAATTTGGAGCAAAATGGAAGGAGAAAAAGAAGAAAAAGGAAAGGAAAAGAAAAAGAGAAAGAGCCCTTAGTATGTTATGAATGTAAAAAGCCAGGGCATTTTAGATATGACTGTCCTTTACTTAAGAAGGCCTACAAGAAAAAGAAAAAGCATACATGGCAACTGGTCTGATGAATCTTCTTCGGAAGAAGAAGAACAAAAAAAGTTGCAATATTTGCTTCATGGCGACGACAACGAAGAGGTAAGTACCGAAAACCCCCGATGATGAATTTACTTTTGATGAAATGTTTGAAGCTTTCAATGAATTGATGATTGATTTCAAATCTTTGAAAAAGAAACACAAGTTTTTGAAAACTGAAAATTAGCTTAGCTAAAGAAAAATGAATTAGCTTTAAAGTTAAGAACTTAACTAATGAAAACTTAGTAATAATCAAGAAATAGATTAAATCTGAGATTTAAAAGATCAATTAGAAACCTTAGCTTTAGAAAAAGAACAAAGTTAAAGAAATGATTCATTAAAGAAAGATGTTAAAAATATAAAGACATTGTTGAGAAATTCACTTAAGCTCAACTAAACTAAACATGATTTTAGATAGTCAAAAAGCAGTTTTTGACAAAGCAGGTTTAGGGTATAACACATATAGAAACAAAAATTTTGAAAAATATTTTTGTAAAAGCTAACCAAAGTAATATTACTTGTTTTAAATGTAATCAAAAAGGACATAAATCTTTGAGTGCAAAACAATAAATAATAAAAAAGTTAAACACTAAAGGAAAGAAAATTTGGGTTCCGAAAGGAACAATTTTTGTTGCTACTAACCATGAAGGACCCAAGAAAGCTTGGGTACCTAAACATAAAGTTTAATTATGTTGCAGGAATGTCTTGTAGCCAAAAGATCAAAGAAAAAGTGGTACCTTGATAGTGGCTGCTCAAGACATATGACGGGTGACAAAGATGAATTCATCACCCTGGAAGAAAAGAAAGGTGGAGTTGTTACGTTTGGCGATAATGGTAAAGGTCAAATTATGGGCCTTGGTAAAGTTCGTATAACTCCATCTACATTTATTGATAATGTACTTTATGTTGATGGTTTGAAGCATAATCTAATTAGTATAAGCCAATTATGTGATAAAAACTTTAATGTTTCATTTAAATCTTCTATATGCACTGTAACTAATTCTATTGATAATAGCATTGTATTTACTGGTTATAGACATGGCAATGTTTACTTGGTTGACTTAGAAAATTATCTTTGAGTGATCATTGCTAATTGCTGACAATGCTAATATAAATGAAATTAGTTGGTTGTGGCATCGTAGATTAGGTCATGCAAGCACACACCTTATTTCAAAATTAATTAAAATGGATTTAGTTAAAGGCTTACCTAAACTAGATTTTGAAAATAACAAAATATGTGATGCATGTCAATTTGGAAAACAAACTAGAAGTTCTTTCAAATCTAAAAATGTTGTTTCAACTTCTAGGGCATTAGAGCTACTTCACATGGACCTTTTTGGACCAACTAGAACCACAAGTCTAGGAGGAAAGAAATATGGTCTAGTGATTGTAGATGATTATTCTAGATATACTTGGGTATGTTTTTAGCTCACAAAGATGAGACTTTCTCGATATTCCTGAAATTCTTCAAGAAAGTCACAAATGAGAAAAACACTACCATAGTATCTCTAAGAAGTGATCATGGAACTGAATTTGAAAATCACTTATTTGAAAGTTTTTGCACTGAAAATGGTATTAATCATAATTTTTCAGCCCCTAGGACTCCACAGCAAAATGGTGTAGTTGAAAGAAAAAATAGGACCTTAGAAGACATGGCCCGTACCATGCTATGCGAAAGTAACCTACCAAAGTACTTTTGGGCGGAAGCTATTAACACAGCATGCTACATCTTAAATCGAGCCCTAATAAGACCAATCTTAAAGAAAACACCTTATGAATTATGGAATGAAAGAAAACCAAATATAAAATACTTTCATGCATTTGGATGTAAATGTTTTATTCATAATAATGGTAAAAACAATTTAGGAAAATTTGATGCTAAATCTGATGAAGGAATTTTTTAGGATATTCAACAACTAGTAAAGCTTATAGAGTATTTAACAAGAAAACCTTAGTAGTTGAAGAATCCATTCATATAGTTTTCGATGAGTCTTTAGCATCTAGTTCTGAAAAGCTTGATGATGAGGAAGATACAAACATAATTGAAAAAGATCTTGAAAAACTTAATATTGAAGTATCTTCAGATCATGAGCAAGAAGCTAAAGATGATGATTCACATAAGGACGATGATGTCAATATTGATCATAATGATATAGATCTTCCAAGAGACTGGAGATATGCTCATAGTCATCCCAAGGAATTGATTATAGGTGATCCATCTCAAGGAATAAGAACTAGATCATATATGAGAAATATTAGTAATCATCTTGCATTTGTATCACAAATTGAACCTAAAACTATTGAAGAAGCTGAAAAAGATAATAATTGGATGTTAGCAATGCAAGAAGAATTAAATCAATTTACTAGAAATAATGTATGGACTTTAGTTGAAAGACCTAAAAATCATTCAGTAATAGGATCAAAATGGATATATAGAAATAAACTAGATGAAAATGGCATAGTAATTAGAAACAAAGCTAGATTAGTTGCAAAGGATATAATCAAGAGGAAGGTATTGATTTTGATGAAACCTTTGCACCAGTAGCTAGATTAGAAGCCATTAGACTTTTACTTGCATTTGCATGTCATATGAATTTTAACTTATTTCAAATGGATGTTAAAAGCGCATTTTTAAATGGATTTATAAATGAAGAAGTTTATGTAGAACAACCACCAGGTTTTGAAGATCACGAATTTTCAAATCACGTTTTAAATTGCACAAAGCTTTATATGGTTTGAAACAAGCACCTAGAGCTTGGTATGATAGGCTAAGTAAATTTTAATTGAAAATGATTTCACAAGAGGAAATGTAGATAAAACATTATTTTTGAAAAGAAAAAGTAAAGATTTACTTGTAGTACAAATATACGTTGATGACATTATTTTTGGTGCTACTAACGATTCTCTATGTCAAGAATTTGCAAAGTTGATGCAGGGAGAATTCGAGATGAGCATGATGGGAGAACTCAACTTCTTCCTTGGACTCCAAATCAAACAAAGCAAAGAGGGAATCTTCATCAACCAAACAAATACACAAGAGAAATCCTAAAGAAGTTTGGTATGGAATCAATGAAACCCCTCGGAACACCAATGAGTCCTTCATGCAAGCTAGACAAAGATGAAGAAGGTAAAAAGGTTGATCAAAAGTATTATCGAGGTATTATCGGATCCCTTCTTTATTTAACAGCAAGTAGACCAGATATTATGTTTTCTGTATGTTTATGTGCTAGATTTCAATCAGAACCTAAAGAATCACACTTAATAGCTGTTAAAAGAATATTAAGATATCTAAATGGAACAAAAAATGTAGGTTTATGGTATTCTAGAGACTCACATTAAACCTAATTGCATACTCAGATTCTGATTATGCTGGATGTAAATTAGATAGAAAAAGCACAAGTGGTGCATGCCAATTCTTAGGAAGTAACTTAATCTCATGGTTTAGCAAAAAGCAAAATTCAGTTGCATTATCAACTACTGAAGCTGAATATGTAGCGGCTGGAAGTTGCTGTGCGCAAATCCTATGGATTAAGCGACAACTTGAAGACTATGGTATCACACTTAATAAGACACCCATAAAATGTGATAATACAAGCGCAATCAATTTAACTAAAAATCCAATTCAACATTCAAGGACAAAACACATAGAAATTAGATATCACTTTATAAGAGAACATGTAACTAATGAAGAAATTTGTCTTGAATATGTTAACACTGAAGAACAATTAGCTGATATTTTACAAAACCTTTAAGCGAAGAAAGATTTTGTTATCTTAGAGGAGAATTAGGGATTTGTGATCCTTTGGAATAGATTTTGAAACCCCTAAGGAAATGTATCTAGAGTTCTTTCAATTTCTCAAAATCTTAAGGAAATTTTATCTAGAACTCATATCAATTTGATCTCTCAAAATCCATGATTTTTAATCATACTCAAAGATCAAATTCCGGACTCATTTCAGATTCTCTGAATCTTATTTTTTTTTCTCTGAAATGGTCTCGGAGCCGACTCGGACAGTATCGGAGTCGACCCCTGTTTCTATTGAAACTCGGGAGCCGACCCCCGCTCTGCGCGAGTCGACTCGATTTCGGGTCCGTGCTCTGTGACTACTCGGGAGCCGACTCCACGCTTTGCGCGAGTCGACTCGACGTGGTCCCAGTTTGATTATCTAGGGCACGAGTCGACCCCACGGACATTTCAATCATTTCAAATCATTCCAAACTCTTTCCAAAGCTTTCCCAAACCCTCCAAAACTCCAAAAACCTCTGATTATTCACTCCATCTAGATCTATGGCACCTAAAACCCGTGGAGCTAGCAGTAGTGGCGCCGGATTGAAGAGGAAACGGACCGTTCGACGACCCGTCCGCGAGCCGTCTCCGGATTCGTCCTCTACCCCTTCTCCGAGTGATTCTCCTGCTCCAGCTACCACTCTTCAGGTAGATCACCTTGCCAGTAGAGTTATCACAACAGGTAGAAAGGTTGATTTTGAGTTATTTGAGAATGAAGGTTTTATAATAGGTAGACAGTTGATTGAGATGGGATTTGAGAAAATGTGTTCACTGGATTGTCCCACGTACCCTGCTCTAGTTAAGGAGTTTTACAAAAATTTGACCAGAGGAGATGATGGTTTAGTGAGCGTAGTGAGAGGCATTGGACTGAACATCACTGCCACTATTCTATCTAGATTGTTAAATTTACCCCTGTCTGGACCATCCACTTTGCCCCAGAGGATAGATCGCCAGCCCTCACAAGATTATTGAACAGAAATTTTGAGGGATTTGAAGAAGTTTTGCAAGTCAATTGCCTTTGGAGCTGAGATTACTTCACAACATCTGCAGTAGAATTTTGTTTCCCAAGACTGGCAGATTCGACTATGTATCTGAGAGAGATATTTTTATTATGGATGCTGTTGTTTCTGGGAAGCCTATTAATCTGCCTCGGATGATCATTGGTACATTGCTGATTGTGGTGGGAAGAAGAAGTCAAGTTTGCCCTATGGCATGGTTCTAACGAAGTTATTTCAAAGCCAAGGGATTGCATTTGGTGATAGTGAGCCGAAAAAGGAATTAAGGCATACTGATTTTTACTCTTTGGCTACTATTCATCGAATGGGTTTGTTAAGAGGAATGGAAGTTGGGAGAGAAAGAATATTGCAGAGGACAGAGCTATAGATGCTGAGGCCCCCAGACCTTCTGTGAGACATTCATCACCTGAGCCTCCTCAGAGCTCTTCTGTTCCAGATTCTGTTCCAGCCCTGCCCCTGATTCTACCCCTGCTCCTGCTATTGCTCCTGCTCAGACTTCTACTTTATCATCTGTTAGCTTTTCTGATGTACAGTTAGATCAGCTTAGATCCTTATTCAAATCTGAGATAAGTGAGCATGAAAATAGACTGAAAAATGAATTTGATGAAAAGTTTATGAATTTGAAAGAAGCCTTGTATTCACTTAGTGATCGGGTTGCATCGATTGAATCTACTCTTAGTTCATCCACCAGCTCCTTAAGTGAAGACTTGAAGAATATTTTTGGAGAACTTAAGGATATCTGCGGTGACTCAGAGACCTATTCCCAGTGCAACGCCGAGCTTCAGGATAAGATTACACTGCTTGTACTTTTGTAGATAATAAGCTTAAAGATTATGTTAGACTACAATGTGAAGGAATGAAGCAGATAGTTGATCATTTGAATAGGATTACAAGAAGAAACTTTTGATATTTTTAATGTAATCTCTTTTTGATGTAATGAAGTCAAGTTTACTTTCAATGTAATGAGTATGTTTACATTTTCATGTAATATCATTTTGAAGTAATGAGAAAGTTTGATGCATTACTTATGTCATTTCAATTGTAAGTATCTTGAATATCTTGAATGATTATCCTCAATTGATAATTTGAATGGTAAAAGATAAAGAATGATATTGATATAAGTAATCCTTCCTAACCTTTTTGTTGATTACAAAAAAGGGGGAGAGATTTTATTTAATCGTATATGCTTTCAATTGCTTTCAATATACTTTCAATGCAAAATTTAAATTTGAAAGAGGGAGAGATAATTTGAATATTAAAGAGGGAGAGTTAATCTAAGTAAAAGGGAGAGATAACCAAGTTATCATTATGCTTAATGTTTGAAAAGGGAAAAATTATTTGCTTGAACTTAACAATTGAAAATTTTGAATGAATTACAAAATTGAGTTTCATAGGGGGAGCTATCTCATTTAGGGGGAGCCTCTCAATGAACATAAAAATTGATTTTGGTATCGAAAATTTTTCAATACAAACATGCATATACTCAATGTTTTTGTCATCATCAAAAAGGGGGAGATTGTTGAGAAATTTGGGAATTGTATTTACCCCAACTTTATTGATTTTGATGATTTCCAAAAGCCATGAGTATTTTAAAGGAAATAATGAGTTTATTTATCAAAAACCTTGAGCTTATTCAAAATGAAAGCAATGGACTCTCAATGTTTAAATTCACTGAGTTTTGAATCAATTTGAAAAAGAAGTTTCAAGCTCTATATTTAAGATTTCAAAAAGGAATTTTTACATGTATATTTCAATCAATGATTTCTTGAAACATGTCTTGAATTCATGCTTAATGTCATATTTATTGTATTCAAGTCAAATATCATTTAAAATTATTCTGGGACGAATTTCAAAGTCAATCAGAAAAATATCTGATTTTTGATACGTTCCGGAGCCGACTCTAGAGTTTCAGAGTCGACTCCTGTAAGTAACAGAGATTTCTGATTTTCTCGAGTCGACCCTTGGATTTCAAGAGTCGACCCCTGACTCTGTGCGAGCCGACTCCTGTCTGTGCGAGTCGACTCCGCTCAAACAACAGAAACCATGTTTTTTGAGCACTTCTCGAGTCGACTCCCCATTTTCTTCGAGTCGACCCCCGACTTTCGGGAGCCGACACTTTGGTTTTTCGCGAGTCGACCCTCTAACGTTTAAAATGTTTCTATTTTTAGTAATCGACTTCGAGCCGACTCCCACAAAGCTCGAGTCGACTCCGCGAAATCTGGGCGCGATTTTTCACGATGACACATCAGCCCCAACGGTAAGATTTTCAAATAACGGCTATATTTCTGTGTTCTAACGGATATATTTTTGCAGAATCTATAAATAGAGGAGCTCTTTTCAAATCAAAAAAGAGAAAATAAAAAGAGAGAAAAGAAATCTTTCAAAAAGAGGGAAAAACAGAGCTTCATTGGAAAAATCATTTGAGTCAAGAAAGAGATTCAAAAGGAGTGAAATCAAAGAGAAGATTCGTGTGCTCCAGATCTCAATCTACAAAAGTTCAAGAGGAGATCCCAAAGCAACAAAGAGCAAATCAAGATCTTCCAACCTAGAAGAAAAGAGAAAAAGCTTCAACCAACTCCAAAAGCCCAAAGCTAAGAATCTGTGCTGAGGCCTGATTCCACACTTCAAAGGAGTTGAGAGAAGGAAGAAAGCCAAGCCACAACCTTGCAATTTATCAGGCTTTTCTAAACCTAAGCTTTATTTGTATATTCTGCTCTAGAGGAGCTGTTGTATTTAAACTCTGATTATTTTCTTGTGTACTGATTCAATCAGTGGATTGAATCAGTGGAGGTAGTTGTACCTCGTTGTAAGCTTGGGTAGCTTGTTTTGGGTTCGTTGTGACCCGTTAAAAACAACGAGTTGGGTTTTGTGCTGGTAAGCCCGTGTAAAACCGGCTGGGTTCGTTGTGATCCCGGAAAACAACAAGTTTGAGTTGTGAGCTTGTAAAACAACTCGGCTGTAATCTAGAGATTATAGTGTGGACCCAAGTGAATCTTGGGAGTGGACGTAGGTGTTGGTTGCACCGAACCACTATAAAATTATCTTGTGTTTGCCGTGCTCATTTGTCTCTCTCTATCTCTCTTATATTGTTTGTGCATTGCTTAAAGTTAATTTCTCTCACTTGCACATCTTGTTAATTGTTTAAAACATTTCAAAAAGTCTTAAATTTTTAAGAACCCAATTCACCCCCCCCCCCCCTTGGGTTGCCATCTGGGCCAACAATCTTGCATTTGTATCACAATTGAACCAAAAACTATTGAAGAAGCTGAAAAGATAATAATTGGATGTTAGCAATGCAAGAAGAATTAAATCAATTCACTAGAAATAATGTATGGACTTTAGTTGAAAGACCTAAAAATCATTCTGTTATAGGATCAAAATGGATATATAGAAATAAACTAGATGAAAATGGCATAGTAATTAGAAACAAAGCTAGATTAGTTGCAAAAGGATATAATCAAGAAGAAGGTATTGATTTTGATGAAACCTTTGCACCAGTAGCTAGATTAGAAGCCATTAGACTATTACTTGCATTTGCATGTCATATGAATTTTAACTTATTTCAAATGGATGTAAAAAGTGCATTTCTAAATGGATTTATAAATGAAGAAGTATATGTAGAACAACCACCAGGTTTTGAAGATCACAAATTTTTAAATCACGTTTTTTAAATTGCACAAAGCATTGCATGGTTTGAAACAAGCACCTAGAGCTTGGTATGATAGATTAAGTAAATTTTTAATTGAAAATGATTTTATAAGACAATGTTGATAAAACACTGTTTTTGAAAAGAAAAAGTAAGGATTTATTAGTAGTTCAAATATATGTTGATGATATCATTTTTGGTGCTACTAACAATATTCTATGTCAAGAGTTTGCCAAGTTAATGCAGGGCGAATTTGAAATGAGCATGATGGGAGAACTCAACTTCTTCCTTGGACTCCAAATCAAACAAAGCAAAGAGAGAATCTTTATCAATCAAACAAAGTACACAAGAGAAATTTTAAAGAAGTTTGGTATGGAATCAATAAAACCCCTCGGAACACCAATGAGTCCTTCATGCAAGCTGGACAAAGATGAAGAAGGTAAGAAGATTGATCAGAAATATTATCGAGGTATAATCGGATCCCTACTTTACTTAACTGCAAGTAGACCAGATATAATGTTTGCTGTTTGCTTATGTGCTAGATTTCAGTCTGAACCTAAAGAATCACATTTAATTGCTGTTAAAAGAATACTAAGATATGTAAGTGGAACAAAAAATGTAGGTTTATGGTATTCTAGAGACTCAACATTAAATCTGATTGCATACACTGATTCTGATTATGCTGGATGTAAGTTAGATAGAAAAAGCACAAGTGGTGCATGTCAATTCTTAGGAAGTAACTTAATCTCATGGTTTAGCAAAAAGCAAAATTCAGTTGCATTATCAACTACTGAAGCTGAATATGTAGCAGCTGGAAGTTGCTGTGCTCAAATCCTATGGATTAAGCGACAACTTGAAGACTATGGTATCTCACTTGATAAAACACCTATAAGATGTGATAACACAAGTGCAATTAATCTAACAAAGAATCCAATTCAACATTCTAGAACTAAACACGTAGAAATTAGATATCATTTTATAAGAGAACATGTTGCAAATAATGAAATTTGTCTTGACTATGTTAACACTGAAGAACAATTAGCAGATATATTTACAAAACCCTTAAGTGAAGAAAGATTCCGTTATCTTAAGGAGAGTTAGGGATTTGTGATCCATTAGAATGAATTTGAAACCCTAAGGAAATTTTATCTAAAATTCTTTCAATCCTTGATCTTTAAGGAAATCTTATCTAGAATTCACATCTAATTGATCAATACAAATCCAATGATTATTTATCAATTTTTATGATCATGTTCCGAACACATTTCAGAAATTTCATGTTTTTTTGCTCTGAAATGGTCTCGGAGCTAACTCGGTGCGTATCGGAGTCGACTCCTGGTTTCTGCTGAAACTCTCGGGTCGACCCCTCCTCGGCGCGAGTCGACTCCACTTCGGAATGGTTTTCTGTGACTATCCGGAGTCGACCCCTCGCTTTGCGGGAGCCGACTCGAAGTGTCCCAGGTTGATTTATCTAGGGCAGAGTCGACTCGCCGTTCTTTTCTAACTTTTCAATCTCTCAAATACTCTCTCCAAAACACTTCCAGACCTTCCAAATTTCCTAGAATCCCTGATTAACCCTTCCAATCGATCAATGGCCCCAAAACTCGAGGTTCCAACCTTTATGCGGCCGGTGTCAAGATGAAGAGAGTCGTGAGGAAGACAGTAAGGCGTCCGGTTCGTGAGCCATCACCTAGCTCGGATTCAACTTCATCTTCTTCAACTCCAAATGCTTCTCCAGCTACTGCTCCTCTCAGGTAGATAGATTAGCTGATAGATCATTACAACGGGAAGAAAAGTGGATTTTGAGTTATTTGAGGCAGGGATTTCTCTTGGGAAGACAATTAATAGAAATGGGTTGGGAGAAGATCTGTTCCCTAGACTATCCTACTTATCCGCTCTAGTAAAGGAGTTTTATAAGAACTTGTCGAGAGGAGATAATGGTCTCATAAGCATTGTTAGAGGAAACCGAATCTCAGGACTGTAGAGCTACTATCAAGATTATTGGATCTACCCATATCAGGAACTGCTACATTTTCTTTGGATGACAGATGCCCAGCTCTTGTCTAGATTATTAACCGAAAGTTGTCGGTTTTGAGGAAGTATTTGCCAATCAATTACCCTTAGAACTTGAGATTTTCACAACATATGTAGTAGGATCCTTTTCCAAAACTGGAAGATTTGATTATGTGTCGAAGGGATATTTTTTGTGATGGATGCTATGTAACGGGCAAACCAATTAACCTTCCCAGTATGATTCTTGGTATTGCTGACTGTGGAGGAAAGAGGAAATCAAGCTTGCCCTATGGTATGATCCTCACTAAGATTTTCCAGAGCCAAGGATGTTATTTCTGATAGTGAGCCCATAAGAAACTTGAGACACACAGACTTTTACAGCCTGCCACTATTCATAGGATGGGATTTTATTAAGAAGAATGG
>UESW01004776.1:0-244772 GCA_900491605.1 Calamus simplicifolius
TAAGTAAAACATCATCGATGAACTTTCTCCCTTTCTTTGTATTAATTACAATTGTGCCTTTGCCTCTTGTTTGGACTAGTACTACACCATTTTTCATCTTCACTTGTGAGATTGAAGAACTATCAATGTCCACAAAGATGGATTTATCATCGGTCATGTAGTTGCTACATTCACTATCAAGATACCATACATCATTCCTTTGCTACTTCGCAGTTTGATATGCATAAATGTGCTTTGCTCATCTTTATTTTCTTCGAAGAAGTGTGCTTGTTCACTTGCTTAGTACCTACAATCTTTTTGAACATATCCAAATTTTTTTCAATTATAACATTAGAGTTTTCTCTTAAACGAACAATCTTTTTTAATATGAAAAGATCTTTTATATATATTACACTTTTGTTGAGTGCTATCATCATTTTATCTTCTTGGAAGGTTATTTATTTGCCTTCCTTACCTCTTCCTCTTATATTTCTTTCTTCTCCTCTACTTTGGTTTCCACCTCTAAATGACACTCTTTTAACTTATGCATGACTAGATGATTCTCTTTGAGAACTTAAACATTTTGAGTTTAGATTGAAAGGCACTTTCAATTGATGATTCTTTATGCCTAAATAATCTTTGCTCATGAGCCTCAAGAGATCCCATTAACTCATGAACACTTAACATAGAAAGATCTTTAGATTCTTCAATAATTATAACTATTGTATCAAATTTTGAAGGCAAACTAGCCAAAATTTTCTCATATATTCTTTTCTCGATGATGGTTTTACCATAGCTCTTCATTTGATTAACAATCTCTACGATTTTAGAGAGGTAATCCTTTAATTTCTTATTTTCTTACATTCTCAAATTATCTAACACTCTTCTTAGAGTTTGAAGTTTGATAGCTCTCACCTTGGTGTTTTTTTTGAAATTCCTCTTGCAAAATGTTGCATGCCTCCTTTGATTTAATGGTTCTAATGATTCTTGAAAAAATCCTATCAGACACGACTTGTTGGATGAAGAACAGGGCTTTGGCATCCTTCTTTTTATGGTCCTTCAATTGCTCCTTTTATTAAATAGGGCTTTGGCATCATTCTTTTTATAGTCCTTTAATTGCTCCCTTTGTTGGTTGGTTGGAGTAGATGGCTCTTCATACCCATTCTCCACTAAATTCTAAATTTCTTGTGAAATGAAAATGGTCTTCATTTTGATGCTCTAATAATCATAATTTTCACTATCAAAGATAAGAATAGAAGGATGATTAATGCTCATACCCATATTACTTGAGCTTGCCATGGAAATATTTTAGGATAGTGCTGCCGTGTTTATTTGTTCCACTTGCTATGAACCAAACCAGCAGCTTTTTCTTCTTTCCTTCCCCACTTTCTTTTTTTTTAAAAGAGACAAATTCTGTTCAATTATCATGTCTCCAAGTGCCCTTTCCCAAGTAGAAAAGAAGGCCTCTTTCAGACGGAAATGCAATTTTTTTTTTCAGATATGAGAAGCTAGTCATCTTCTCTGACCTTTTCTTCTCCCATTCATCTACAAGCACCTTTGGCTCTGATACTAATTTCTGATGGGATTGGTTTCCACCGTCAGCCTTCGGTTTTGATCTCCACCGCTCACTTCGTCGGGCTAAAAAGCGGAAGGAGGATGAAAAATGAAAGGAGTAGGATAGAACATAAAAAGTATACGAGAAAGAAAAAGAGACAAAATGGAGATCATGCCCTCTCACCATGGATCTTGCCATGAACCAAGATGAAGGCGTGGAAGAAGAAAAAGAAAAATAAGAAAAGAGGAAGTAGGGAAGAAGACAACTGATTTTTCTTCTCAACAAGAAACACAGGATTCATTCATATTTACAATATTTTAAACATAATGCCCGTTTTACATGTGAGGCCACCTTACTCTCGATTAGTTTATACATCAAAACATAAAACCACCTTAATAACATAAGTTCAACTATATATATGAGCCCAATATATACTAAATCAAAAATAAAATATAGCACTTAAAAATTAACAACAACAACCATTACATTTTGTCATTTACAATTTAGAATCTCTTCAAATGAGATCCGGCACAGAATAACATGACCATAATAGCAACAAGTTCAAACTTCAGAATAAACCTTAAAATGAGGTTCCCAAACAGCGAGCACACAGAATAGCACACAGAATAACATACCGATAAAGACTAACAAGTTTGCTACCTAGACTTCCACCGCATCATGCATCCCCCTTGCGGAGATTTGGAGACACCCACCAATGCATTGTCGCCTTAGTCCTCCACGGAGCAATCCCATCCATCTCACTCAAATCAAAGATATCTTCACAACTGCAGTCCTCTAAGTTGAAGACGCCGATGAAATCAGCCCCAGCATGGCCTGTGGCGTCATACATGTTGTGAGCGTTGACATAGTAGATGCAATTCCCCTTGAACCCAGGGAAATCTTGAGCAGAAATGGAGAGGGAGTGACCAGGACCCAAGAAAAGGACCCGATCGCCAATGCTATGGACTCGTGTCACCTGCAGAGGCTCATCTAAGTCACCGGCCAGATCATGCAGATCGATCTTATGCACACGGAATGACTTATTAATTCTGTAAGGAGTGATGGTAGTTTCGTGGTGTTCAGTGACCAGCAGCAGTTCCCCTGCCGACTCGACCAAGTATGTCACCATGCAACTGGGAAAGTCCAGCTGGGCCATCGTCTTCCTGACTGAGGGGCAACTGAAATCAAGTAACACCAGACTATTCCCGTCAATGATCGCACATAGTTTCCGCTCTGGAAATGGTATGATGTCGAAAATATAGTAGTCAGGGAAGCCCGAGATATCTATCTCGGTCCACGATGTGTCTCCCAGCCGGCAGTAGAAGGTGTGGAATGCAATATAGGATTTAAGCACGACGACTGTGGCGGCCTGCTGGTCGAGAGTTGGATCGGCAGATAATACGGCCTGGTGGACGAATATGTTCACCATCTCTTCTGCATTCAAGCTGGGGGGTCGATAACCAGATAATACAGCGAAAGTTCGCGACGCGGTGGCAAATAGTAGGAAGTTATGTGGAAAGCCGGGGATGGTGGTGAGAGGAGGGAGAGGGATCTCGGCCCCGGTAAATGGGTTGAGGAGGAAGGGAATAAAATCTGCGCCAGTGAGGAACAGCCATCCAAAGGAAGAGCCCAGGCAGCACTTACCCCGACCCCGAGTGTCGTCGGAAACCTGAGAGAAGTTATGTTTGCGGGTGGTGGCGATGTCGATAAACGAGCCGAGGCCGGTATCGGGCTCCAGCGGTAGCATCAGGAAAGGGGGCTGAAGGGGGAGATGGCGTGGGTGAGGGGAAAGAACAGCGAAGAGCCACCTGCAGGTGGCCCGGAAACGAAGGTATGCAGCGGCGCTCTTCCCTAATAGGCCGACGTACTCGAGGATCTCCGGCAGGAGCTTGGCGTCTGGGGGCACCGTCAAGCTCGTCATCGAGGAGCTGCTTCCCCGTTCTCTCTCCATTGCGAACGTTTCACGTCTGGTGCTTGGGTTCATCGAAGATGTTCGGGGGATATAAAGACAGAGAGTCGCAATGACTAACGCGTTGTGGTCAGAGAAGTGGCAGCAACATTCCTACACGCGTCTCGGTTGTATGGGGGTGGAGGGCTGTCCTTTGGACATGAAGTAACAACACCCGCATGGCCGCCGTGACACTAGCGAACAAGTCTGGAACGGGACCTAGCGGCTTTACCCAGGAGTGGTGTACGGATTAATTTGGTGGGCGCCGAAGTTGAGATGAACGTGGAGTGTTGTGAAGGCATACCGCTGGTTTAAGGCAAAGCTTGGATCGACTACTGTTGTCGGAGCAAGTGCGTCTTGAGTTTTAACATCGGGCATGTCGGTGGGAGGATAGGTTGGATTCAGCTCTCGGTTTTTAGGCTGGCCGAGGCAAGAGGTTGAAGAAGTTTAAAAGACGGAACCATTGCTACGCCCTAGATTCTAATCTGGAATGCAACAATTCATATATATGGCACGTTAGGCACACAAGGCATCATAAGGCATCCAACAACAGAAGTTATCATTTATTTAAAAGATTATGAGCTGGGCTACGGTGAAAATAAAACGGAAAGGAAATATATACCTACTGACCCGTGCTTTAAGATTTGCGGTTCGGCTGTTGATTTCGTGATCTCAGGCGATCTTTGCCGTGCGCCGGTGACAGACCTTACTGGGTAGTGGGTAATGGAGAACACTATCCCCCCCTACTCCTACAGTGGATGAAGCTAATAAGGTGGATCGGACGCCGTAAAGACGGGCTGCTGAAATACGTTTCGTTTGGGTCGCTCTATCCCCTTCTCTAACGAAAATGGTGGAGTTGAAGAGGCATTTCTCGAAGGTAATCCAAGTGCCTACAGAGACTTTAAAGGCGGAAGCTTCTAGATAAGAGAAGATGGCCATCATAGCGCGAAACTTCCACCGTTGGGTTCCACTGGATGTAATCATCCGTGAGTTCTAGCAAGCTGGTATTTCTGGTGAAATTAATGATGTGTGCCTTGCTCATAGGTGCTATATCTTTAAATTCTCTAATCACAATGCTAAGGAGATGGTCCATAGAAGGCTGTGGATAGCCAACGGGCAACCTATTGCCACAGAGGAATGGTCATCAGAATTCATTCCGGCGCTTGATTCTATGGCAACAACCCTGCTATGGGTAAGGCTTTCTAACCTGCCACAGGAATTCTGGGCAGACGAGATACTAAGCACCATCCTCGCACCAGCATGCCACTTTGTTTGCTTTGATTCCTCCACCAAAGAGAAAAATAGAGGAGGTTTTGTCCAAACCTATGTACGGATCGACTTGCGACGGCCCCTTCGGCCGGGAGTCATGGTTAGGGGCAGCCGAGCTCCCTTTTGGCAATAATACGCCTATAAACACCTGGAAGGAGTTTGTCATGGATGCGGCTCCTGGCATCTTAACAGTTCCTGCTCCTCATTGCCGAAGGCTGAGCCATCTTCGGTAGGCTCCAAGTACAATCCTTGGATGGTAGCTCTGAGATAGCGAAGACCTCCCAAGCCCTAGCACCGAAGATGAGGAGGAAGCCCCAAACCATATCTAACCTTGGCTTTGCTCCTCGATTAGCAAACGGGTGGCAAGAGACGGCGAGGGTTGCTCGTCGGCTGCCCAAGAATATCATTTTGATGATTGAAGCCCCTGCTTTAGCTTCAGCTCATAAGTTAGTGGAATTGAATAAGGAAAATCAGGCTGAGGGTGACGTGCCAATGGAAATGGGTGTGCTGGGCTCTATGGAAATGATACTGAGAATGGGACTGCAGCTCAAACTGAGAGCAATTAAGTTCAGCAGCATATGAAATCAAACCTGATCTCGGAGAACCCCTTTGCACTGCTGGGCTCAGATAAATGGGCTGATTGGCCTATCGTCAGCAAGGATGCTTACCCTGGTCCATCAAAAAGGGCTAGGCCTACGAAGACTTAATTTCAATGAGTCGCCACTAAAAATGAAAAAGAAAAGGAAAAATGACTTCTCTTGAAACAAAAAGAGTATAGGATAAATTCATATTATTAGCATCCATGGACTCAAATCGGGGCACTGCTGTTCAGGTTACCAAGGGTGCTAAGTCCACCCGTAGTCAGGGTGGGACTCCTGATGGGGAGAAGAAAGTATTTGATCAGCCAACTCAGCTAGAGAGATGAAGTCATGAGTCGGCTGTCTCTTGCCTAAAGAAAGTAATCAGGGGACAAGGACAGGACATGCAGATTATGGCCCCGCCCCCCTCGGTGGATGAGCCTACAGAAGTTATGGAGGATACCCATCTGATGGATTGTTCTAGTCAGAATCCTAAGGAAGGCATCTCATTTTTTGGGTGCCTTCCTAACACTGATATGATGGAGGACAAGGCTAGGGCCTAACCCCCCCTCCTCCAACCTCAATATGAAGATTTTTATTTGGAATGTTAGAGGAGCCCGAAAATCTTCGTTTTGCTCCTCTTTTGGAAGACTTATGCAACTTCATAGCTTTGATATATGTATTCTTTTGAAAACCCAATTGTCGGGAGACAGTTTAGTTTGATTTTGGAGATAGGTTACTAGATCGTGGTCTTCTTATGTTGTGAAGTCTATGGGTCTATTAGGAGGTATTTTGGTTCTTTGGCATAACACCTCCATCTGAGTAGATGCCCTTCATAGGTGCAATCAGCAGGTTGCTCTTATCATCTCTAAGGGGACATTCGATCCCTGGCTTCTCTCAGAAGTTTATGCGAGCACTGATTTTTAAAAAAGGCATGTCCTATAGTCTGATATTCTCTCTCTTCTTGACAAGGGTTGCCCATCCCTTATTGCTGAAGACTTTAATTGCATCATTGAGGCCAGTGAAAAGAGAGGGGGTAGACAGTTTGTTGATTTAGCGAACATAGCTGAGTTCAGAACATTCATCTCCTCTGCTGGTCTGTTTGACTTTGGGTTCTTGGGTCCCTAATACACTTGGTGTAATAATTGCCTCGAGTTTGGAAGAGACTGGATAGGGCTATGGTCATGATCCAGTGGCTTCAGATTTATCCTTCTGCTACTGTTACTCATCTTTCAAGGATTGCTTCTGACCACTGTCCCATTCTCATATCCATGGAGGCAGCTATGCAGTAGTAGAAACAGTTTTAATTTGAGCAGTTTTGGACCTCTTATTCCTCGGCTCGGACCATTATCTTTCAAGTTTGGTGCCTGCCTGTGAGAGGTAGTGCTGCATACATGCTATCTAGGTGACTGGAGTTAGCAAGGTGCCAACTTTCCAGATGGAATAGATTAAAGGTAGGGGACCTAGTCAGAAAAGTTGAGCAGGTGAAAGCTAAAATTGTTACTCTTCAGGTCAGAGAGGATGCTAAATGTTGTTTCCCTAATTCTGATCTTATTGCTCTCAGAGCTATGCTAGCCTGCCACCACTCACTTTTACAGCAGAAAGAGACTTACTGGAGGCAGAGGTCTCAGATATAGTGAATTCACGACGAGGAACGTAATACTAGATTTTTTTACTAGGTCATCCTGACGCGATGAGCTACCAACAGAATTCGGTGAATTGCTGACAAGGAAAGGCATTATCAGAAAGACATCCATGTCATAAGGGACCAGTTTGCTCACTTCTTTCAATCTAGATCATCTAAGCATACTAGTGATGGGTTCTCTGTTCACCCGGTCCTGTATTCTAAGAAGGTCTTGGCAAATGAGAATGACCTTCTTATTATACCAATTACTATAGACGAGATTCGATCGGCTTTATGAGATTTTGGGCCTGATAAGGCCCCTAGGCTTGACGGGTTTTTGCCCTTTTTCTTTTGGTCATATTGGAATATTGTGGGCCACGACATTGTGCAGGCCATCCTGAGTGCATTCCATTCTAAAAGTATTCATGCTGAGTGAAATGGGACACTTATCACTCTTGTGCCCAAATGCTCAGATGCTTACACTCCTCTATACTATCAGTCCATCAACCTTTGCATTACCTTATACAAGGTCTGTGCCCAACTCTTAGCAAATCGATTGAGGAAGGTGATACCATGCATTATATCTATGGAATAGAAAGCCTTTATCAGAGGGTGCAGTATTTCAAACAATGTCCTTATAGCTCAGGAATTTATGCATAATCTTTACAGATCCTCTAACCAATAGTGTCTTATGGTTGTAAAGCTAGATATGGAATGAGCTTATGATAGATTGAGCTGGATTTTTCTACATCGTACTCTTCTTGAATTTGGGTTTGATGGCCTTTTTATTAACCGAATTATGGCTTGCATCCATGGGCCATCTTTCTCGCTTATTATTAATGGTAGCTAGACCGACTTCTTTCATTCTATTGTGGGGCTGCGCCAAGGTTGCCCGCTATCCCTCTTCTTGTTCATCCTTGTTGCCAATGATTTATCGTGCGTGCTCTACCAGGTGCAGCAGGATCTTCACATTCCCCCTTCATGGCGGGTCTGGACAGGCCATTGGTCTCTCATCTCCATTTTGCTGATGATTGCATCTTGCTGGGCCAGAATAATGTTTGCAATGCGACCACTTATGCTTCTATTATTCAAAATTACTATCAGACCTCTGGACAGAAGGTTAACCTACAAAAGTCAATGGTATAATTTAGCCCGAAGAATTTTAGTTCTATAAGGGAAACCATCCTTCAAACTTTTAGCATCTTCAAATAGGTTGATCAACTATCGTATTTAGGGATCCCTATCACTGAAGATGGCCACGATGCTATGATTACAGTGAGTTGGAGCACTGGGTCCATGATTGCATCGATGGCTGGTAGGTAACTGGGTTATCTATGATGGCGAGGATCACCCTCTTGCGTTCAGTTCTAACATCCTCTTAATCTGCTATCCAATGATGTTATTTCAATTACTTGTCTAAGAAGGATAGAGAGATGCTTTAGAGACTTTCTCTAGGCCTCGATGCAGGATGGTCATGATATTCATTTATAGGCATGGGACACTGTTTGCATGCCGATCTCTAAAGGAGGCCTTGGCATTCAGTCTCTGACTGTGAGAAGAGAGGCTATACTTGCTAGACATGCCTCGTAGTTCCTTCTTGATCTGTACTGCTTTTGAAGCTCTTTTATGTATACTAGATATGGTGAGTGGACTCTTGTCATAAATTTTTAGTCCTCCTAAGATTATTCTTTTTTTGAAAGGAGGTTTGCAGACGTGCACCGGCTGTCTTGGATAACATCACATGGATGATTAGATATGGCACATCGGTGGATGTTGTCTAGAATACATGGATTACAAAGCTCTCACTCTCACATTGGTCTACTTTTATCAGTACAGATGTTCCTAGCCGTATGAGAGTCTCTGATATGATCTCTCATGATCTCTTCTTCTAGCATATACCCATGGTGTCCCAATTTTTTGTGAGGAGCTTGCTTATGGGATTCTTTCTATTCTGCTCATAGCGGGCCATACAGATGATACTAGATTATGAAAGAGATCATGTCTCTCTAGGGCTCCAACTAGGGATCTTATGAAGATCTATAGGTCACACCCTTAGCATACGATGGATGCAGCATAGATATGAAAGCTTTCCATCCATCCCAAGCTTCAGCTCTTTATATAGAAGTTTGCATAGGACTGTCTTCCTACTTGCTCCCTTCTCTTAGGTAGAGGATGCCTATCCAGGCTACTTGCCCTTTATGTGGCCAGGATGCTGAGACTACTGATCATGCCATCTTTGTTTACCATAGAGTGAGACAGATTTGGCATATAGTGGGATACCAGCTCAGAGAGGTAGGTACAATCTCTTGGCGGACCATCTTTCTATGAGATATCAAAAGGGATAACCAGCAACAGGGCATCATTTGGGCAGCCATAGCCTACCATATTTGGTTATCATGGAATCAGCTTATCTTTACCAAAGACATTATCTCCCTCCAGAGGATTGTACGAAAAGCCTTATCCTTTTATGCTGAATACACATTCCACTGCACTACTTATGATTCTGACAACTTTGGTTACTGGGGTTCCCCTGCTGCTTTGATAGTGAACCGGCAGACAATTTTTATCTTAGGGAGCCCCCCAGGGTTTGTTAAAATCAACTTCGATGGGAGCGTGTGGGTTAGATTAGCTGAATCTGCATTTATTATTCAAGGGGTCGATGAAGCAATACTGGTGGCGGAAGGAATTGGTCTTTTTGACTTCTCTATTCCTATGATGGAGCTTTATGCAGCATGGGCTAGCATTTCCTATACTGCTAGAATCCTTCATGCTCAGAGTCTCTTTATTGAAGGGGACTCTCTCACTATCATCCGTTGGCTCTAACGGGATTGCTATGATCATTTTTCAATCAATCCTCTGCTCCTGGATGTCTGGTCTATCCTACATGATGTATACAAATTCTAGATCCATCATGTTTATCGGAAGGCCAATACGATGGCCGATTGAGTGGTGGCCTCTGGGCCCCATCATTCTGGGTTTTAGTTTTAGAAACAGGGAGACCCCTGTCCTATTGTACTTAAACAAATTCTATTTTCTGACTTATCAGGGCTGACTTGCACTAGACTAGTGTGATCACCCGCTTGTACCAAAAAAAATTTATGAACTAGCATTGTAAAGAATAAAATAAAATTCTTATTACAACTTAAATAATATAAAAAAAGTATTTGGTGACTATCTTTCAAGATAATTAGAACAAGCTAGCAAATACTACTTTCTACCTAGATCCCTCTTTATTTTTTGGATTCTAAAAGATAATAAAAATAATTTAATTAGTTCATATTTAGCAAATAAGACTAATTTAAATTTATAATTCAGCAAATTAATCCTTATAAAACTTTCAAGAGCATAGCATGTCATAATTGTTATCTTATTTTTCTTTAGAATACTTATAATCTTCGAAATATTTTTGAACTCATTTTTTATATTACAATATTTAATATAATGTCCATGTTTCTAATTTTCATATCATCATACTTGAGATTTGCATGTCTTCGGTCATTACAAGTTAATTACATACTATCATGGTTATCATGTCATCATCTTTTGTCATTATTTTAAATTTGCATATCATCTTATCACGAATACGCTACGGCCATGACTATGGTCACGTATCAGTGTGTTAGGATCAAAGCACCATATTTAACCCTATAGATGAAGATGTATCCTCCACATATATTCCTTATGGAGGTGTATTCCAATATTAGTCATTTTGCCATGAAGTAATATTATAATGGACCTAGGATAACATATTTTATCCTTTTGTATTCATTTACATTCAATTATTTCATTATTTAGTTAACCTAGTAGTTCCTGGGATAGTGTTATGTATATATAAATGTCATTATTATTGTTGTTATTATTAGTTATTATTATATTTGGTTTTATAATAATATCAAATTTAAATTTTATATTTTATTTAATTGAATTAGTAAATTTTTTGTAATAACTAATTATGCAGGAGTTAAATAATAATAAAAGGAATTAAAATTTTAACATTCTATTGCACAAAATAAAGCAATAAAATCTATAATGGGTAATAATGATTCATATTTCAATTAATAATGCATGTTTAAACATCAATAATTAATTAAAAATTTTATTTAAATTTAAAATTAAGTTTAAATAATTTACTAATTTATAATTAACCTACTTATCTTTTTTGCTAATCCAAGTAATGCAACTCAAGGATACCAATCACCTATGCAACAAGTTTCAAAATTATTCTCATAAACATAATAGCTAATATTCTCGACTCAGTTTCAATTAATTAATAGATGGGTTCATTGATTCAATTTAAACTAAAGTCTGATTCAAAGAATTAGGTTTAATTTGAGATCAAGCTTAAGAATTGGTTCAATTTGTATTTTGATTAACTAAACCAAACTCAAACTGGTTTCGGATTACTAATTTGGGCCCAAACCAAGAATCAAGTTCATCGATTTAACTAAAATCAAGACTTGATTCAATGATTTAGTTCTAAAACAATTTCTAGTTCACTAGAATTGGACTGAATTCATATTTGGCTCACTGAATCAGGCTTAATTTAGTTTAGGGCTGAGCTCAAATGGATAGATTGATGGGTTGATCTAATCGGCCTAATTAAATTGGTTTGAGGTTCAAATAGGTTTAACATGACTAACATCCAAAAATGCAGGCCAAGTAAACTTAGGTCCGAACCAATTTGAAATTGGTTACTTTGATTTTCAAATGGGCTAAAACCCATGAGAACTTGGTTTGATCTATTAGCCGGTTCATCCAAACCCCAATGAAGACCATCCTCTTCTTCACCAAGAGGGTTGATTCCCTTGGTAGTAGTATGATCAATTGGCCATAATCGCTCACCATACCATTGTTGAAAAATGTGGTCTAAAAGACATAACTTTTCTATGATGATTGACATTAGATGATATATAATAAATGATTTGATATTTGCATTCTATATACTTGTTGTATATAATTCTCCTGAAAGGTCTACGAATGTTAGAAATAATGATCTTGAGTGCTCGAGATGCTTTACACATGAGTACAGAAAATACAAGATCATTTTATTACATTCGAAATACAATTGTCACAATTTTAATAAAGTTAGGCGCTTTACTATGAGAAATTGAAGTATACATAATTTCCAATTGTGGAAATAGTTTGTCTTGACTATTTGAGAGGGATTCTCGAATTAGTATACTAGTACGCATATTGCATATTGACGGACTTATATGAGAATAAATTTTGGAAATGTACTATCATAAAGTTTAACTCATAGCTATGAGAGTACGATTGTTCTTAAGCTTGAGCAAGTCACTGAACTCAGACTTATACCGTATATGCTTTGATTCACCAAATGAGAAAAATCCATAAATGATTGATACTCGGTGGGTTGGGCATATGCCACTAGGGTCTAAGAACATACTCGCAATATAGTCATTCATGTACTTTCCATGAGAAAGTAATAACACTCCCCTGAGAGATTCAAATTAATCTATCTTAAAACTATGCATAGTGATCTTTATAGATCGAGCGTAGACATGATCAATCGATGAGTTGATTCATGATGCTCAGTGGATGGATATGAGGGAACCTAGAGCTCAAGGTCTTAGATGGATATTGGACAAGTGATAGTACACAAATTACTTAATACCAATATTCGAGTGTCACATGAAGGAATCATTTGCGTATCGATCTCATAGGTCAGGGATGGAATTATCTTATGTGATAATTTATTATATCTCGACATAAATGTTGCGCATATCCTGGAGTGCAGTTGTGATTTTTTGGTGGAAATAAATCACGACTAAGAATATTGTCTCGAGTCATAGGGAATGACGGTGTAAGGACAATATTCTTGAGAGCTAGGTTATGTGTGTCCCGCGAAGTCCAAGGTGTAGACCATAAAAGGAAACTTGCTCCTAAATTTTAAGAATTAATTTTTAAAATTTTAGGTGATGCGATGAGCAAGTAATGCTGCCTAATATTGTGTTTGATTTTCTAGAAAAATTTAGAGAAAAGTTTCTTAATGAAACTAAACTCTGTAACATGGATCCGTGACCAAAGTAGATGCTATGGGTGGTTTGAGGACTTTGGGTTTAGGCTCTATGGGCCTTGGTCCCAATGAGACTCTAGACCAGCGGGCCTATTGTAAGTTGGGCATGATGTTCTCAGATTAGGAGCAGAAGAGACAACGTATTTTTTATGAAGCGGTGTCTTCTTCACACATCTTTGGATGATGATGAGAAGCGTCTCTCCTATAGGAATGCGACGCTTTCTTCGATAAGAGTATTGCTTCCCATTTATAAATAGCGAGCACCATGATCAAAAAAAAGGATAAGAGAAATTTTTTTTTTTCATTTTTCATTCGTCCATCTTCATCTGTTTTTAAGAACAGTAAAGACAGAGAGATCCAGCAGAGAGAAACACAAAAGAAATCAGCTGATTTTTATTTACCAAAAAATTCTTGCTTATTTCCTTGGCCATACCCCTTGCTCATTCAGGGAGTTGAGGATTAAAGTTTATCCCATTTATTCCTAAGAAGAATCAGCGATCTTAGAGTCTCCACTCCTTCGAAGAGTCTCCGGTACAAAAGCCTTCATGCAGAGGATTCTTCACGCATGTACGCTTCCTTATTCATGAGGAAATTCAATAAAAATCTTTAATAAAAAGGTACGTAATCATTTTCTCTAATTAAGTAATGATTGCCATGATTGTTCATAAGTTTGATTACTGGTATTGCTTCCGCACCAACCAGATTTAATATTTTAATCCACGCTTATCTTCTTCATGATAAGAGTTTTGATCGGATTGTTTTGATCATGGGGATCTCACCGGAGATCATAACCTTCAACTCATTTTATCCTTAAAGATAACCATAGCAAAAATTTAAAATTTTTATCTTATCCGATTATCAGTAATCCCATCGATCCATCCAACAAAAAACTGGTATCAGAGCGTTGGTTTTGATAACAAGTAATCAACATGGACACCTCCTCTCTCCGAGGAAGATGAAAAATATTAGAATACACATGGGCTCCCTTCGTCCGTGGACTCCACACGGTTCCGTCCGGAAGACTTTTTGCTGGAACGGAAGGAAGACACCGGAAGACTTCTTGCTGGAACGGAAGGAATACACACGTCTGTGGACTCCACATGGTTCGGTCCGGAATACTTATTGTAGATTGGACGATGGAGAAGACGATTGGCCTCCTTCTTCCTTACCATTTAATGCTAGAAACAGAAGCAACGTTGGCCTCTCTTCTTCCATTCGATGATTCCTTGTTTGGCCCGTCACAAAGAAGGAACGAACACAAAGAAGGATGCCTCCCTTCTTCCGTCCGAACACCACATGAGAGCCTCCCTTCTTCCGTCCAAACACCACGTGAGACCTCAAAATGTGAGGAAAAGGGACCAAGCCACCAGGCCAACGTTCTGGTCCGAATGGATCTGGGAAAGGTCATAGGAATTGGAGGCGTGTCTTTGGAAGCGACGGAAGTATCCAAACGAAAGTATCAGAGGTCCACAGATGGGACCAATCTTCTCAGATAAAATAGTTTCAGGTCACATGCTAGATACTTACCTTAAGGAATTTAAAAATAGCAAAACTTAATAGTAGCTTTCATCATTAGCAACAACTATAATCTTCATTCCATTGAGGAACTGGAGTTTGACTTCGGGATGCTTCCGCCGTTTGGGCTGGCACATATCCGAATGGCCATCCCAAAGCATAGAAATTTATTATTTAATTTTTTATTGCTTATGTGTATTGCATGCATGTTTTTATTGCCATGGTATCACTCATTAGAATATTATGAGTTAAATATATTTAAATGATTAAAGGACCCTAAATTGACATGATTGAATAGGTTGGAAACCAAAGCACCTATGACAATTATGGGCGTTAATCAGAAAAATGATTACATAATTGGTTAAGTGATTAAAGGTATGTCCAAGGCCATTTGGACATAAGGTAAATCACAAATTATACAAAAACTTAATTAACAAATTATCAAGTGTATGAGGGTAACATGTAACCTGCGGCTTCCCAAAAGGTTGATTCTCGCTATGATGCATGTGCTTACTCGTGTCACATGTGTGACCCCCATTAGGGATGGAGTACATACATCAGCTATAGTGGGAGAAATTTCAATAAATATTTAATTCTTTATTGCATATGATATACTTACTCAAGTCACATGCGTGACCCCCATTAGGGATGGGGTATGTCATTAGTTTACATAGTTCTAAGAATTAAATGAATAATCTAGGGTGTCTTGTTTGAACACTTACTCGTGTCACACGCGTGAACCCCATTAGGGATGGAGTTTTCAAGCTTGTTAATCCCAGAAGATTAAACCTTGGTTAATACTTGACCTATAATGATAGGAGCCAAAAACCAAAGCAGTGATCATAACCAAGTAAGGCTGTTGGATCAGCACTTGGGGACTATGACCAGGTAGGGCTTGGGTTGACTCATTTTTATGGAGGTCAATACATGGTTACATTGAGACTTTGTAGATTTTTTTTTAAGATTTTGCTACTTAGTAATCTTAATGTTAAAAGAATATTTATGGAGCATATATAACTGATGCATGTATGCCATTATTTATATTTCAGATGTCGTCATCATTTTTCCCACTTGCTTCTATACTTAATGATAATAAGTTAACCGGACCAAACTATTTGAATTGGAAGAAAAATTTGGACATAGTACTCACTTCTGCTGGGTATAAGTATGTCATAACAGATATCTGTCCTCAGTTGGGTCAAAACCCAACGGATAATGAAAAGCTTGAATTTGAAAAATGGAACAAGGCTGATGAGATGGCCAAATGCTATATCTTGGATTCCTTAAGCCCAGTGCTAGAGCAGCAACATCAAAACATGGAGACGGCTTATGATATGATTTTTAGTCTCCAAGAGATGTTCGCTCATTCGAGCAGGGCTACATGGCAGAGTGCTATTAGGAAGCTGATCAATACTCGTATGGCTGAAGGTACCCCGGTCCAAGAGCATATGCTTAAAGTGATGGGCTACCTATATGAGGCCATCGATTTGAGTGCTAAGATTGACCAAGAGACTCAGATAGATATAGTGCTGGAAACCCTCTCAAGTTCATTTGATCAATTCAAGCTTAACTATTCAATGAACAAACTTGGCATGACCCTTTCAGAGCTCATGAAAGAGCTGCAATCAGCTAAGCAGATTCTAGGGAAGGAAAAGGTAGTTCACTTTACTAAGGCTTCTTCTTCTAAGCCCAAAAGGCCCAAAGGAAAGAAGATGCAACATCCTAAGGTAGCAGGTGGCAAGATCAAAAAGACAAAGACCGCTAAAGGAGCAGTAAAAGGGAGATGTTTTCACTGCAACCAAAAAGGGCATTGGAAGACAAACTACCCAAAACTAATTGCCAAGAAGAATGCAGCAGGTAATATTTTGCTATTGAAACATGTTTAGTGGTGGATTCTACTGTATCCTGGATTGTAGACTCCGGAGCCACTAATCACATATGCAATTCATTGCTGGGGTTCTAGGTAACCAGGAAACTCAATAGAGGAGAGATATTGCTGAGGCTGGGGACAGGAGTAAAAGTGGGAGCTACTAGTATTGGTAGAGTTAGTTTATCTTTTGGATGTAATAAAAAACTTGTATTGGATGATTGCTTATATGTACCAGACATTAAAAGAAATTTAATTTCAGTAGCATGTTTGATTTCCTATGGTTATAATGTTTCTTTCCATTCTGATGTTTCCATTAGTAGAAATGATAAAGAAATTTGTAAAGGATCAAAATTAGGAAATTTATATTATGTACATCCAATAACTCCCACATCCAATGACACTGAGATAGTGCATACTGTCTCAAATAAGAGAAAAGCTGAACACAATGAGGAAACACTTTGGCATTTAAGACTAGGTCACATAAACCTTAATAGGATTAAGAGGCTTATCCAGGATGGATCGTTGGGTCCATTGGATATAGATAAAATGCCTCAATGCAAATCCTGTTTGAAAGGAAAAATGACTAGAAGGTCTTTTAAGACCAAAGGCCTTAGGACCTCTAATTTACTGGACTTGGTGCACACTGATGTATGCGGACCAATGACGGTACAAGCCCGAGGAGGTTTTGAGTATTTCATTACTTTTACTGATGATTACTCAAGATATGGATACGTATATCTGATGCAACATAAGTCTGAGGCTTTTACAAAGTTTAAGCAGTTCAAGGCTGAAGTTGAGAATCAGTTGGGAAAACAAATCAAAGCTGTTAGATCAGATCATGAAGGTAAATACCTTCTTGAAGAATATAAACAGTTTCTCATTGACAATGGCATTGTTTCTCAACTTACTGCTCCTAGAACACCACAACAGAATGGGGTAGCAGAAAGGAGAAATAGAACTCTACTTGAGATGGTAAGATGCATGATGTGTCATGCGAGTTTACTAGAATCCTTTTGGGGATATGCTCTATAAACGACAACATATATTTTGAATTTAGTCCTATCTAAGTCAGTACCCAAGACTCCCTATGAGATGTGGACTGGACGTAAGTCCAATCCAAGGTACCTCAAAGTATGGGGATGTCCTGCTTATGTATTGACTGAAAAGACATCTAAATTCGGACCAAGATCTATACTTTGCTACTGGGTTGGTTTCCCGAAAGGAACAGTAGGCGGCTACTTCTATAATCCTGAGAGTCGAAATGTGTTCGTTAGCACGAATGCTAGATTATTAGAAGATGATTGTATTAGTACCGCTGATCCTAAAAAGGTGGTTATACAGGAATAGACACCTAAGGGATCATCTTTCAATTCAAGATATAATGATAAGGAAGAAACACCTATTGCCGAACCAGTATTAGATGCGACACCCATGGTTCATCGCAGTGGGAGAATTTTAAGACCACCTAATAGGTTTATGTTCTTTGGAGAATCCTATGTGGCGATCTCCAATGAACAAGAATCAAATCCCACTAGTTACGATAAAGCTATCACGAATGTAGATGCAGACCAATGGCACAAGGCTATGGAATCGGAAATGGAATCTATGTACTCGAATGAAGTTTGGGATATTGTAGATGCACCAACTGGGATCAAACCCATTGGGTGCAAGTGGATCTACAAAAGGAAGAGAGGACCGGATGGGAAGGTTGAAACCTTTAAAGCATGGTTGGTGGCAAAGGGCTATACCCAGAAGGAGGATATAGATTACGAGAAAACTTTTTCACCTGTTGCCATGCTAAAGTCAATTCGGATTCTCTTGTCCATAGCAGCTCATTTTGACTATGAGATTTGGCAGATGGATGTCAAGACCGCTTTCCTTAATGGATATCTTGACGAGACTATCTATATGGTCCAACCAGAGGGGTTCATATCTCGAGGCTAAGAGAACATGATTTGCAAGCTTAAAAGGTCCATTTATGGACTTAAACAAGCATCCAGATCATGGAACATTAGATTCGATTAGGAAATTAAATCCTTTGGTTTTAATCAGAACCCTGATGAGCCATGTGTCTACAAGAGATTAGATGGTAAAGCTGTAGTGTTTTTGATAATATATGTAGATGATTTTTTGCTTATTGGCAATGATGTCGCAGCATTGTCCTCAGTCAAGATTTGGCTATCACATCAATTCAGTATGAAAGATCTTGGAGATGCTAGCGATGTTCTTGGGATCAAACTTTTACGAGATCGAAAGACAAGAACATTGGGTTTGTCTCAGGCGGCTTATATAGATAAGATTCTACATAGGTTCTCAATGCATGACTCCAAAAAGGGTATGTTACCCTTCAGGCATGGTGTTCCTCTATCAAAGGACCAATGTCCCAAGACTGATGAGAAAAAATGTACAATGAATAAGGTACCATATGCTTCGACTGTTGGTAGCCTTATGTATGCCATTGTTGGGGAGATTGTTGAGAAATTGCCCCAATCTTATTGATTTTGATGATTACCAAAAGCCATGAGTATATTAAAAGATGCAATGAATTTATTTACATGAGCAATGAATTTATTTATAATAATCAATGAGTATGTTAAGTATGACTTTAATCAATTTGAAAGTAACTTCAAGCTCCATGTTTAAGCTTTCAAAAAGAAATTTTTATACTTCATATCTCAATCAATGAGTTTTTGGAACATTTCTTGAATTGATTCCTAATGACAATTTTATTGTATTCAAGTCAAAAATTGATTTAAAATTAATCTGGAATGAATTTCAAAGTCAATCAAAAAATTCTCTGATTTTTGATACGTTCCGGAGCCGACTCTAGAGTTTCAGAGTCGACTCCACTCAGTATACAGAGATGTCTGTTTGTCTCGAGTCGACCCTGTGATTTCTCGAGTCGACCCCCGATTTTGTCGAGCCGACTCCATGACTGTGTGAGTCGACTCCGCTCAGACACCAGAGAATTATTTTTCTGAGCACTTCTCGAGTCGACCCCTTGCTTTTCATGAGTCGACCCCCGACTGTCAGGAGTCGACACCTTATTTTCGTTGAGTCGACCCTTTAACTTTCTGAATGTTTCTATTTTTGGCATCGCGTCTTCGAGCCGACTCGCCTAAAGCTGGAGCCGACTCCAACAAATCTGGGCGTGATTTTTCTGAATGCCAACTCAGCGTCAACGGTAAGATTTTTCAATAACGGCTATATTTCTTTGTTCTAACGACTATATTTTTGCAGAGTCTATAAATAGAGAGGCCGTTTTCAAATCAAAGATAGATATACAATATAGATCAAGAGAGAAAAAGAAAAATCTTTCAGAAAAAGAGAAAAAACAGAGCGTCATTTGAAAAATCCGAGATTCAAAAATAGAGTGAAAGAAAAGGCGTGAAATCAAAGGAGACTTCATCTGTGTTCAAGTTCATCAATCCAAGAAAAGTCTAGAAGAAAATCCAAGAGCCATTCAAGAGCAAATCAAGAGATTTTCAACATTCAAAGAAAGGAAGAAAAAGCTCAAATCAACTCCAACATTCAATCCGTGAAGAATCTGAGCTGAGGCCCGATTCCACACTTCAAAGGAGTTGAGGAAAGAAGAAAAGAAGAAAACCCTGCACTCAAATCAAATCTAAACAGGCTTCTAAACCTTGCTTTTATTTTGAAATATCTGCTCTAAAGGAGCTGTTTTGTATTAAACTTACATTTTTATCTTGTGTTTACTAATTCAATCAGAGGGTTGAATTAGTGGAGGTAGTGTACCTCGTCACAAGCTAAGGTTAGCTTGTGTGTTGGGTTTTGTGCTGGTGAGCCCGTGTAAAACCGGCTGGGTTCGTTGTGATCCCGGGAAACAACAAGTTTGGGTTGTAAGCTTGTAAAACAACTCGACTGTAATCGAGGAGATTATAGTGTGGACCCAAGTGGAGCTTGGGAGTGGACGTAGGTGTTGGATACACCGAACCACTATAAAATTTTGTGTTTGCCGTGCTTATTTATCTCTCTCTCTTGCTATCGTGCTTTAACTTGAATTAATTGTTTGCATCCTCTCATCAATAGTTTAAATTACTTTAAAAAGGCTTAATTTTTAAAGAACCCAATTCACCCCCCCCCTCTTGGGTTGCCATCTGGGCCAACAATTGGTATCAGAGCTTGTGCTCATTTGTTTTTGATTGATCACACGATCAAGAGCGAAAGATCCAAATGGCAACACAAGCCAGCTCAAGTTTTGCTGAGGGTCATTCCACAAATAGACCACCCTTATTTAATGGTTCCAACTATTCATATTGGAAAGCAAGAATGAGGATATTCATTCAAGCTTCTGATTATGAATTATGGAGTGTCATAATTAATGGACCTAGTACACCCACACACTTAGTTGATGGTTCTATAGTTCCTAAGCCCGAAAGGGATTGGAATGAAAATGATAGGAAGATGGCTCAGCTTAATGCAAAAGCCATGAATGTTTTATATTGTTCTCTTGATGCTAATGAATTTAATCGTATCTCTACCTGTAATTCCGCTAAAGAGATATGGGATAGATTAGAGGTTACCCATGAGGGAACCAACCAAGTTAAAGAATCTAAGATTAATATACTTGTGCATAAATATGAATTGTTTAGCATGGAACAATCTGAAACCATAACATGCATGTATACTAGATTTACTGATATTGTTAATGGTTTGAAGAGTCTTGGAAAAACCTATACTAATGCTGAATTGGTTCGCAAAATTCTTAGGTCATTACCAAGATCATGGGAAGCCAAAATGACAGCCATTCAAGAAGCCAAAGACCTAAACACTCTACCTTTGGAAGAGCTTCTTGGATCTCTTATGACCCATGAATTGACAATGAAGCAACATGTGGAGGAGGATAACAAAAAGAAGAAGACAATTGCCCTCAAGGCTGCAAAAGTTGAAGATAGCAGCAGCGATGATGAGGATGATGATGAACACAGCTCTTCTAGCAAGAAAGTTTAAGAAATTTATGAGGAGAAAGAAACCCTTCCACAAAAGAAAATTTGGAAATAAGATGGAAGGAGAAAAGGAAAAAGATAAGGACAAGGACAAAGAGAAAGACCCCTTGATCTGTTATGAATGTAAGAAACCGGGGCATTATAGATATGACTGTCCGCAATTGAAAAAGACTTTCAAGAAAAAGAAGAAAGCGTATGTTGCAACTTGGAGCGACAGTGATGAATCTTCTTCCGAAGAAGAAGAACAAAAAGAGGTTGCCAACATTTGTTTTATGGCGAATGACGACGACGAGGTAAGTACTGAAAACCCCTGTGATGATTTTGCTTTCGATGAATTATTTGAAGCCTTCAATGAACTTGTAGATGATTTTAAGATTTTGAAAAAGAAATATAAATCTCTGAAAACTGAAAACATAAACTTAATTAAAGAGAAAAATGAAGTGATGCTTGCAATTAAAGATTCAAAAGATAAAAAGGAATATTTCTTAAAGAAAAGAATGATTTTACTCATGAAATTAATATACTAAAATCTGAAAACGAAAATCTGACAAAAGATTTGAAAAAGCAAATGCAAACTCTATCTTTGGAAAATGAACAGCACATTGTAGAAAATGAATCTCTAAAGAAAGAAGTTAAAAATACAAAGATATTGTTGATAAATTCACCTTAAGTTCTACTAAACTAAACATGATTTTAGATAGTCAAAAAGCAGTTTTTGATAAGGCTGGATTAGGATATAATACATTAAGAAAACAAAAATCTTTGAAAAACATTTTTGTACGTGCTAGCCAAAGTAACATCACTTGTTTTAAATGTAATTTAAAAGGGCATAAATCATTTGAATGTAATTTACAAAAACCAAATAAGAATTTAAATTTTAAAGGGAAGAAAATATGGGTTCCGAAAGGAACAATATTTGTTGCTACTAACCATGAAGGACCCAAGAAAGCTTGGGTACCTAAACATAAAGTTTGATTTCATTGCAGGAATGTCTTGTGGCCAAGAGATCAAAGAGAAAGTGGTATCTTGATAGTGGCTGCTCAAGACATATGACGGGTGACAAAGAAGAATTCATCACCCTTGAAGAAAAGAAAGGAGGAGTTGTTACGTTCGGTGATAATGGTAAAGGTCAGATTATGGGCCTTGGTAAAATCCGTATAACTCCATCCACTTTTATAGATAATGTACTTTATGTTGATGGTTTGAAGCATAACTTAATTAGTATAAGCCAATTGTGCGATAAAGATTTTAAAGTATCATTTGAAACCTCTTTCTGCACAGTATCTAATTCCATTGATAATAGCATTGTATTTACTGGTTATAGACATGGCAATGTTTACTTGGTTGATCTAGACAAATTATCTATGAGTGATCATTGCTTAATTGCTGATAATGCTAATATGAATGAAATTGGATGGTTATGGCATCGTAGATTAGGTCATGCAAGCACACACCTAATTTCAAAACTAATTAAAATGGACTTAGTTAAAGGGCTACCTAAAATAGATTTTGAAAACAACAAAATATGTGATGCATGTCAATTTGGAAAACAAACAAGAAGTTCTTTCAAATCTAAAAATGTTGTTTCAACTTCTAGGCCATTAGAGCTACTTCACATGGACCTTTTTGGACCAACTAGAACCACAAGTCTAGGAGGAAAGAAATATGGTCTTGTGATTGTAGATGATTACTCTAGATACACTTGGGTATTGTTTTTAGCTCACAAAGATGAGACTTTCTCGATATTCCTGAAATTCTTTAAGAAAGTCACAAATGAGAAAAACACTACCATAGTGTCTCTAAGAAGTGATCATGGAACTGAATTTGAAAATCACCTTTTGAAAATTTTTGTGCTGAAAATGGTATTAATCATAATTTTTCTGCACCTAGGACCCCACAACAAAATGGTGTTGTAGAAAGGAAAAATAGGACTTTAGAAGACATGGCCCGTACCATGCTATGTGAAAGCAACCTACCAAAGTATTTTGGGCGGAAGCTATAAACACGGCATGTTACATTTTAAATAGAGCCCTAATAAGACCAATACTTAAGAAAACACCTTATGAACTATGGCAAAACAGAAAACCTAATATTAGATATTTTCATGCATTTGGTTGTAAATGTTTTGTTCATAATAATGGTAAAAATAATTTAGGCAAATTTGATGCTAAATCTGATGAAGGAATATTCTTAGGATATTCAACAACTAGTAAAGCATATAGAGTATTTAACAAGAAAACTTTAGTTGTTGAAGAATCCATTCATGTAGTTTTTGATGAATCTTTAGCAACTCGTTCCGAAAAGTTTGATGATGAGGAAGATACAAACATAATTGAGAAAGATCTTGAAAAATTAAATATTGATGTATCTTCAGATCATGAGCAAGAAGCTAAAGATAATGATTCACCTAAGGATGATGATACTAACACTAATCATAATGATATGGATCTTCCTAGAGATTGGAGATATGCTTATAGTCACCCTAAGGAATTGATTATAGGTGATCCATCTCAAGGAATAAGAACTAGATCATCTATGAGAAATATTAGTAATCATCTTGCATTTGTATCACAAATTGAACCTAAAACTATTGAAGAAGCTGAAAAAGATAATAATTGGATGTTAGCTATGCAAGAAGAATTAAATCAATTTACTAGAAATAATGTATGGACATTAGTAGAAAGACCTAAAGATCATTCTGTTATAGGATCAAAATGGGTATTTAGAAATAAACTAGATGAAAATGGCATAGTAATTAGAAACAAAGCTAGATTAGTTGCAAAAGGATATAATCAAGAAGAAGGTATTGATTTTGATGAAACCTTTGCACCAGTAGCTAGATTAGAAGCCATTAGACTATTACTTGCATTTGCATGTCACATGAATTTTAACTTATTTCAAATGGATGTAAAAAGTGCTTTTCTAAATGGATTTATAAATGAAGAAGTGTATGTAGAACAACCACCAGGTTTTGAAGATCATGAATTTTCAAATCACGTTTTTAAATTGCACAAAGCATTATATGGTTTGAAACAAGCACCTAGAGCATGGTATGATAGATTAAGTAAATTCTTAATTGAAAATGATTTTATAAGAGGAAATGTAGATAAAACATTATTTTTGAAAAGAAAAAGGTAAAGATTTATTAGTAGTTCAAATATATGTTGATGATATTATTTTTGGTGCTACTAACAATCTTCTATGTCAAGAATTTGCTAAGTTGATGCAGGGTGAGTTTGAAATGAGCATGATGGGAGAACTCAACTTCTTCCTTGGACTCCAAATCAAACAAGAAAAGGAAGGGATTTTCATCAACCAAACCAAGTACACAAAGGAACTACTCAAAAAGTTTGGTATGGATTCAATGAAACCCCTTGGAACTCCAATGAGTCCTTCATGCAAATTAGACAAAGATGAGGAAGGTAAGAAAGTTGATCAAAGTACTATCGAGGTATAATCGGATCCCTACTACTTAACTGCTAGTAGACCTGATATAATGTTCTCTGTTTGTCTATGTGCTAGATTTCAATCAGAACCTAAAGAATCTCACTTAATTGCTGTTAAAAGAATACTAAGATACTTAAATGGAACAAAAAATGTAGGCTTATGGTATTCTAGAGACTCAACATTGAACTTAATTGCATATTCTGATTCTGATTATGCTGGATGTAAGTTAGATAGGAAAAGCACAAGTGGTGCATGCCAATTCTTAGGAAGTAACTTAATCTCATGGTTTAGCAAAAAGCAAAATTCAGTTGCATTATCAACTACTGAAGCTGAATATGTTGCAGCTGGAAGTTGCTGTGCTCAAATCCTATGGATTAAGCGACAACTTGAAGACTATGGTATCACACTTGACAAAACACCTATAAAATGTGACAACACAAGTGCAATTAATCTAACAAAAAATCCAATTCAACATTCTAGAACAAAACACATAGAAATTAGATATCATTTTATTAGAGAACATGTAACGAATGGAGAAATATGTCTTGATTATGTTAATACTGAAGATCAATTAGCTGATATATTTACAAAACCCTTGAGTGAAGAAAGATTCTGTTATCTTAGAGGAGAGTTAGGGATTTGTGATCCATTAGAATGAATTTGAAACCCCTAAGGAAATTTTATCTAAAATTCTTTCAAATCCCTGATCTTTAAGGAAATCTTATCTAGAATCATATCTATTGATCCAATGATTTTTTATCAATTTTTATGATCAATATCCGGACACATTTCAGATTCTCTGAAACTTTATGTTTTTGCTCTGAAATGGTCTCGGAGCCGACTCGGTCAGTATCGGAGTCGACTCCATGTTTCTGCTGAAACTCTGGAGCCGACCCCATCTCTGTGCGAGTCGACTCCACTTCGGGATAAATTTCTGTGACTACCCGGAGTCGACCCCACACTTTGCGGGAGCCGACTCGAAGTGGTCCCAGGTCGATTTATCTAGGGCAGAGTCGACTCCTCGCTCACTTCTATCTCTCAAATCATTCAAATACTCTCTCCAAAATTTTTCCTAACCTACCAAATCCTTAGAAATCCTTGATTAACCTTTCCACTAGATCAAATGGCTCCTAAAACCCGTGGTTCTAGCCTTGGAGCGGCCGGGATGAAAAGGAAGAAGGCGGTGAAGAAGACTGTGAGGCGTCCCGCTCGCGAACCCTCTCCGAGCATGGATTCCACCTCATCCTCTTCAACTCCGAGTGCTTCTCCTACTACGGCCACATCTCAGGTAGACCGTCTAGCCGATAGAGTGATTACAACCGGGAGAAAGGTTGATTTTGAATTATTTGAGGCAGAAGGTTTTCTTGTGGGGAGGCAGTTAATTGAAATGGGATGGGAGAAGATATGTTCTTTAGATTGTCCAACCTACCCAGCCCTAGTTAAAGAATTTTATAAAAATCTGTCAAGAGGAGACAATGGATTAGTCATTAGAGGAAATAGAATAAATGTGACAGTGGATTTACTCTCAAGATTGTTGGAACTTCCAGTGTCTGGTACTTCTACTTTTTCACCTGATGATAGGAGCCCAGCTCTATCAAGATTGCTTAACAAAGAAATTGTTGGTTTTGAAGAAGTCCATGCAAATCAACTATCCTTGGAATTAAGACTTCTCCATAACATTTGTAGTAGGATTCTATTCCCTAAGATTGGGAGATTTGATTATGTTTCTGAGAGAGATATCTTTGTAATGGATGCTATAGTGACTGGAAGACCTATCAATCTTCCGAGCATGATAATTGGTACATTGCTGACTGTGGGAGCAAGAGGAAATCTAGTCTACCCTATGGCATGATATTAACTAAGATCTTTCAAAGCCAAGGGATAATCATTTCCGATAGTGAGCCAATGAGAAATTTAAGACACACTGATTACTATAGTTTGGCCACTATTCATAGAATGGGATTTGTGAAGAAGGATGGCAGATGGGAAAGGAAAAGTATGTTGGAAGATAGAGCCGCTGATGTTGAGGCACCTGGACCGTCAGTTAGACATTCATCTCCTGTACCTCCTAGCTCTTCTGTTCCAGTTCCGCCCCTTCTCCTGCTCCGATGGTTGATCAGTCATCTTCTTCATCTGTCGGTTTTTCAGATCTTCAGTTAATGCAGCTCAAGAGTCTTCTTGATGATCAGGCGGATAAATTAAAGACAGAGTTTGACAAAAATTCATGAATCTTAAAGAAACTCTTTATTCATTAGATGATCGGATCACCAAGATTGAATCTACTCTTAGCTCCTCTACTGAGTCTTTAAGTGGTGATTAAAGAATATTTTTGAAGAACTTAAAGACATTTGTGGAGATGGTGAGACTATGCAAAGTGCAATGCTGAACTTCAAGACAAGATTTTAACTGCTTGTACTTTTGTAGATGAAAGACTGAAAGATTATGTTAAGATTCAAACTGATGGAATGAAGAACATTATAGATCACTTAACAAGGATTGTAAGGACACATTTTTGATGTAATAGATGTTTAGTCTTTGCAATGTAATGAAATTTATATTATGTTTTACATTTTGATACAATGATGTAATGAAAAGTCAGTTTTGAATGTTCAATGTAGTCTGAGTTTGAATGTACTTCTCCTATTTATCAATGAATCTCAGTTCTTGTTAAAACATATCTTAAATCATGAATGTGATTATGTTTGATGCTTCTCTACCTTTTTGTTGATAACAAAAAAGGGGAGAGTTTTATATACATAACTGTATATGCATGGAGAAATTAAACGAATGTTATTAATATGCATATAATAAATAATTGAATGAGATAAAAGGAAGTAATAATTAAACATTACACATACAGTGAATGAATGAAAAAGCAATTTAGATGAAAAGGCTGAATTTTGACATTAAATGTGTATAAGCTTAAATTGAATGAATGGAATATTTATTTGAGTTTCATAGGGGGAGCTACCTCATTCAGGGGGAGCCTAACTATGAAAATAAAATAAATTCTTTAATTAATCATGCATATACTCAATGTTTTTGTCATCATCAAAAAGGGGGAGATTGTTGGGGAGATTGTTGAGAAATTGTTGCCCCAATCTTATTGATTTTGATGATTACCAAAAGCCATGAGTATATTAAAAGATGCAATGAAATTTACATGAGCAATGAATTTATTTATAATCAATGAGTATGTTAAGTATGACTTTAATCAATTTGAAAGTAACTTCAAGCTCCATGTTTAAGCTTTCAAAAAGAAATTTTTATACTTCATATCTCAATCAATGAGTTTTTGGAACATTTCTTGAATTGATTCCTAATGACAATTTATTATATTCAAGTCAAAAATTGATTTAAAATTAATCTGGAATGAATTTCAAAGTCAATCAGAAAATTCTCTGATTTTTGATACGTTCCGGAGCCGACTCTAGAGTTTCAGAGTCGACTCCACTCAGTATACAGAGATGTCTGTTTGTCTCGAGTCGACCCTGTGATTTCTCGAGTCGACCCCCGATTTTGTCGAGCCGACTCCATGACTGTGTGAGTCGACTCCGCTCAGACACCAGAGAATTATTTTTCTGAGCACTTCTCGAGTCGACCCCTTGCTTTTCATGAGTCGACCCCCGACTGTCAGGAGTCGACACCTTATTTTCTTGAGTCGACCCTTTAACTTTCTGAATGTTTCTATTTTTGGCATCGCGTCTTCGAGCCGACTCGCCTAAAGCTGGAGCCGACTCCAACAAATCTGGGCGTGATTTTTCTGAATGCCAACTCAGCGTCAACGGTAAGATTTTTCAATAACGGCTATATTTCTTTGTTTCTAACGACTATATTTTTGCAGAGTCTATAAATAGAGAGGCCGTTTTCAAATCAAAAGATAGATATACAAATCAAGAGAGAAAAAGAAAAATCTTTCAGAAAAAGAGGAAAAACAGAGCGTCATTTGAAAAATCCGAGATTCAAAAATAGAGTGAAAGAAAAGGAGTGAAATCAAAGGAGACTTCATCTGTGCTCAAGTTCATCAATCCAAGAAAGTCTAGAAGAAAATCCAAGAGCCATTCAAGAGCAAATCAAGAGATTTTCAACATTCAAAGAAAGGAAGAAAAAGCTCAAATCAACTCCAACATTCAATCCGTGAAGAATCTGAGCTGAGGCCCGATTCCACACTTCAAAGGAGTTGAGGAAAAGAAGAAAAGAAGAAAGCCTGCACTCAAATCAAATCTAAACAGGCTCTTCTAAACCTTGCTTTTATTTTGAAATATCTGCTCTAAAGGAGCTGTTTTGTATTAAACTTACATTTTTATCTTGTGTTTACTAATTCAATCAGAGGGTTGAATTAGTGGAGGTAGTGTACCTCGTCACAAGCTAAGGTTAGCTTGTGTGTTGGGTTTTGTGCTGGTGAGCCCGTGTAAAACCGGCTGGGTTCGTTGTGATCCCGGGAAAACAACAAGTTTGGGTTGTAAGCTTGTAAAACAACTCGACTGTAATCGAGGTGATTATAGTGTGGACCCAAGTGGAGCTTGGGAGTGGACGTAGGTGTTGGATACACCGAACCACTATAAAATTTCTGTGTTTGCCGTGCTTATTTATCTCTCTCTTGCTATCGTGCTTTAACTTGAATTAATTGTTTGCATCCTCTCATCAATAGTTTAAATTACTTTAAAAAGGCTTAATTTTTAAAGTACCCAATTCACCCCCCCTCTTGGGTTGCCATCTGGGCCAACACCATGTTATGCACAAGACCTGATATCTGTTACGCCGTAGGTATGGTCAGCCGTTACCAGTCGAACCCAGGGATACAACATTGGATAGCTATCAAGCATATCTTCAAGTATCTTTGGAGAACGAAAGATTATATGCTTATATATCATAGTGATGAGCTTATCCCAATGGGATATACTGATTCTGATTTTTAGGCAGATAAAGATTCTAGAAGATCTACATCCGGTTTTCTATTTACATTAGGTGGTGCTGCTATCAGTTGGAGGAGTGTGAAACAATCTTGTATCGTATACTCCACCATGGAAGCTGAGTATGTGGCAGCATCTGAGGCCGCAAAAGAAGCAGTTTGGCTAAGAAAGTTTCTTATGGAATTGGAGATTGTGCCTTCAATTGAGAGACCTTTAACACTGTATATGACAATACGGCTGCAATTGCTCAAGTGAAGGAACCTCGTTATCACACTAAAGGCAAGCACATTGAGCGCAAGTTTCACTTGATCCGAGAGTTTGTGCAGCGGAAAGAAGTGGAAGTGCTCAAGATCGCCTTATTGGAAAACTTAGCTAATCCCTTTACCAAGACCCTCAAGGGAAATATTTTTACAAGTCATGTTAAGGGGATGGGAGTTAGGTTATGGTAGTATGTATTTTAGCCCAAGTGGGAGTATGTTGAAAAATGTGATCTAAAAGACATAATTTTTTCTATGATGATTGACATCAGATGATATATAATAAATGATTTGATATTTGCATTCTATATACTTGTTGTATGTAATTCTCCTGAAAGATCTACGAATGTTAGAAATAATGATCTTGAGTGCTCAGATGCTTTACACATAAGTACATAAGACACATATCATTTTATTACATTCGAAATACAATTGTCACAATTTTAATAAAGTTAGACACTTTATTATGAAAAATTAAAGTATACATAATTTCCAATTGGGAAATAGTTTGTCTTGACTATTTGAGAGCGATTCTCGAATTAGTATACTAGTACGCATTTGCATATTGACGGACTTACATGAGAATAAATTTTGGAAATGTACTATCATAAAGTTTAACTTATAGCTATGAGAGTACGATTGTTCTTAAGCTTAAGCAAGTCACTGAACTTAGACTTATAGCATATATGCTTTGATTCACCAAATGAACAAAATCCATAAATGATTGATACTCGGTGGGTTGGGCATATGCCACTAGGGTCTAAGAACATACTCGCAATATAGTCATTCATGTACTTTCCATGAGAAAGTAATAACACTCCCTTGAGAGATTCAAATTAATCTATCTTAAAACTATGCATAGTGATCTTTATAGATCAAGCGTAGACATGATCAATCGACGGGTTGATTCATGACGCTCAGTGGATGGATATGAGGGAACCTAGAGCTCATGGTGTTAGATGGATATTGGATAAGTGATAGTATACAAATTACTTGATGCCAATATTGAGTGTCGCATGAAGGAACCATTTGCGTATCGATCTCATAGGTCAGGGATGGATTGTCTTATGTGATAATTTATTATATCTCGATGTAAATGTCGCGCATATCCTGGAGTGCAGTTGTGATTTTTTGGTGGAAATAAATCACGACTAAGAATATTGTCTCGAGTCATAGGGAATGGCGGTGTAAGGACAATATTCTTGGGAGCTAGGTTATGTGTGTCCCGCGAAGTCCAAGGTGTAGACCATAAAAGGAAACTCGCTCCTAAATTTTAAGAATTCATTTTTAAAATTTTAGGTGACGCGATGAGCAAGTAATGCCGCCTAATATTGTGTTTGATTTTCTAGAAAAATTCAGAGAAAAGTTTCTTAATGAAACTAAACTCTGTAACATGGATCCATGACCAAAGTAGAGGCTATGGGTGGTTTGAGGACTTTGGGTTTAGGCTCTATGGGCCTTGGTCCCAATGAGCCTCTAGACCAGCGGGCCTATTGTAAGTTTGACATGATGTTCTCAGATTAGGCGCAGAAGAGACAACGTATTTTTTATGAAGCGGTGTCTTCTTCGCGTATCTTTAGATGATGATGAGAAGCATCTCTCCCGTAGGGATGCGATGCTTTCTTCGATCAGAGTATTGCTTCCATTTATAAATATTGAGCACCATGATCAAAAAAAAGGATAAGAGAATTTTTTTTTTTTCATTTTTCATCCGTCCGTCTTCATTTGTTTTTAAGAACAGTAAAGATAGAGAGATCCAGAAGAGAGAAACACAAAAGAATTCGGCTGATTTTTATTCATCAAAAAATTCTTGCTTATTTCCTTGGCCATACCCCTTGCTCATTCAGGGAGTTGAGGATTAAAGATTATCCCATTTATTTCTAAGAAGAATCAGCGATCTTAGATTCTCCACTCCTTCGAAGAGTCTCCGGTATAGAAGCCTTCACGCAGAGGAGTCTTCATGCACGGACGCTTCCTTATTCACGAGGAAATCTAATAAAAATTTTAATAAAAAGGTACACAATCATTTTCTCTAATTAAGTAATGATTGCCATGATTGTTCATAAGTTTGATTACTAGTATCGCTTCCGCACCAACCAAATTTAATATTTTAATCCACGCTTATCTTCTTCATGATAAGAGTTTTGATCGGATTGTTCTGATCATGGGGATCTCACCAGAGATCAGAACCTTCAACTCATTTTATCCATAAAAATAACCATAGCAAAATTTAAAATTCTTATCTTATCCGATTATCAGTAATCCCATCTATCCACCAAACAACCATCAATCGATGATCCTAGGTGATGACTTCATCCCCTCTGACGATAGCCAAGAGGGAGTAGTAGTAGCCTCGAATTGACTAGTTTAAAGATAATGGGAAGACTGGTGTCTTCTTTCTCTTGACCCCAACCCCTTCGAAACTCTAGGCTTAGAACCGTCAGCCCTTGGCCAACCATAGCACCGCCAGCCTTGACCCTTAGTGATATAGGAAAGAATTAGGACTGGGAAGAGCACAAAAAGGATATCACATTTTACTTCACAAAGTCGGGATAAATAGAGAAATAGATAATCTCTATTCTTAGTTGTATTAACAAAAATGATTCCCCACTTTCACTTGATACAAGCTATTTATAGGCTCACACATTTAACAAAGAAACATAAACCATTAACTAGAAATTATAGCTTCCTAGTTATCACTTTGAAGCTTTACAACTTTTTATGTGCCTAAATCTGATCAAGATTTATAGCTTGTTGAAAAGGTAAAGGAGTCTAGTTTTTAATGCCACCAACCATATATGAACTAAATTATTATAAAGAAAGTTATGATAGAAATACTAGATAGTGTTCAGTTTGGCATACAACTTTCAAGGCATCACTTTGAAGCTTTATAACTCTCTATGTGCTTTGAATCTTATCAAGATTTATAGCTTGTTAGAAAGGTAAAGAAGTCTAATTTTCAATACACCAATCATTCATAAATTAGATAACTCTAAACAAAGTTATGATAAAAAAATTAAATATTGCTTAGTTTAATAAAGTTGCATTACATCATCCTTCCTAAGTGAAAAAGAGCTCATCCCTAAGTTTATATCATTCTCTTCACGGTAAGGGATCAAATCATGAACATTAAATGTAGGATGAGTGTGTATATAAGCTGGAAGCTCAATTTTATAGGCATTATTATTATTCTTCTTTAAATTTTGATAAGGACAAACCTTCTTCTCTTTGAGCTTATTGTATGTACCAGCAGAAAACCTTTTCTTCTTTAAATAAGCCAAAGCAAAATCACCTTCTTTGAAAGTTTGAATCCTTTGATGGGCATTTGCATCATCTTTATAAGACTTATTAATTTCCTCAAGCTTCTTCTTTACTTCTTCTTGAATCCTTGGCATGGTGATTATAAAATCTTTAGCCTTTTTGCTAGATGTAGGAGATGTTGAAATTTTAGCAAAGTCAAGATAATTATTAGGAGTGCGCCCATACATAACTTCAAATGGATATTTTCTTGTAGAGCGGTTCACAATAGAATTATAAGCAAATTCATCTATAGAAAGAATGGTATCCCATTGCTTTAGCCTTTTCGAAGCAAAACTTCGAAGCAAATTTTTCAATATACGATCGACAACCTCTATTTACCTATCTATTTGAGGATAATAAGCACTACTATAAAATAGATTAGTGCCCATTTTGTTCCATAGTTTCCTCCAAAAATAGTTAAGAAACTTTGTATCATGATCCCAGGTAATAGACTTTAGAAACTCATGAAGTTCAACAACTACATTAAAATAAAGATCAGCAATGTAGAAGGCATCCATAGTCTTTTTCCATGTAATAAAATGAGCCATCTTGGAAAATCGATCAACAACTACAAAAATAGAATCAATACCTCTTTGTGTCTTTGGCAGTCCAACAACAAAGTCCACGCTAATGTTTTCCCAAGGAGCATTAAGAATAGGTAATAGAGTGTTAGCAACATAATTTTGGCTTTGGCCCTTGCAAGTTTGAAATACACAGCATCTTTTCATGGACTTTGCCACATCATGATAAATAGTAGGGTAGAAATATTTTTCTTTGATCAATAAGAGAGTTTTATCTCTCCCAAAATGTTTACCAAGTCTACCACAATGAAGCCCTTTGATATATACTCTCTAAGAAAACATTTAGGAATGCACAAATGTGTTTCCTTAAAAAGAAAATCATCAAATAGAAAATAATCTTCATACATGCCTTCTTTACATCTTTAAAAAATCTCCTTGAACTCAGAATCTTCTACATACATTTTCTGAATGGCATCAAAACCTTTCAGCTGAACTAACATAGTATTCAACAATGCAACTCTTCTACTAAGTGCATCAGCCATTTTGTTAAGTCTTCCACTCTTATGTCTCAATATAAAAGTGTATTCTTATAAGAATGAAACTCAACTAGCATGCCTTCTATTCATATTTGCTTGAGAACTAATATGCTTGTGAGCTTCATGATCCAAGTTAAGGATGAACTCCTTTTGAATGAGATGATCGCCAATGACGAAGAGCTTGAACAATGGCATAGAGCTCAACATTATAAGTAGGATATTTCTTTCTTGTTTTATTTAACTTTTTACTATAGAATGCAATTGAATGTCATTCTTAGCTGAGTGCTCCTCCAATCCCTACATGAGATGCATCATAATCAACTTCAAAGATTTTTTCAAAATTTGAAAGTGCAAGGACATGTGCAAAATATAGCTTTTTCTTGATAAGGTTAAAGCTTTTCTCCGCCTTCAAAGTCCACATAAATTCTTCTTTCTTCAAGCAACCTGTTAATGGTGTTGCAATGGTACTGAAGTTTCTAATGAAACGATGATAAAATAAGGCAAATCCATGGAAACTTCGTGCTTCATGTAGATTCTTGGGAATAGGCCATTCTTGGATAGCTTTGATCTTATCTTCCTCCACCATAACACCTGAAGGGGTCAAGGCAAAGCCTAGAAACACTAGGTGAGTGGTCATAAAACAGCACTTTTTGAGACTTATGTAAAGCTTTTCTCTTCTCAAAGTCACTAAAATAGCCCTCAAGTATTCAATATGGTCACAAGGATTTTTGGCTATAAATAAGAATATCATCAAAATAAATAATAATAAATTTTTCATGAAAGGATGAAGAGCTTGATTCATTACCCTTATGAAGGCGCTTGGAGCATTGGAAAGACCAAATGTCTTAACAAGCCATTTATACAAACCTTCTCTTGTTTTGAATGTCGTTTTTCATTCATCTTTCAGCTTGATTCTAATTTGATGATAGCCACTTCTAAGATCAATCTTAGAGAATATTTGTGCACCAGTGAACATATCAAACATATCATTAATTCTTAGGATAAAAAATTGGTACTTGATAATAATTCGATTGAGTGCTCAGCTATCAACACACATACTCCAAGAACTATCCTTCTTTGGTGTCAAGAGGGTAGGGACAGCACAAGGACTTAATCTTTTCTTGATGTATCCTTTGTTCAACAAGTTTAGCATCTGACGGTTAAGCTCTTCATTCTCCTTTGGACTCATTCGATAGTGTGCTTTATTAGATAGAACAATACCTAGAATTAAATCAATTTGGTACTGAATTTTCCTTAAAGAAGGAAGACCACTAAGTATCTCTTCGAGAGTGATATCACTAAATTCTTCCAGAGAGTTTGACATTTTTAGGAACCTCTGTAAGCTGTATTTCTCCTTTGGCCATCAAAACATAGATAGCTTCATCTTTTTCGACCTCCTTTTCAAGTTGTGACAAGGTAAGCAATGCACTTTCCTCTCTTATTGAAGATTTCAGATTACAAATATCTTTACATAGCAAAAGAATAATTTTAGTTTTTTTCACAATAAATGTATAAATATTTTTTTCTTTTATCATGAATAGTACCCTGATCATATTGCCAAGGTCTACCCAAGAGTATGTGCCCAACATCCATAGGGGTTATATCACATCAAACCTTATTATGATAATTTTTACCCATAGAAAAAGAAACAAGGCATTTCTTGTCAATCTTTACCTCATTGTCTTTTTTTATCCATAAGATAGCATATGGTTAAGGATGTGGCATCATTTTTGAAGGGAGAAACAATCTCCGAGGCATGCATATTTTAAAATTTAATAACAATTATTAATGCGAAAACTTAAAGATTACATATTAATCTATCTAACATGCATCAAGATCATATCTTTGCCTTATATATTGGATCGTTTGATCTAAAATATGCATATAAATAAAAACATCAAGATCATATCTTGATCTTCAAGATGAGAAGTCATACTAGTTATCTCGAAGCCTGCCTTAAGATCTAGGGATCAAATCACTTATCTTAAGAACAGTAGGTAAATCCTTATTGCTTGCAGCTGTTCAATCGTTTGGCCTCTAGTATCATCCATGCGAAGCCCCGAATGATCGAATTTCCGGAGTGCTAGCTTGTGAAAAAAAACTTTACTGATCTTGAATCCTCCCACTTGAATCTTCTTCCAAGATCCACCAAACTTTCGCTGACACCAGAATTACGCTAGGATTTTCTATTCTAACTCTTTAGAAATTCAATCCATAACATTTCATTGTTGTAATCTAGTGAGGGATGTTCTCAAATTTATAGTCTCATTTTAGTCATTAGCCCATTGAATTCTAACACTTAGAATTCTACCGTTCGGTGAAAACCAAAGAGACGCAGTGTTTGGTTAATTCTGACGTTCGGTAAAAACTAAAGAGACGCAGCGTTTGGTTAATTTCGACGTTTGGTGAAAATGAAAGAGATGTGAATTCTAACACTTAGAATTTCATCACCTGGTTGATTCAAAGAGGCACATTTATTCCATATAAATTCTAACACTTTAGAATTCCAACAGAACCGTTTGGAGAAGATTAATGTTATATGTTAAATTCTACATATGAATTTAATCTCTTAGATTTTAGTTATCTCATCATGTGAGATACTTATTAGAGAGGTTTGGGTTAAGGTTTTGGTTTAAGCTAATCTGAATTTATTGGACTGAACCTACATAGATCATGGTCCTAACCCAAATTAAATTTGGCTAGTCCTGAATCTATTTAAATCCAAATCAAGTCTAATTTCAAATTAATATTTGAAATTGATTAGTCCTTCTAATAGACTTAAACCAAATTGAATCTTATTCATTTGTACTTAACCCAATTGAGATAATTCAATCAATCAAATTGATTAATTAAATCATATATGATTCTCAATCGTTGATCAGCAAATAGATCATCCTAGAAAACTTCTATGCGTGTGACTCTCTAGGTTCGAACCTAAGCCGGTAGCATAGAAATAACTTTCTATACTAATTGATGTGCCTTCTAGCAATGGAACCCGATGTCCGGATAGGTCGAAGAGTTGCCGAGCAAACTCTAAGAACCCTAAGAAATAGTTACCGTATAATTCATCCTTTTGACCACAAATGTTAAGGATGGCTTAAGAGCCTGTCAACTCTAAAAAGCAAATCCATAAAGTGATTTCAACTTTAGTGATCATGTGACTTTCACATGAAGTGTCTTGGCCAAGGTCTTGCTAAATTGAAACACAAGCATTTCTCCTTTTAACGGGATAGGTCAAATTCCATCTTGATCCACAACTGACTACCACAAGTACTTGACTGCACCCAGTAACCTTTCGTAGCTGGATTAGAAATCCAGGTGGTTCGGCACCTAAGTGAAATGAGTTGCTTGCAATTCATCGGTTGTGATCTTTAGGTCTGAAGGATACTTATACCTATATCTTCTCGGATTAACTCTTGATAGCAGTGTATCCAGAAATGAGTCACGTTCGATGAAATATACTCCTACACTTTCACATGTATGTCATACCAGTGTCTCTACACTCCTTGGTTAAGAGGACAATCAACAAATATGATATACAACGTCCTATAATTGATAGTACTATGGCCCTGTCATAGTATATCATTTGTTCACGAACTCTTTTAAGAACCTTCATAGATAAATCCTCCTTTATCGTGAAAGAAGATCTTGAGGGCTTCATTACTATCAGGAGTATTAAGAAGATGTTCTTGTAATGAATAAACTACCAAATAACTTTTATTAATATATCAATTTATATGCTATTTACATTAGCTCAATTATCAAATGATTGGCTTTAGGATACAATTCCCAACAAACTCCCACTTAGCCTAAAGCCACTCATTACAGTATCCAATACCCATCTTCAACTTATAGTTGTCAAACTCCTTAATGCTAAGTGCTTTAGTAAATGGGTCACCTAGGTTTTTCTTTCTGTCAATCTTCTGAAGATTTATGTCACCTTGGTCTACAATCTCTCGAATAAGATGAAACCGACACAGTCTGTGCTTGGTGTGCTGATGTGCTCGTGGTTCCTTTGCTTGAACTATGGCACCAGCGCTGTCACTGTACAACAGGACTGGTCCATCTATGGAAGGTGCCACTCCAAACTCGGAGATAAATTTTTGCAGCACACAGCTTCTTTCGCAGCATCTGATGCAGCGATTTACTCTGCCTCGCACATCGAATCTGCCACTGTATGTTGCTTGGAACTTTTCCAGCAAACAGCTCCACCATTCAAGATAAACACAAAACCTGATACACTTTTGCTATCATCATGATCTGATTGGAAACTGGAATCAGTATATCCAACAAGTTTCAAATCAGACTCTCCATAGACTAACCACTGGTCCTTAGTATTTCTCAAATACTTAAGGATTGTTTTAACAACTTGCCAGTATTTTTCTCCTGGATCAGATTGGTATCTACTCACTACTTCTAGTGAGTATGCCACATCTGGTCTTGTACATATCATGGTATACATAATCGATCCCACTGCCGAAGCATATGAATTTGACTCATACGTTCTCTTTCATTAGGAGTTGTCGGACAATCCTTCTTAGAAAAATGAATTCCATGGCCTATCGAAGATAGCCTTTCTTAAAATTCTCCATGCTAAACCTCTTTAGCACGGTGTTAATGTACATAGATTGGGATAGACCAAGCATCCTCTTTGATCTATCTCTATAGATCTTCATCCCTAGGATGTAGGAGGCTTCTCCCAGATCTTTCATGGAGAATTATGATGATAACCATGTCTTTATTCCTTATAATGCAGGGATATCATTCCGATTAAGAGAATATCATCCACATATAATATAAGAAATACAATAACAGAACCATTAGCCCATTTATAAATGCAAGGTTCTTCTTTATTCTTAACAAAGCCATAAGATTTGATCACATTATCAAATCGTATGTTCCAACTCCTAGATGCTTACTTAAGTCCATAAATGGACTTCTATAGCCTGCACACTTTAGACTCCTCTTCAGATATAAAACCTTCAGGCTGTATCATATACACCTGTTATCTAAATTACCATTTAGAAAAGCGTTTTAACATCTATCTGCCAAATCTCATAATCGAAGTGTGCTGCTATAGCTAGCATAATCCGAATGGATTTCAGCATTGCCATAGGAGAAAACATCTCGTCATAGTCAATACCATAACGTTGATGATACCCTTGGCAACTAGACGTACTTTGTAGGTCTCTACCTTACCGTCTACGTCTCTTTTTCTCTTAAAAATCCACTTACACCCTATGGGTTTTATCCCTTCGGATGGGTCAACTAATGTCCATACATTATTGTCCTTCATGGAATCAAGTTTGGATTTCATGGCATCAAGCCATTTATCAGAATCAGTCCTTTGCATAGCATCCATATAGGTGATCAATCCTCATTGTTCTCATCGAGCTCAATAGGATCCTCGTTCTGGAATAAGAAACCTAAATATCTGTCCGTTGATGTGGTACTCTACCAGATCGCCTTAATGGTGCATCTAAAATGGGTTTTGAGTTTGATCTAATCAACTCAGATTCTAAGGGTTCACTGGTTTGTGTTGTTCCTTCTACTTGATGAACTTCCTCAAGTTCAATATTAGAGCTATTTGTTCCTTCACTAAGGAACTCCTTTTCAAGAAAAACTACTCTATTACTAATGAACAACTTTTGTTCTTCAGTATTGTAGAAGTAATATCCTTTGGTTTCTTTTGGATAGCCGATAAAAAATATTTGTCAGATTTGGGTTCAAGTTTGTCTGATTTTGCATGTTTCATATAAGCTGGACACCCCTAGACTCTCAGATAGGTGATAACCGGTTTATGTCCATATCACATCTCATATGGAGTTTTAGAAACAGACTTACTTGGAACCTTATTGAGAATATGATAAGCTGATTCTAATGCATATCCCCAAAATGATATTAGCAAGCTTGCAAAACCCATCATGGATCGAACCATGTCTAACAGAGTTCGATTCCTTCTTTCTGACACTGTTATGCTGTGGTGTTCCTGGAGGAGTCCATTGGGAGAGAATCCCATTCTCCTATAGATATGTCACAAAGTCATTTGAAAGGTATTCTCCACCTCGATCTGATCAAAGAGTCTTAATACATTTTCTTATTTATTTTTCTACTTCTTTATGATATAGTTTGAACATTTCAAACGATTCAGATTTATGTCTCATAAGATAGACATAACCGAACCTAGAAAGGTCGTTTGTAAAAGTAATAAAGTAGTAATATCCACCTTTGGCATAAGTGCTCATTGGTCTACATACATTAGTATGTACTAGACCCAATAGCTCTTTGGCTCTTTCATCTTTTCTAGTAAAAAGGACTTGGTCATTTTACCAAGAAGATAGGATTCAAAGGTATTTAATGATTCACAATCATCAACTCGAAGGATGCCCTCCTGGGTTAACCTGTTTAATCTGTTCTTGTTGATATGACCCAACTGATGGTGCCAAAGAAAAATATCTGTGACATCAGTTATGTTGGGAATTGTATCCTAAAGCCAACCATTTAATGATTGTGATGATGTAAATTATATAAATTGATATATTAATAAAAGTTATTTGGCAGTTTATTCATTACAAGAACATCTTCTTAAAACTCCTAATAGTAATGAAGCCCTCAGGATCTTCCTTCACGATAAAGGAGGATTTATCTTTGAAGGTCCTTAAAAGAGTTCGCGACCAAATGATATACTATGACAGGGCCATAGTACTATCAATTATAGGATGTTGTATATCATATTTGTTGGTTGTCCTCTTAACCAAGGAGTGTAGAGACATTGGTATGACATACAGGTGAAAGTGTAGGAGTACATTTCACCGAATGTGACTCATTTCCGGATACTCTTCTGTCAAGAGTTAATCCGAGAAGATATAGGTATAAGTATCCTTCAGACCTGAAGATCAAAACCAGTGGCTTATAAGAAACTCATTGTACTTTGGTGCTGGACCACTTGGATTTCTAATCTAGCTATGAAAGGTTACTGGGTGCAGTCAAGTACTTATGGTAGTCAGTTGTGGATCAAGATGAAATTTGACCTATCCCGTTAAAAGGAGAAATGCTTGTGTTTCAATTTAGCAAGACCTTGGCCAAGGCACTTCATGTGAAAGTCACATGATCACTAAAATTGAAATCACTTTATGGATTTGCTGTTTAGAGTTGACAGGCTCTTAAGCCATCCTTAGCATTTGTGGTCAAGAGGATGAATTATACGGTAACTGTTTCTTAGGGTTCTTGGAGTTTGCTCGGCAACTCTTCGACCTATCCGGACGTCGGGTTTCATTGCTAGATGGGCACATCGATTAGTATAGAAAATTGTTTCTATGCTATCGGCTTAGGTTCGAACCTAGAGAGTCACACGCATAGAAGTTTCCTAGGATGATCTATTTGCTGATCAATGATTAAGAATCGTATATGATTTAATTAATCAATTTGATTGATTAAATTATCTCAATTGGATTAAGTACAAGTGAATAAGATTCAATTTGGTTTAAGTCTACTAGAAGGACTAATCAATTTCAAATATTGATTTGAAATTAGATTTGATTTGGATTTAAATAGATTCGGGATTAGCCAAATTTGATTTGGGCTAGAACCATGATCTATAATGGTTTAATCCAATAAATTCAAATTAGCTTAAAACCAAAAATCCAAACCCCATGTGTGAAAAAGGTTTTCTCGCATGATGAGATAACTAAAATCTCATCTCATGAGAAATTAAATTCTCATGCAGAATTTAATTTATAACTTTTAGTCTTCTTCAAATGATTCCCAAGTTCAAAAAAAAAAAAATTGCTAAAAGGTGCCTCTTTGGAAGAGCACTCCACACAACTCTCCGTGCATTGACAAGTGTGTGAATTAATGTGCCTCTTTGAAAGAGCACTCCACACAACTCTCCGTGCATTGACAAGCATGTGAATTAATGTGCCTCTTTGGAAGAGCACTCCATAAAACTCTTCATGCATTGATAAGTGTGTGAATTTAATGTCTCTTTGGTTTTCATAAAAATAGTGGAATTCTAAATGTTAGAATTCAATAGGCTGGCTAATATGAAACTATAAATAAAGGACATCCCTCACCAGATAAAATAACACAAGATCAAAAGAAATCAAAAATTCTAAACAGTTAGAACCAAGTGTTACAGTTCTAAGAGTTAGAACCGAAAATTCGGGTGTGGTTTTAGTGTTAGCAAAAGCTTGGTAGATTTTGGTGGAAGATTCAAGTGGAAAAATTCAAGATCAGCAAAATTGTTTTTCCACGAGCTAGCACTCCCGGGAATCCGATCATTCGGGGGCTTCGCGTGGACAATACTAGAGGCTGGATGATTGAACGGCTGTATAGCACAAAGGATTTACCTACTGTTCTTAAGGTGAGTGATTTGATCCTTAGATCTTAAGGCAGGCTTCAAGATAAGTAGTATGACTTCTCATCTGAAGATTAAGATATGATCTTAATTATTTAATTTATATGCAATACTTAGATCAAATGATCTTATAATATAAGGCAAAGATATGATCTTGATGCATGTTAGAAAGATTAATATGTAATCTTTAAATTTTCGCATTGATAATTGTTATCATATTTTAAAATATGCATGCCTCGGGGATTAACTCTCCAAACAAGTTATTCTAGGGCACTTACTTGATTTGTACACTATATTCACAGGTTGTGATAATATATAAATGCCATTAGATAAATGCCCAGTCATTCCAGTGACTCCATTCATAATGATATTCAAAGTAACATCGTTTATTGAAATTTCATAATGACTTTGGGCCAGAAGGCCTACAGAAATTACATTTAATAAGAATGTTGGGCAAAAATGATAATCATTTAGTACAATGACATTTTTATTGAAAACTATTTCAAAAACTCCTAATTCCAGAACTGGAACTAATCTTCCATCACCGATATTAAAGAATCTTTCATTGTCCTCAAATATTCTAGTGACCTATAGTCCCTGCAATGAATTGCAAATGTTAAAAGGACTCTCGGTATCCAATACCCAGGTCTGATTATCATATACAAAAAAATTACAAGGTGTTATCATATAAATACCTTGTTGAGCAACATCTTGCCCCTTTTTCTTCTTTGGCCTATTTGGATCAAGTGTGGCAATGTAAAGAGGACAGTTCCTCTTCCAGTGCCCTTGCATCTTGTAATAAAAGCATTCAGCTTAACTTTTATCAACTTTCTTCTTCTGCATCTGACCCCTTATAGATGTCCTAGCATGTTGCACCTTTTTCTTATTCCTTTTCTTCTTCCCTTTACCAAAGGGTTGACACCCTACCTTAAATCCTTCAACCACATTAACCAAACCCTTAGAGAGCTGGTTGTCCTTCTCAAAGTTCTGTAACAACCCCAACAAACCATGGTAGTTGACTGTAGGCTTTGTCATTTGAAAATGAGTAAGGAAAGGTCGGAAGGATGGAGGCAAGGAATTCAGGATCGCATCTTTTCCCAACTGCTCATGTAGGGAATAGCTGAGCTTGCTTAGGAGTTCTATCTTCTCGATCATGTACAATACATGATCAGTGACAGGAGATCCATCCCTCATTCGAGCATTAAAAATAGCATAACTAGTCTTGTGCCTTTCAACATCGTCGGGTGTGCTGAAAGATTCATTCAACGCTTGAATGATTTCTTCTGGCTGAGCATTCTCGAATTGGCGACCGAATTCATCGTTCATTGCTGCTAGCATGATGCAACGCACGATAGTTCTATTACTGAGCCACTTCTAATAAGTGTCTTTCTCAGAACTTTGGGTGTTTGCATCAGGTATCTTTGGTGCAGGATTATTCAGAATATATAGAATCCTCTCATGTTCAAGGACGATCTTAAGTTTTCTAAACCAGCTATTGAAATTTAAACCATTCAACTTGTCACTATCCAATAGGGACCTTAATGATAAATTAGTGGTCATTTTCTGCATTAGGAAAAACTAAAGTTTAGTAGTATATAAATTGATTCAGTATAAAGACTTGGACTTTAGTCTAAAGATTCTTCCACTATTTTATTCAAATTGGCAGCTTCTATACCCCAGTTCGAAGAATTATTCTTAATTCTTTAGTGGGCACTAAGATCTCCATAGACTACATACAGGTCAAAGTGAAGCTTGGCCAACCCATATGCATCTAAGAGTAGGTTCAAAACCAATTATTTTTCAAAACAATTCTTAGTGTTTAGTTTTGCCCCATGTACCTCTTTAGCAGGCATGGAGTGCCTCCACTGAAAGTTCTGGTTAGGTCCAACCATTAAATGATATAATCAGTGTAACCTATCAATAGACAACCAAGCCCGAGTGAAGCTCGGCCCACCTGACTGTCTATTTAATAGTTACGCTGACTTATCATATAATGAATGATAATTTTGATGGTTGACAAGTACCAGGCATGGAGTGCCTCCAATGATTATCAAGGCATCGGACTCATTATCACCTACCTTAATGGGAGGCTGTGATCTAGTTATCATATAGATATTTCATTTTAAGGACCTAATAATTTCAAAGGATTTAATAATCTGAAGATAAATTGACTAATCAAGTTCTCCCACTAAATCTATGAAATCAGTAGAATGAAACAAGATTAAGTTAGGTCAAGTGGCACCTAAATCAGTCAGACTGATTTCCTTACAGGCATGGGTCAGCCCGAATCAGGTAAATGTTCGTAATCATAAATGGTCCACCATATTGACCAGGTTAGTGAGACCGATGGAAGGGATATGCCATTAACTCGTTAAAGACGCATCAGTACGATTAACTCCCAATTAAAAACTATTCGATCATTGATCCTAGAGAAACTTGCCAACTCACCTTGACACCATATGGTTAACCAATTTTGATTTGACCATCTAAGAGATTCATGCTCAACCACGGAGCCTAATCTACTTCCATTTGGTTTAATCAAAGACATGGACATGATCAACTAGAACTATTGTTTGATTTAGAGCATCCTTAACCTAATCTAATCAATTTAGATTTGATCAAATACTCTTATAGTCCATTTGATTTAAACCTTAGGGTCTAATCCTTTATGGACTTGATTTAGCTAACTCAAAAGATTAAATATATTTCATGTCATATATTTCGAATCATGCATCAGTTGCATTATTTAACTACTCATAATTCCTTTATTTAGATCATATCTAAAACGATTATGAATATATATTTGACATTCAAATAAGACTCTCATAAATATTTATCTGTTTCATAATATAGACAACAAGCTATCATATCTCATATCTATGTTTTTATACTAAACATGCAAATATCATGCTTTTATACAACATCAATATGTATCAAATATAAAACATCTTTTAAGAGTGAGTGTAATCTATGTTTTGATGCCAAAGATTAATTTAAATTATCTGTTGACTAAGCATCAATAATAAAAGAACCATAACGTCATGGAAATATGTTACATAATACCTCATTGAATGGGTAATTTGGATTTTTAATCCATTTGTGACCGAATAGCCTGGTGATCCATTTTAGCTTTGATTACAAAATTAATAGGAGCATTAATTTACATGCAATAAATTAGATCAAAATGAAACCATGGCTCTGATACCAAAATGAAGGGAAAAATAATCTCCGAGGCATGCATATTTTAAAATTTAATAACAATTATTAATGCAAAAACTTAAAGATTACATATTAATCTAACTAACATGCATTAAGATCATATCTTTGCCTTATATATTGGATCGCTTAATCTAAAATATACATATAAATAAAAACATCAAGATCATATCTTGATCTTCAAGATGAGAAGTCATACTACTTATCTTGAAGCCTGCCTTAATATCTAGGGATCAAATCACTTACCTTAAGAACAATAGGTAATCCTTATTGCTCTACAGTTGTTCAATCATCCAACCTCTAGTATCGTCCACGTGAAGCCCTGAATGATCGGATTCCTGGGAGTGCTAGCTCATGAAAAAACAACTTTGCTGATCTTGAATCCTTCCACTTGAATCTTCTTCTAAGATCCACTAAACTTTCACTGACACCAGAATTACACTAGGATTTTCTATTCTAACTCTTTAGAAATTCAATCCATAACATTTTGTTGTTGTAATCTGGTGAGGGATGTCCTCTAATTTATAGTCTCATTTTAGCTGTTAGCCCATTGAATTCTAACACTTAGAATTTCACCGTTCGGTGAAAACCAAGAGACACAACGTTTGGTTAATTTCGACGTTCAGTGAAAACAAAAGAGATGTGAATTCTAGCACTTAGATTTTATCGCCTTGTTGATTCAAAGAGGCACATTTATTCCATATAAATTCTAACACTTTATAATTCCAAAGGAACTGTTTGGAGAAGATTAATGTTATACATTAAATTCTACATGTGAATTTAATCTATCAGATTTTAGTTATCTCATCATGTGAGATACTTATTCGAGAGGTTTGGGTTCAGGTTTTGATTTAAGCTGATCTGAATTTATTGGACTGAGCCTACATAGATCATGGTCCTAGCCCAAATCAAATTTGGCTAGTCTTGAATCTATTTAAATCCAAATCAAGTCTAATTTCAAATCAATATTTGAAATTGATTAGTCCTTCTAATAGACTTAAACCAAATTGAATCTTATTCATTTGTACTTAACCCAATTGAGATAATTCAATCAATCAAATTGATTAATTAAATCATATATGATTCTCAATCATTGATCAGCAAATAGATCATCCTAGGAAACTTCTATGCGTGTGACTCTCTAGGTTTGAACCTAAGCCGGTAGCATAAAAATAACTTTCTATACTAATCGATGTGCCCATCTAGCAATGGAACCCATGTATTGATAGGTCGAAGAGTTGCCGAGCAAACTCTAAGAACCCTAAGAAATAATTACCGTATAATTCATCCTTTTGACCACAAATGTTAAGGATGGCTTAAGAGCTTGTCAACTCTAAACAGCAAATCCATGAAGTGATTTCAACTTTAATGATCATGTGACTTTCACATGAAGTGTCTTGTCCAAGGTCTTGCTAAATTGAAACACACGCATTTCTTCTTTTAACGGGATAGGTCAAATTTCATCTTGATCCACAACTGACTACCATAAGTACTTGACTGCACTCAGTAACCTTTCATAGCTGGATTAGAAATCCAGGTGGTCCGGCACCTAAGTACAATGAGTTGCTTGCAAGTCACCAGTTGTGATCTTCAGGTATGAAGGATACTTATACCTATATCTTCTCGGATTAACTCTTGACAGTAGAGTATCCGGAAATGAGTCACGTTCGATGAAATGTACTCCTACACTTTCACCTGTATGTCATACCAGTGTCTCTACATTCCTTGATTAAGAGGATAACCAACAAATATGATATACAACGTCCTATAATTGATAGTACTATAGCCCTATCATAGTATATCATTTGGTCGCAAACTCTTTTGAGGACCTTCATAGATAAATCCTCCTTTATCATGAAAGAAGATCTTGAGGGCTTCATTACTATCAGGAGTATTAAGAAGATGTTCTTATAATGAATAAATTACCAAATAACTTTTATTAATATATCAATTTATATGCTATTTATATTAGCTCAATCATCAAATGATTGGCTTTAGGATACAATTCCCAACAATTTTAAGCTTGAGTTTGTCTACCATTTCTTAAGAAACAAAGTTCTCAAAGCTACCTTCATCAATAACTAGGGAACACACTTTTTCATGAGACTTGCATCGTATTCTAAAGATGTTGTATCATAGCCATCCTTGATTATAGTCTTGCTTAGGGGCTACAAGAACTCTTTGGATCACCAAACATTCTCCATCTTCTGGTACAATCTCCTCACATTCATGATTACCTATTATCAAATTTTGGCTTAATATCTTCAAACTATTGCTTAGGGCACTCATTCATATAATGGCCGGATTGTCTACACCTAAAACAAGTAGAAAATTTAGTTTTGTTAGAAACTAAATTATTCTCACCTTTACCATCTCCTTTCTTAGGAACATTCTTGCTAGAGGATTCAACTTTTGATGGATAGAAACTTTGAACATCAGCAAACTTCTTTGCTCCTCGTCTTGTCAATTTTGACTCAACCTTCAAGGCTAATTGATAAGCTTTATTCAACCTCCATAGTTATTGCATCTCCACCTCTTCTCTTATAGTTACTTTCAGCCCATTGATATATCTTGCTACGGAAAAGACTTTGTACACCGCCCTCGGTGCAACAAGTCCTACGTGGGCTGCATCGCTCCTTCCTATTGGTCCACATGGATCCCATGTGGCCTGACATGATGGGACAGAATAGCAGGGAGATAATGTTATTTTTTGATCGTATATCCATTAAAAGTCATTCAGCCTTTCACCATTGGTGTGAAGATGAAAATACCCTTTCCCTCCAGCCTACTTCAACCCGCCATCTTATTTGGATTTTGCTGATAAAAAATCCTGGAAGAAGAGTATCCAAAGGAGTGGAAAAACTCTACCAGACGACATTCTTGCACGCATTCAAGAGAACAAGATTCCCATTATTGCAGAGACTGGCTGAAGCGATGGAGGAGTTGTGAGTGTTGCTGCTCCAGACCTCAGTTCCCTTCGAAGAGTCGAAGAGAACGAGACCTTCGGCCTCATTGAGTTGAAGAAATGAATTATATCCAACAGAAATATGAGCGTCGGCAACCCATACAGGTGCCTGCTCGAAGGACGGGATCGATCTCGAGTTAAAGCGAATGCCGACTTCATACTGGTTAGGTTCGTCAGGGCGGCTAAAGAACTCCAATGTAAAGTTTCCATAGGGGGAGATCCAGGAATCACGCTTTGCAACCGAAAGCTTAGAACCAAGAGGAATTTTCCGAGCTTCGATATGAAAGAAGACAGTGGAATAGAGTAAGAAAATGGGGAACCAAAATAGGGTGTCGTGGGTTTTTGAGCAGGGTTTTAAACTAGGGTGTCATGGGTTTTAAACTAGGGTGTCATGGGTCTTAAACTGGGGGTGTCGTGGGTCTTGAACTGGGGTGTCATGGGTCTTGAACTGGGGTATCGTAGGTCTTGAACTGGGGGTGTCGTGGGTCTTAAACTGGGGGTGTCGTGGGTCTTGAACTAGGGGTGTCGTGGGTCTTGAACTGGGGGTATCGTGGGTCTTGAACTGGGGTGTCATGGGTCTTGAACTGGGGGTGTTGTGGCTCTTGAACTAGGGGTGTCATGGGTCTTGAACTAGGGTGTCGTGGGTCTTGAACTGGGGTGTCATGGGTCTTGAACTGGGGATATCGTGGGTCTTGAACTGGGGGTATCATGGGTCTTAAACTAGGGTATCGTGGGTCTTGAACTGGGGTTATCGTTGGTCTTTAACTGGGGTATCGTGGGTCTTTAACTGGGGGTGTCGTGGGTCTTGAACTAGGGGTGTCGTGGGTCTTGAACTAGGGTGTCATGGGTCTTTAACTGGGGGTGTCATGGGTCTTGAACTAGGGTGTCCTGGGTCTTGAACTAGGGGTGTCGTGGGTCTTGAACTAGGGGTGTCATGGGTCTTAAACTAGGGTGTCGTGGGTCTTGAACTGGAGTGTCATGGGTCTTGAACTAAGGTGTCGTGGGTCTTGAACTGGGGTGTCATGGGTCTTGAACTGGGGGTATCATGGGTCTTGAACTAGGGGTGTCGTGGGGTGTCGTGGGTCTTGAACTGGTGGTATCGTGGGTCTTTAACTGGAGTGTCATGGGTCTTGAACTAGGGTGTCGTGGGTCTTGAATTGGGGTGTCATGGGTCTTGAACTAGGGTGTCGTGGGTTTTGAACTGGGGTGTCATGGGTCTTGAACTAGGGTGTCATGGGTCTTGAACTGGGGTGTCGTGGGTCTTAAACTGGGGTGTCGTGGGTCTCGAACTAGGGTGTCGTGGGTCTTGAACTATGGTATCATGGGTCTTTAACTGGGGGTGTCATGGGTCTTGAACTAGGGTGTCGTGGGTCTTGAACTGGGGTGTCATGGGTCTTTAACTGGGGGTGTCGTGTGTCTTGAACTAGGGTGTCGTGGGTCTTGAACTAGGGTGTCGTGGGTCTTAAAGACCCACGACACCCTAGTTCAAGACCCACAACACCCTAGTTCAAGACCCATGACACCCTAGTTCAAGACCCATGACACCCCCAGTTCAAGACCCACGACACCCTAGTTCAAGACCCACGACACCCCTAGTTCAAGACCCACGATACCCCAGTTCAAGACCCACGACCTCCTAGTTCAAGACCCATGACACCCTAGTTCAAGACCCACGACACCCCCAGTCAAGACCCATGACAAGGCGTTGGTGCACAAAGGAGTCATCGATCAGCACCAGCTCTCTGAATACTTCTTCGCCTTATTGAGGAACCAGAGCGATGCAGTGAATGAAACGACACTGAGGCGTGTCTGGTCTTACGACGCCCCTATTTTCGATGCTCACAGAAGGTTGAAGCTCGTCCAGGACTGGCTGCTAGATCAGAACCCTGAGTTTCTCCTCAAGAGGTCCAGGTCTTCTGAGGACGACGATGGAGTGGAGGTGAGGAGGTTCGTGATAACACGCGCCAAGGCATACTGCCTGCCTCCAGAGCTAGAGGAGTATTTTCCTAGCTTTTTCTTCGAACCAGCTCAGGGACCGCTCCGCGCGCGTGGTTCTTCGTGGAGGACGGCAGCACGGGCGCGGCGACCATCAGAAGTTGGATGGGGAAGTTTGGAGGTAGAAGCGTGGCAAAGTCTGCGGCGAGAATGCGATAGTGCCTTTCGTCCACGTATGCCACGGTGGATGTGCAGCCGAGCCAGGTGAATCCATCACTTCCCGATATTGAAAGAAACGGATACATCGGAAGGATGACGCTAGAGCTGGCGATGGAAGTAGCGGAAAGGTTGCAATTAGGAGAGAACCCCCCTCTACCTACCAAATCAGATATGCCGGCTGCAAGGGGGTTGTCGTTGTTTGGCCGGGAGACGAAGATGCAGGGATCATCCGGCTGTCACTGAGGCCCAGCATGAATAAATTGGCGTCCGATCACACAACTTTTGAGGTTGTATCTTGGACAAGGTTCCAGCTAGGATTCCTCAACCGGCAAATCGTGACGCTGCTTTCATCCTTGAAGGTCTCGGACGGCGTATTCGCCATAATGCAAGATTCCATGGTTTCTAGACTAAACCAAATGCTTGTAGACGCTGACGTTGCGTATGATGTCATTGCCAGCTCATGTGCCACCGAGCAGGGGAATGTAGCAGCTATGATGCCCGGTGTTGGCTTCAGACCTCATACGGTCGGCACAGCTCGGAGATCTTTTGACCAAGACCAGATTATTCGTTCTGAAGGGAAGATGGCTGATGGGCTGCCTTGATGAGCTCGGGGAGCTGGAGCAGGGACAGTGCTTCATCCAGTCCTCTATTCCTCCATTAGGCGGGGAACGTTTTCGGAAGCAAAATGGAAGATTTTATGGAATGAGGATAAGCAGACTGGTGATTTTAGGCGCTGTAGTCGTAGCCAAGAACCATCCAGGAGATATACAGATCCTCCAAGCCGTCGATGTACCTCTGTTCCTCCATATCGTTGATTGTTTGGTGTTCCCACAGAAGGGAGACAAGCCCCATGCAACCCACGACACCCTAGTTTAAGACCCACGACACCCCTAGTTCAAGAACCATGACACCCCCAGTTAAAGACCCATGACACCCCAGTTCAAGACCCATGACACCCTAGTTCAAGACCCATGACACCCCCAATTAAAGACCCATGACACCCCAGTTAAAGACCCACGACACCCCCAGTTCAAGACCCACGACACCCTAGTTCAAGACCCACGACACCCCAGTTCAAGACCCATGACACCCCAGTTCAAGACCTATGACACCCCTAGTTCAAGACCCATGACACCCTAGTTAAAGACCCATGACACCCCTAGTTCAAGACCCACGACACCCTAGTTCAAGACCCATGATACCCCAGTTCAAGACCCACGATACCCTAGTTCAAGACCCATGACACCCCTAGTTAAAGACCCATGACACCCCCCCAGTTCAAGACCCATGACACCCTAGTTTAAGACCCACGACACCCCCAGTTCAAGACCCACGATACCCCCAGTTCAAGACCCATGACATCCCAGTTCAAGACCCACGACACCCTAGTTCAAGACCGATGACACCCCTAGTTCAAGACCCACGACACCCCAGTTTAAGACCCATGACACCCTAGTTTAAGACCCAGACACCCTAGTTCAAGACCCACGACACCCCTAATTCAAGACCCACGACACCCCTAGTTCAAGACCCACAATACCCCTAGTTCAAGACCCACGACACCCCCAGTTCAAGACCCACGACACCCTCAGTCCAAGACCCATGACACCCTAGTTCAAGACCCAGGACACCCTAGTTCAAAACCTATGACACCCCAGTTCAATACCCATGACACCCCAGTTCAAGACCCACGACACCCCAGTTCAAAACCCATGACACCCTAGTTCAAAACCCTGCTCAAAAATCCACAACACCCTATTTTGGTTCCCCATTTTCTTACTTTGTTCCACTTTCTTCTTTTATATCGAAGCTCAAGAAATTCCTCTTGGTTCTAAGCTTTCGGTTGCAAAGCGTGATTCCTGGATCTCCCCCGATGGGAATTTTGCATTGGAGTTTTTTAGCCGCCCTAACGAACCTAACCAGTATGAAGTCGGCATTCGCTTCAACTCGAGATCGATCCCGTCCTCCGAGCAGGTGCCTGTATGGGTTGTCGGCGCTCATGTTTCTATCAGATATAATTCGTTTCTTCAACTCAATGAGAACGGAGGTCTCGTTCTCTTCGACTCTTCGAAGGGAGCTGAGGTCTGGAGCAGCAACACTCACAACTCCTCCATCGCTTCAGCCAGTCTCCGCGACGATGGGAATCTTATTCTCTTGAATGCGCACAAGGATATCGTCTGGCAGAGCTTTGCCACTCCTTCGGATACTCTTCTTCCAGGCTAGAACCATACGATTTTTTATCAGCAAAATCCAAATAAGATGGCGGGTTGAAGTAGGCTGGAGGGAAAGGGCATTTTCATCTTCACACCAATGGTGAAAGGCTGAACGACTTTTAATGGATGTATGATCAAAAAGTAACATTATCTCCCTGCTATTCTGTCCTATCATGTCAGGCCACATGGGATCCATATGGACCAATAAGAAGGAGCGGTGCAGCCCACGTAGGACTTGCTGCATCGGGGGCGGTGTACAAAGTCTTTTCCATCTTGCTAGAAATTGATCTTTTGATGGGTTTGGTCTCTGATGGGGTCCAATTGCATAGTACAGTGATGTATGTCGTAGCGCAATGATTAAAATACCTTAATTTAACTATTAGAATAGTGAGAGTAAGGGATCGATTCCATAGGGACTTTAGCGATTATCTTGAAATAAATTTATAAATTTAACTAATTAGATAATTAGTAGTGCAAAATAATCAAAATATGGTCTATCTTATAAGAGCACGGCCAGTACCCATAGATCACAGCCCATCCCTTTTAAGCATAGATCAGTCTAAAATTATTTTTACTTAAAGATAATTTAATAACAATTAAACATGAATAGAAACTTTATTTCATAGCATTCAATTAAAAAGTTATGACATTAAGAAGACAACAAGAAAATAAATTCTTCCTAAACCAAATTAAAGACAGACTGAACCGGTTGAAGACGGGCTAAACCGGATCAGGCTCTCTGCAAATGCCTCCAAGAAAAACATTCATGAACCATGGATGGCCGCCTGGAACAGATCTTCTTCAATCCACAGATGGAACAGAGCACCTCACCGCTGGAACAGAGCTCCCTCTCACGGCTGGAACATGGCTTCTTCGATTGAGGAAGAACAGATCTCTACGAATCCACGGATGATTCCCCTATAGCTCCCCTCCTTGCTGCTATTTGTAGAAGTCCGGATGCAGCCCAGATGAGGAGAAGTAATGATTCTGTTTCCATATCAGAGATGACGCGGAGAAGTAATGACGCGGCGCAAAGAAAATCCTAGAAATATTGCGGATAAAATCAAAATTCCGTCCATATGAATTGTATTCTTCTAATTTGATAACTTCCTATCCAATTTATTCCTTAATTGGTGAAGGAAAAGATTGAATTTGAATAGGAGAAGAATCGGGAGAGAAATAAGGAAATTTCTGTTGAAAAGACGATGAAGTCGGCACTGGGTTTGCCGACTTTGCTTTACAATACGTGCTAAATCCTTATAAAATTAATTTCGAGCTCGTTTTAAGTCCGATTTGAGTGCCATTTGTGTCGTTAAATTTCTAAAATTGAGTTCTTTAAATTGATAAGGTTTTACCTAAAATATTATATAAAATTAAAATATTAAATAATAATAGGTACATTGAATTATTAGTTAATAGGTTTAGTGATAATTATTTATGTGTTTATCACTCCCCCCAACTTGAATCTTACTCATCCTCGAGCAAATAAGAAAATTTAGAAATATGTACCAAGCTAGTCCAAGAATTAATAGTTATCTTACAGTTCTTCTTAAAAATTTTTGGTTAGATCATAAGGGAGGTACTTCATCGGATTATTAAGCTTACCCATTTAGTGATAGAGTGTAGTCCATAAGAATTTATAGAAGTCTTCCTTCACCAACTTTCCACTTCTCTGATTAAGTCTTCTAGCTTAATTTGGGTTGGGTGTAATGTCTTTTGTACTTTGGTTCCCTTATTTATTTATTTATGTGTAAAGTCAGTGCAATGTCCTAACCCCTTGCTTTCTAATTAACCCTTGTAGTGAGATTTAGGCCAATGGCTTCCAAACCAATTGGTTTTAGGGCATTAGGTGTAAAACACCCCTCGGACTTACTGACTCGAGTCAAAAAGGCTTTAGGTAGGACTGACTCTTTTTAGGTTCTTTTACATTCTCACCTTTTTATGCGAACAACATCACTTTCTTAGGTGACGGGCCCGGTTACTCAGTAAAAGATGTTAAGAACCTAATTTATTAACTTTAAGATAGATTTTTTTTTGAATGACATTTTCATCCATACCCTTATTAAGTAGATTGTACTATTAAGATCAGTGGTCAGGAGGGTCTAAAATTATTTTAAAATTTTTTTTGGGCTAAACCCTACCTTTTATTAGGTTTTCTTAATAATTTATTCCTCAGTATCTCAAAAATAATCTAACCATTAATTCATTAATAGACTGGTTGATTAACTTCAAATCGAGACAGAATTTGGTACACACATCTGATTATAGTTTTACTCGAGGATTTACTTATTCTTTTTCCTCCCCTCAACTTAATTTCCATTGTCCCTAATGGAAGAAAAATTAATTTTAAGGAAAGATACTACCTGGTAGAGTATTTGAAGGTTGAACGTTTCATTGTTGCCATCTTCTTTCAATCTGCTTCTGTTGCTCTTCTCTGATCATACTAAAAGAACATACTAAAAGAATAGAAAGTTAAATATAACTAATAAACTGGGTTGCCTCCCAAGAGCACTAAGTTTAAAGTCTTTAGCCAGACTGTGCTGCTCATTATGATAGTGTTGGGTTCACAAGATCAATTGATTCAACAACTTCTCCATCATTTATTTCTTCTATATATGGTTTCAAACGTTGGCCATTTATTTTGAATGTATTTTCTTGCTTGGGGTCTTTAAGCTTTACAGCTCCATGGGGAAATACTTGAGTTACTATAAAAGGTCCATTCCATTGTGAATGAAGTTTTCCAGGGAAAAGGTGTAATCTTGAATTGTAAAGCCATACTTTTTGATTTGGTTCAAAAAAATTTCTATTAATAAATTTGTCATGATATGCTTTGGTTCATTCTTTATAAATTTTTGAGCTCTCATATACATCATTTCGTAGCTCTTCTAACTCATTTAATTAAAGTTTTCTATTGACACCTACATTTTTATATCATAATTAAATTGCTTGATGGCCCAAAATGCACGGTGTTCTAATTCTACAGGAAAATGGCAGGCTTTTTCAAATACGAGCCGGTAAGGAGACATTCCTATGGGAGTTTTAAATGCAGTACGATAAGCCCATAATGCATCATCCAAACGTTCTGACCAATCTTTCCTATCGGGTCTCACCGTTTTTTCAATGATATGTTTAATTTCTCTATTTGATATTTCAACTTGGCTACTGGTTTGGGGATGATAAGGTGTAGCTACCTTATGAGTAATTTTATATTTGTTCATTAATCCTTCAAAGTGTCTATTCGTGAAATGTGTACCCCCATCACTAATTATAGCTCTTGGGCATCCAAAACGACTAAGGATATTATGCTGAATAAACTTGATTACAACTTTATGGTCATTGGTTCGAGTTGCCATGGCTTCAATCCATTTTGACACATAATCAACTGCCACTAGAATGTATTCGAATCCAAAAGAGGAAGGAAATGGGCCCATAAAATCAATACCCCATACATCAAAAATTTCTACAACCAAGATAGGTTTAGGGGCATCATGTCTTTTCGAGAAATAGTTTGTTGACATTGGAGACAATTACGGTCAAATTCATGTGCATCTTTAAAAAGAGTTGGCCAATAAAACCACTTTGTAGTACCTTTGCTGCAGTTTTCTTTCCACTAAAATGTCCTCCACAGGCAAGAGAATGACAGAAGTTAAGTATACTTTTGATTCACTCTCGGGAACACATCGCCTAATCACCTGATCTGAACAGTACTTAAATAATTCAGGGTCTTCCCAAAAGTAATATTTGATTATGAGAAAAATCTATCTTTTTCTTGTTTTGTCCAGTGGGAAGGTATTTTTCTGTTGCCAAATAATTCACAATGTGGGCAAACCAGGGAAGATTGCTATGGAAAATTGAGAACAATTGCTCATCAGAAAACCTATCTCTGATTATTTCTTTATTGTATTCTACTAAGATCCTAGAGATATGATCTGCTACCATATTTTCAGAACCCTTCTTATCTAAGATTTCTAGATCAAATTCTTATAGTAGAAGGATCCATCTAATCAGTCTGGGTTTTGTATCCTTTTTTGATAAAAGATGCCTCAATGCTGCATGATCAGAATAAACTAAAACCTTAGACCTAACAGATATGATCTAAACTTTTTTAGGGCAAACACAACTGCTAGTAATTCTTTTTCAGTGGTAGTATAGTTCATTTGTGCATCTGAAAGAGTTTTGCTAGCATAATAAATTACATGGGGTTCTCGATTGAGTTTCTACCCTAGAACTGCCCCTACAGCATAATCAGAAGCATCACACATGATTTTGAAAGGTATGGTCCAATCTGGGGGCTTGATAATTGGTGCAGTGGTCAAAGCAGTTTGAAGGATGTTATAGGCTGTTAGACAATCTTCATCAAAATTAAAAGAACTATCCTTGGTCAATAAATTACATAATGGTCGAGAAATTTTACTGAAATCTTTGATGAAGCATCTATAAAAACCAGCATGACCAAGGAAAGATCGTACTTGTTTAACTGAGGTTGGGGGTGGTAGATTTGAGATCAATTCAACCTTGGCTTTATCAACCTCAATACCTCGCTCTGAAACAATGTGTCCGAGCACAATTCCCTCACGAACCATAAAATGGCTCTTCTCCCAACTTAGGACTAAATTCATTTCCATACATCGTTTCAGTACCTTAGTCAAGTTCTCGAGACAGCTATCAAATGATGCACCAAAAACTAAAAAATCATCCATAAATACTTCCAAAAATTGATCAATCATATCAGAAAATATGGCCAACATACATCGTTGAAAAGTGGCTGGTGCATTACAAAGACCAAACGGCATGTGTCTAAAGGAAAATGTTCCAAAAGGACAAGTGAAGGTGGTCTTTTCTTGATCTGCAGAAAATACTGGGACTTTATTGTATCCTGAATATCCATCTAAGAAATAAAAGAAACTTTGTCCCGCTAGCCGTTCTAGAATTTGATCGATAAAAGGCAAAGGAAAGTGGTCTTTCCTAGTCACGGCATTCAACTTTCAATAATCTATACGCACTCTCCAACTAGTTGATGTGCGAGTAGGAGTAGGAATTGATTCGCCCTTTTCATTTTTAATCACGGTAATACCCGTTTTTTAGGTACTACTTGGATTGGACTGACCCATTGACTATCTGAAATTGGATAAATGATACCAGCATCAAGCCATTTTACTACTTCTTTCTTAAAAACATCCCTCATGTTTGAATTTAGCCTTCGTTACATGTCTCTATGTGGTTTGGCTTCAATTTCACTATGAATGTGGTGCATGCAAACGGAAGGGTCAATTCCCTTAAGGTCAGCTATTGTCCATCCAATTGCCTCTTTATGTTCTTTAAGTACATCTACCAATTTATCTTCCTGCTCAGAGGTTATGATGGATGCAATGATTACTAGAAGGGTGTCATTGGGTCCAAGGAATGAATACTTTAAGTCATCTGGAAGAGGTTTCAACTCTAGTTGGGGTGGTTCTTCCAAGGATGGTATTAAAGGGTTTAGTTTAGTTGGAAGTGGTTCATATTTTATAGTCCAAGGAGGGATAGTGTCGAACTTAGGTAGTTCTAATAACATGTTTATCTCTTTGGTATACTCATCAATATCAAAGTCATCTATTCCAAAATGTGTAAGACATGTTTGTAAAGGATCCGAATCAAGCAAACTTTAGAATTTTTTATCTACAACTTTCTCTATCATGCTTACTTCATTTAAATCATACACAGGTGGTCCTTGGGAAGCATTAAAAATATTTAATCTCATCTTCTTGTTTCCAAAAGATACATCCATCACACCTGTTCTATAATTTATACATGCATTAGCGGTAGCTAGAAAAGGTCTCCAAGGATGATGGGAATTTGGTTAGGATTACTACTAGATTCCATATCTAACACAAGGAAGTCGACAGAAAATAAAATTCATCTACCTTTACTAATACATCTTCCAATATTCCACGAGGTTCTTTGACTGATCTATCTGCCAATTATAGTGTTACTGTCGTGGGTTTTAATTCTTCAAATCCAAATAACTCATACACTGAACTTGGAAGAAGTTTTACACTCGCACCCAAATCTAATAATGCTTTCTTGATTGTGAAGTTTCCTATGACACATGATATAATCGGGGTACCAGGATCTTTTAGTTTGGGTGGGGTTATTTGCTGAACAACTGAGCTGACTTGCTCAGTCAAATGTATCTTTTTTGGTATTTGTGTCTTGGCTTTCCATTTTTGTGTGCATAGATCCTTCAAAAATTTGGCATAAGCCGAACTTGCTTGATAGTATCGAGGAGAGGTAAGTTTATTTGGACTTGTTTAAATAACTCAAGCATCTCATTTATTTTTATATTCTTCTTATCTGAAGACAAAGGAGATTCTAAAGCACTAGGGAATGGGGCTTTAGGTGTGATTGCTTGATCATTGAATTCCTTTTCTTCTTCATTTCTTCTCTTCTTTGGTTTAGCCACTTCTAATTTCTGAGTTGGTTCAGGTGGGTTCAATGTTTTTCCACTTCTGAGAGTCATGACTGATTTAGCATGTTCTGGAAATTTGTCAGGAGTATTGGAACCTTCAGCCATGAATTGTCCTTTCGGGTTATCGATAGGCTGACTAGGTAACTTACCCTCCTCCCTTCTACTGAATGCTGTGGCTAATTGACCTATCTGAGTTTCTAGTTTTGCAATAGATTGTGTGTGGGAGTGAAGGACTTGGGTATTCATTTCTAGCCCTTTCAATGCTTGTAACACTTTGTCTTCAAAAGTAGAATGATTATTCGGTGGAGGTTGTGGGATGTTTGGGTATTGTGAATATGGCATGTTTCTAAAATTAGTTTCTTGATAATTAGGTCTGATCGATGATGAATTGGTTACAGGTTGAGGTTTTCAAGAAAAATTTGGGTGATTTCGCTAGCCAGGATTGTAAGTATTTGCAAATGGATCATTTCCTATTCTAGGAGCTAATCGGGTTTGGGCTTGGTGGGCTTGCTCTTGAACAAGTTCAGGAAATTGGTATGCAGCTGGATATTCACCTATAGAATGGGTTGGACTTGAACAAATTATGCATACCTCATGTAATTGAGTAGATGGGGAAGAGATGTTTCCAACTTGTAGAATCCGGTCAAGTTTATGGGATAATTCATCTACCTTAGTATAGATATATGTAGAATGACCTAATTCATATATTTCACCTCTTTTAGGTCCTATGGGAGGGTCTCGACGAGCAACTGACATGTGATGTAATGAATTCTCACTCAATGTCTCAAATAGTTGCCAAGCTTCATGTTCATTTTTTAACATAAATGTCCCACCACATGAAGCATCAACCATTTGCCGATGCTTTTCTGATAAACCATCATAAAAGCACTGAACCAGTTGCCATTTGGGTATAGCATGATGTGGACATTTTCTAATCAGCTCTTTTAATCTCTCCCATGTCTCATGGAATATTTCTCCATCTATCTGGGAAAAACTTGTTATGGCTTTTCTAATTTGATTCGTTTTTCCTATAGGAAAATATTTCTTAAGAAACTCTCTCTGAAGATGATCCCAAGTTGAAATTATAACAGTGTCTAATGAATTTAACCAATACTTGGCTTTATCTTTTAGGGAAAAAGAGAATAACTTAAGCCTAAGTGCATCATCAGAGAAATTTTGAATCTTGACAGTTGAGCAAACTTTCAAGAATTCATCTAAGTGTTTATAGGGATCTTCATTTGTAAATCCATAGAAAGATGGTAACATTTGGATTACACTTGACTTAATTTCGTATTGGGCAGCCTCTACTGGAGGCACTTGCATGCAGGAAGAGTAGGTATACCTTGAAGGAGTGAAATACTCTTTTAACTGTCGTGGTTGCTTATTTTCGTTATTAGGATCCATAATTCTGAGTCTGTTTGCTTTAAAAGTTCTTTCTATCTCAGGATCTAAGGGTATAAGGTTGGGTTGCAACGATCGGCGACCAAGCATACACCTTAACAATGACTCTAAAGCAAACAGTAATTCATTTTTTTTTATTTATTATTATTTTTTAATAGAAGAAAGAGAGTGATTCTAAAGAAAATACCCTAAAAGATTCCTAGAACTAAGAATAATTTAATTAGGGTTTAATAATTCTTAGCAATCAAGTTAACAAAGATTAGACTCTCTATGCTAGGTTTACCCTAGATCTAGACAGCTCCTAACTTCCAAGACCGCCTTGGAGCCCTCCAAGTCAAAAATTAGCTGATCAACTAGCCAGTTGAGGATAAGGTCAGTAGGGTCCCCCCGTTGCTTACTAGGTAAGCGAACGGAACCAATTAAGTAACCACTTTCCTTTCCTTTTCTAGACACCAGTTAAGCAGTCAATCTCGGTCCAACTCTTTTGGATGCCTTATCCTATTGATAGTTAATTTTAAAATTAAAGGCTTAGGTTAATGCAAAATGAAGAATGTTGTTTATGGGCCAAGGAAGGGTGATCAACTCTCCACCTTATCTTGATTAGGGGTTTGTGCCCTTAAAATTAATTATGAAAATGCTATGCAACAAACTGATATCAAGCTCTTGAAAAAAATTTAATCTACTTACTTTTTTTTTTAGATTTTTGTAGTTAAGTTTCTATTTCCCTAATAAATTATGAGATGTCAATAAAAATATTTTAAGTTTTGCAGAAAATAAATAATCTAAGCATAAAAAATAAATAAAATAATTTTTTATTTTTTTTTTTTTTTTAATTTTTTTTAATTTTTTTTTAATTATTTAATTTTTAATTTTTTATTATTTATTTTTAAAAAAATTAATTATGTTTTATGGAATGTGTCTTAGGGTTTTCTTAGTTTTTTTTTGCTATGTTAATTAAAAAATTGATTAGGTTAAAAGTGGATTTATGATCAGAAGGAAAATAATTTTTTATGTTAAAAGGAAAATAAGAAAATTTAACAATTAAGGTAAATAAGAATAAAATCAATAGAAAATTCATGATAATTTTTTAAAAATTTTTAAATATAATTTTTTTTTAAATTTTAAATTTTAAATTTTTTAATAATTTTTTTTTCAAAATAACTTGCACTTAAGCCCCCAGCAACGGTGCCAAAAATTGATGCGTGTCGTAGCGCAACGATTAAAACACCTTAATTTTACTATTAGAATAGTGAGAGTAAGGGATTGATTCTATAGGGACTTTAGCGATTATCTTGAAATAAATTTATAAATTTAACTAATTAGATAATTAGTAGTGCAAAATAATCAAGATATGGTCTATCTTATAAGAGTACGGCTCGTACCCGTAGATCACGGCCCGTCCCTTTTAAGCATAGATCAGTCTAAAATTATTTCACTTAAATATAATTTAATAATAATTAAACATGAATAGAAACTTTATTTCATAGCATTCAATTAAAAAGTTATGACATTAAGAAGACAACAAGAAAATAAATTCCTTCTAAACCAAATTAAAGACAGACTGAACCGGTTGAAGACGGGCTGAACCAGATTAGGCTCTCTGCAGAGAGCCTCCAAGAAGAATATTCATGAACCACGGACCACGGACGGCCGCCTGGAACAGATCTTCTTCAATCCACAGATGGAACAGAGCACCTTCTCACCGTTGGAACAGAGCTCCCTCTCACGGCTAGAACAGGGCTTCTTCGATTGAGGAAGAACATATCTCTCCGAATCCACGGATGATTCCCCCCCTAGCTCCCCTCCTTGCTGCTATTTGTAGAAGTCCGGATGCGGCCCAGACACGGAGAAGTAACGATTCTGTTGCCATATCAGAGACGACGCGGCGGAGAAAATCCTAGAAATATTGCAGATAAAATCAAAATTTCGTCCATATGAATTGTATTCTTCTAATTTGATAACTTCCTATCCAATTTATTCCTTAATTGGTGGAGAAAAAGATTGAATTTGAATAGAGAAGAATCGAAAGAGAAATAAGGAAATTGCTGTTGAGAAGACAATGAAGTCGGCACTGGGTTTGCTGACTTTGCTTTAAAATACGTGCTAAATCCTTATAAAATTAATTTCGAGCTCATTTTAAGTCCGATTCGAGTGCCGTTTACGTCGTTAAATTCCTAAATTGAGTTATTTAAATTGATAAGGTTTTACCTAAAATATTATATAAAATATTAAAATATTAAATAATAATATGGACGTTGAATTATTAATTAATAGGTTTAGTGATAATTATTTATGCGTTTATCATTCAGCACAAAGGCATCTTGTTTCTTGTCAACAAAAATAAATTAATACAACTATTAATCTTTTAGTTTCAACAATAGTCAAGAGAAAGAGTCATTCTTTGAAGGAATGAAGCAACGCTTGCTGCAAGTGTTGATAAGGAGCTAAGGGAGGTGGTGTGTGGATGTGGTGGCAAAACTGAAGAAAGGGGCGAGGCCAACGCCGGGGAGGGAGGGGAGCATGAGGAGAGGAGGTTTATGGAGGAGGTAGTGGGAATATAGGGGGAAGGTAAAGAGCAAGGATTTGCGTAGAGGCGAAGGTAGGTGTTGCTACCCCCTTGCTAGCCTTGGAAAAACACAAGAGAAGGAGATCTGGTGGGGTTTCAGTCATTGAAGTGCCTATCGATGAGGTTGAAGATTAAGCATTCTTGAGTGATCTAAGCCTTTAGAAGTATGAAAAGTGATAACTCAAAGCAAAAGGGTGTAAAGTTGTGTTTCGTCATCAAAAGAAAAGTCTTCTAGAGAATGGTGATGGTTGCGGTGAGCTCTGGTGACTATCAAAGTTAATGTAATGTGAAAGGGACTAGATTATTGTTGTCCAAACAAGTGTGCTGCTTGTTGGAGTGATGCAAAGTATAGACTCTACTAGGTTTTCAAAGATAAGTCATCATTGGTCAAGTTAAAAGATTAAAAGAGTTTAGGGGAAAAAGATCTTGGTTGATGTATGAGAACTGTGAAAAAGGAAAGGTTAACTCTTGCCTTACCTAAGTGGTGGTTACATGACATAGTGCCATCAACTATATCTAAATTAATATTTGATTCAAGACAATGCCCGCATGCGCACGCGCGTACACACACACATATATAGAGAGAAAGAAAGAGAGCGTGCTACACTTAGCTATATTCAAATATATTTTAGTTTAAATCCAATCATCATTCTTATCCTTTGATCTACACAATTAACAAATGCCAAAGATAAAAAAAAAAAAAAATTCAATAGCTTCGAGATCTATGGTGAAATTAGACTAGGTAGTACAACATTGAGATCTCTCATCCATTGTTCTTATGAATGTATGATGCAAACTGATATTTAAATTGAGATCTTCATCGAGATGAAACCTTGTTATGCTCCCTATACCATTAAATGATGATTCTTTTATTTGTACAAGTGATTTCATATAAATATATTCTCAATTTTACATGATCTTTTTTATCCTTCATCTTTTTTAAGATAAAAAAAGATTGAGTATAATTTTCAGGTTAGCAATAGCGATAGACATGGAAGGCTTAGGATATCACTAGGTGTAGCCATGTGAAGGCTTTGTTGTTGTATGATGAATAAAGATACTTATATAGGCTTCAGATCCTTTTACAAATTTAAGTGGGTAATTGATCTTCAAGTAGGTTCTATTATTTGCTCAGTCGTCCAGTATTGATTAATGGAAATCACTTCTATGAATAGTGATGAACGAATAGATAAACGTAAGTGTTTCAAAAATCTTTAGCTAAAATAGTAATGATGGTCAAAGAGACCAATTACTTTTACGCTAAAATAGAGATTATAAAATAACTAATTTGCTAGTAACCTATGCATCAACCTATGTCGGCCCTATTGCTATGCACGGGAAAGAAAGTCTAACCAAAATGGGAAATTTTGATCCTTTAAAATCCGTAGAAGGAAACTATAAATCCCAATTTTCCAAGGCCGCCACCCTTAGAATTGGCCTATCATGTGTTTCTAAGATCGTCATATGCCCAAAATGAGGATTTGGTAGCAATTGTGTCAACCCATTCTAAGCTCGAAATGGCCCAAAATTTAATCTCAGGAAAAAGACTTGCTGAATCGAAAGGTGGTACAGTAAGTGCGACCAGATGCGCAGATTGACCGTGCGCCAGTGCCGCCACACATACTAACACCCACTAGGCCTTGTCATGCACTACACGTATGGCGGCATGCACGTGTGGCCAATCCATGCGTCCGATGCACGCTTGCTGTACCACCCTCGGATGCAGAAGTCTTTTCCTAATCTCAATTGACACAAGCCCCAATGCAACCCAGCCCATCGACATCCAAGGGACAACGGCGCTCGCTGTTAAAAAAGCCATAGTTTACTGATGTCAAGCATCATCCTCTAGTTTTGAATTTGCTGCTGGTCTTGAGATCAAATTTAGAAAAGCATCCATAGTTTTACTTGATTTATGGTACTCGTTGAATCAAAATTATCGATTGCTGAATGGAGACTCCCTACGACCTATTTAGGCCTTCTCTCTTCAACAGTGTTCAGTAAAAATGGGATAGGATGTCCCTGGCTGAAGTGTTCCCGGATTGAAAAGATCAAAGTCTATCTACAAGAAGACTTACACTTGTTGATGTGATTATTTCCACATCTATTTCTGTCCATCTTTGGAATCCTCTGTTTACTAACAAGACCAAGTGATCTGATCCAGGGAATGTTTTTTCTCTGTATAAAGAAAGGAACCTTCCCTCTGGAAAAGTTGATCTACTGTATTGGGTTGCAACTGCCTGGTTAACTGGAACAATTACGTATGATTAAGAAAGAAAGGTGGACTTGGAGTTCATGATCCTTGGTATTTAAATGATCAATAATTGACTTGGAGTACACTAATACTCTTGGCTTTCATTTTTTTCTTTTATAATTAAGGGTTTCATGGTGCAGGGCACCAAAGAATCCTCTTCGCTTATTACAGGAGGGAGACATGATGAATGTCATATGCGACCATCTCTGTTAGGGATCTGGTATATTCATGGACAGTTTGATAGTTACAAAAGGTGTTGAGGGACTCAATATATAGGTTGGGAAGCTGATAGGGTAACAAGGGCTTTGACAAAGCATCCCTATGAGAATGATAATATAAAGCAAAGTTTTAGAAACATACAGCCCATAGAGATTCTTCAGACAGATGTAATTCCAATTTATACATGCATCTTCTGATTATTAGCTGCTAATGTATTGTTTTACTTCCACCTAAGAGGCTACTAGCTATTTAGCTATTTAAAAAAAGAGAGAGAGAGAGAGATGATGACAGGTTGAAGTATTTGTGCCCAAAAACACTATTAGGAAATATATACACAAATGCATATATTTGTGTACACAAATGCATGTGCCAGCCATGGAAGTATATACACAAATGCATGTGCCAGCCAGATCAATGTCGCTACTCTGTTGGGAGTCTATTCTGTACCCATGCAGAATAACCACCTGCAACGTCTGTAATACCTGTAAAACCCTGAGGAAATGCAAGAATTTTTTGTTTAGTTTAGCACAGCAACATACTTGTCACCATCACCAACAATAAATATTTAACCAATAAGGATAATGGCTATACTGAAACAATCATGTGTTTTGATGAGAAGGATACAAATATATTTCTTGTTGAACTTCTTTGATCTAATCAATATATGGTACAGCTAAATACAAAATGCCTGCTTTTAATTGTGTGAAAGCAAAGCAGAACACTGAATATTACTTACAGCAGAGGATAGTTCAGATGCAGCCATAAGTGACAACCTCCCATTCTCGCATCCCTACAGGCAAAAGTGGGAGTATTGCTAATAAGGACAAGCCATAATCATGTAGCATAACTTGAAAAGAAGGATTAAAAAATTATTATATTATGCAGACTTACAATGATTATCTCATCATCTTCTCCAAAAACTTGCAACACATCGTTCAAGAAGTTAGGGTTTTTTGTCATTCCTAGGCCGAAAATAAATGAGAATTCACTTGTTAAAACACTACAAGAAAAATTAAATATAGTGACGCCCAAATCCATCGCTAATGCGTCGCTAAACAAGCTATAGCAATGCATTAGCGACGCAATCAAGGCATCGCTAAAATGTTCGCCGCAATTTCAATTTGTCGCAATTCGTCACTTAACAGCGATGCCCATAAATGCGTCGCAATATTGCGACGCAGCCTAAATGCGTCGCAACTTTAAAAATAATTTTTTAAAAATATTAGCGACAGAAAATCTCGTTGCAATTGAGTCGCTAATTAATTTATTTATTTTTAAAAAAAATTAAATAAAATAATTTTTAATTTTTTTAAATTAATTACGACAAAAAATAGCATCGCTAATTAATCTATTTATTTTTTAAAAAATAAAATAATTTTATTTTTAATTTTTTAAAATAATTGTGATGCCCCTAAATGCGTCTACTTCATAAATAATTTTTTTAAAATATTTACGATGAAAAATCTTGTCACAATTGCGTCGCTAATTAATTAATTTATTTTTTTAAAAAAAATAAAATAACATAATTTTTAATTTTTTAAAATTTAATTGCGACAAAAAATAGAATTACTAATTAATTAATTTATTTTTAAAAAAAATAAAGTAAATTAATTTTTAATTTTAAAAGTAAATTAATTAATTTATTTAAAAAATAAAATAATGTAAAATAAACTTGCTAATACAATGTAATTGCTAATACAATTGGCCAAAATAATCATTACAAAATTTTTAAAAATAGATAAAAATTTATTTTATTAATTATTTAAAATTTTCATATACAAAAAAAAAAATAAAAAAAATACATCAAGTAGTGAAAAAAAAAACATCTGTATGTGGCTGTAGAGGCTGCGGAGGCTGGAATAAACCCTGCGACAGGAGACGAACTAAATCCTGCATCTGACGCATCTGGTCTCTCATCTCTGCAAGCTCCTCCCGAACCTCTTGGCGAACTTCCTCCTTGATAGATCTCCGGATGTCGTCTATCTGCTCGAAAGGAATATCGCCAGAACCATGCGAATTGGAGCTCTGATGGGGAAAATATATGGAAGCTCTGGTGCCCAAACCATAGACCCTACGGTCTCGTGGCTGGGCACCAACAGCCTTCAAAAACATACGTCGATCTCCTCTGGTGAGAGTTCGATGGGTGACCCCCCATCAGTGGAGTCGACCTGCAAAGCTTGAGATTGAAGCTCCTCGACTCGTGCCTTTGAGTTATAAAATCAATGATAAATGAATCAATATATAAAGCTGAATAAAATATTAGAAATTAAACAAATAAAATAAAGATCTAATTTCTTACCCCAACCTCCCGTGATCGTGTATCGACCTAGGAACCGTCCTTCCTGGTGTGTGTCGCCCTGAATAGATGAAACTCATAAGGATCTCTGCCCTCTTGCTCGGACTACAAAAGCAGAAGAAAGAATATAAATGCAAGTATTTGTAAAAGACTAAATTAATATTTAAATTTTTATGTTTTCTTACCATACGATGCCTGTGCTCCTGAATAGAAATGGAACCCACAGTGTGACATAAATCTTCAGAAGATTGATGGAAAGGAAAACCTAGGTGACCCATTTACTAAAGCACTCAGCATCAAGGAGTTTGATGACTATAAATTGAAGATGGTATTAGATACTGTAATGAGTGGCTTTAGGCTAAGTGGGAGTTTGTTGGGAATTGTATCCTAAAGCCAATCATTTGATGATTGTGCTAATGTAAATTGTATATAAATTGATATATTAATAAAAGTTATTTGGCAGTTTATTCATTACAAGAACATCTTCTTAAAACTCCTAATAGTAATGAAGCCCTCAGGATCTTCCTTCATGATAAAGGAGGATTTATCTTTGAAGGTCCTTAAAAGAGTTCACGATCAAATGATATACTATGACAGGGCCATAGTACTATCAATTATAGGATGTTGTATATCATATTTGTTGGTTGTCCTCTTAACCAAGGAGTGTAGAGACACTGGTATGACATACAGGTGAAAGTGTAGGAGCACATTTCACCGAACGTGACTCATTTCGGATACTCTACTGTCAAGAGTTAATCGAGAAGATATAGGTATAAATATCCTTCAGACCTGAAGATCACAACCAGTGGCTTACAAGAAACTCATTGTACTTAGGTGCCGAACCACATGGATTTCTAATCCAGCTACGAAAGGCTACTGGGTGCAGTTAAGTACTTGTGGTAGTCAGTTATGGATCAAGATGGAATTTGACCTATCTCGTTAAAAGGAGAAATGCTTGTGTCTCAATTTAGCAAGACCTTGGCCAAGGCACTTCATGTGAAAGTCACATGATCACTAAAATTGAAATCACTTTATGGATTTGCTGTTTACAGTTGACAGGCTCTTAAGCTATCCTTAGCATTTGTGGTCAAGAGGATGAATTATACGGTAACTGTTTCTTAGGGTTCTTGGAGTTTGCCGACAACTCTTCGACCTATCCGGACGTCGGGTTCCATTGCTAGATGGGCATATCGATTAGTATAGAAAATTGTTTCTATGCTACCGGCTTAGGTTCGAACCTAGAGAGTCACACGCATAGAAGTTTCCTAGGATGATCTATTTGCTGATCAACGATTGAGAATCATATATGATTTAATTAATCAATTTGATTGATTGAATTATCTCAATTGGATTAAGTACATGTGAATAAGATTCAATTTGGTTTAAGTCTACTAGAAGACTAATCAATTTTAAATATTGATTTGAAATTAGATTTGATTTGGATTTAAATAGATTCAGGATTAGCCAAATTTGATTTGGGCTAGGACCATGATCTATATTGGTTTAATCCAATAAATTCAAATTATCTTAAAACCAAAAATTCAAACCCCATGTGTGAAAAAGGTTTTTCGCATGATGAGATAACTAAAATCTCATCTCATGAGAAATTAAATTCTCATGCAGAATTTAATTTATAACTTTTAGTCTTCTTCAAATGATTCCCAAGTTCAAGAAAAATAAATTTTGCTAAAAGGTGCCTCTTTGTAAGAGCACTCCATACAACTCTCCGTGCATTGACAAGTGTGTGAATTAAGGTGCCTCTTTGGAAGAGCACTCCACACAACTCTCGTGCATTAACAAGTGTGTGAATTAATGTGCCTCTTTGGAAGAGCACTCCACACAACTCTCCTGCATTGATAAGCGTGTGAATTAATGTGCCTCTTTGGAAGAGCACTCCACACAACTCTTCATGCATTGATAAGTGTGTGAATTTAATATGTATCTTTGGTTTTCACAAAACAGCGGAATTCTAAATGTTAGAATTCAATAGGCTGGCTAATATGAAACTATAAATAGAGGACATCCCTCACCAGATAAAAAACACAAGATCAAAAGAGATCAAAAATTCTAAACAGTTAGAACCAAGTGTTACAGTTCTAAGAGTTAGAACAGAAAATTCTGGTGTGATTTTAGTGTTAGCAAAAGCTTGGTGGATCTTGGAGGAAGATTCAAGTGGAAGAATTCAAGATCAGCAAAATTATTTTTTTGCGAGCTAGCACTCCCGGGAATCCGATCATTCGGGAGCTTCCCGTGGACAATACTAGAGGCCGGACGATTGAACGGCTGCAGAGCACAAAGGATTTACCTACTGTTCTTAAGGTGAGTGATTTGATCCTTAGATCTTAAGGTAGGCTTCAAGATGAGTAGTATGACTTCTCATCTTAAGATTAATATATGATCTTAATTATTTAATTTATATGCAATACTTAGATCAAACGATCTTATAATATAAGGCAAAGATATGATCTTGATGCATGTTAGAAAGATTAATATGCAATCTTTAAATTTCGCATTGATAATTGTTATCAAATTTTAAAATATGCATGCCTCGGGGATTAACTCTCCCAACAAATGGTATCAGAGCCATGGTTTATTATTGATCTAATTTATTGCATGTTAATTAATGTTCTTATTAATTATGTAATTATGGCTAAAACTAATCGCAAGGCTATATGGTCACAGATTGATTGAAAATCCAAATTACCCATTCAATGAGGTATTCTGTGATATATTGCCGTGCTATTGTTTTATCATTGATGCTCAATCCAAAGATAATTTAAATTAAGCTTATGCATCAAAACATAGATTACAAGCACTCTCAAAGATGTTTTATATTTGATACATATTGATGTTGTATAAAAGCATGATATTTGCATGTTTAGTATAAAACATAGATATGATATATGATGGCATGATGTCTATGTTATTAACATACAAATATTTATGAGAGTCTAATTTGAATGTCAAATGTTAATTCATAATCTCTTTAGATATGATCTAAATATAGGAATTATGAGTAGTAACATAATACATGTGATGCTTGATTGAAATATATGACATGTAAACATAAATATATTTAATCTTTTGGGTTAGCTAAATCGGGTCCATAAAGGGTTAGACCCTAAGATTTAAATCAACTGGACTAAAAGAGTATTTGAACAAATCTAATTAGATTAGGTTAAGAATGCTCTAAATGAAACAATAGTTGTAGTTGATCATGTCCTTCTCTTTGATTAAACCAAATGGAAGTAGATTAGGCTCCGTGGTTGAGCATGAATCTCTTAGATGGTCAAATCAGAATTGGTTAACCATATGATGTCAAGGTGAGTTGGCAAGTTGCTCTAGGATCAATGATCAAATGGTTTTTAATTGGGAGCTACTCGTATTGATGCGTCTTTAACGAGTTAATGGCATATCCCTCCCATCGATCTCACTCACCTGGTCAATGTGGTGAACCATTTATGATTCAGATCGTTTACCTGATTCGGGTTGACCCATGCCTGTAAGGAAATTAGTCTGACTGATTTAGGTGCACTTAGCCTGACTTAATCTTGTTTCATTCTACCCATTTCATACATTCAGTGGGAGAACTTGATTAGTCAATTTGTCTTCAAATTATAAAATCCTCTAAAATTATTAGGTCCCTAAAATGAAATAGTTATATGATAACTAGATCATAGCCTCCCATTAAGGTGGGTGATAATGAGTCCGATGTCTTGATAATCATTGGAGGCACTCCATGCCTGGTGCTTGTCAACCATCGAATTATTATTCATTATATGACAAGTCAGCGTAACTATTAAATAGACAGTCAGGTGAGCCGAGCTTCACTCGGGCTTGGTTGTCTATTGATAGGTTACACTGATTATATCATTTAATGGTTGGACCTAACCAGAACTTTCAGTGGAGGCACTCCATGCCTGCTGAAGAGGTACATGGGGCAAAACTAAACACTAAGAATTGTTTTGGGAAACAATTGATTTTGAACCTACTCTTAGATGCATATGGGTTGGCCAAGCTTCACTTGGGCCTGTATGTAGTCTATGTAGATCTTAGTGCCCGCTAAAAAATTAAGAATAATTCTTCGAATTAGGGTGTAGAGGCTGCCAATTTAAACAAAATAGTGAAAGAATCTTTAGACTAAAGTCCAAGTCTTTAGACTGAATCAATTTATATACTAATAAACTTTAGTTTTTCCTTATGCAGAAAATGGCCACTAATTTATCATTAAGGTCCCTATTGGATAGTGACAAGTTGAATGGTTCAAATTTCAATAGCTGGTTTAGAAAACTTAAGATCGTCCTTGAGCATGAGAGGATTCTATATATTCTTAATAATCCTGCACCAAAGATACCTGATGCAAACACACAAAGTTCTGAGAAAGACACTTATCAAAAGTGGCTCAATGATAGAACTAGTGTACGTTGCATCATGCTAGCAGCAATGAATGATGAATTCGGTCACCGGTTCGAGAATGCTCAGCCAGAAGAAATCATTCAAGCGTTGAATGAATCTTTCGGCACACCTGATGATGTTGAAAGGCACAAGACTAGTTGTGCTATTTTTAATGCTTGAATGAGGGATGGATCTCCTGTCACTGATCATGTATTGTATATGATCGAGAAGATAGAACTGCTAAGCAAGCTCGGCTTTCCCTTACATGAGTAGTTGGAAAAAGATGTGATCCTGAATTCCTTGCCTCCATCCTTCCGACCTTTCCTTACTCATTTTTGAATGACAAAGCCTGCAGTCAACTACCACGTTTGTTGGGGTTGTTACAGAACTTTGAGAAGGATAACCAGCTCTCTAAGGGTTTGGTTAATGTGGTTGAAGGATCTAAGGTAGGGCGTCAACCCTTTGGGAAAGGGAAGAAGAAAAAGAAAAAGAAAAAGGTGCAACATGCTAGGACATCTATAAGGGGTCAGATGCAGAAGAAGAAAGTTGATAAAAGTCAAGCTGAATGCTTTCATTGCAAGATGCAAGGGCACTGGAAGAGGAACTATCCTCTTTACATTGCACACTTGATCCAAATAGGCCGAAGAAGAAAAAGGGGCAAGATGTTGCTCAACAAGGTATTTTTATGATAACGCCTTGTAATTTTTCTGTATATGATAATCAGACCTGGGTAGTAGATACCGGGAGTCCTTTTAACATTTGCAATTCATTGCAGGGACTACAGGTCACTAAAAGATTTGAGGACAATGAAAGATTCCTTAATGTCGGTGATGGAAGATTAGTTCCAGTTCTGGCATTAGGATTTCTTGAAATAGTTTTCAATAGAAATGTCATTATACTAAATGATTATCATTTTTGCCCAACGTTCTTGTTGAACGTAATTTCTGTAGGCCTTCTGGCCAAAAGTCATTATGAAATTTCAATAAATGATGTTACTTTGAATATCATTATGAATGGAGTCACGGTAATGACTGGGCATTTATCTAATGGCATTTATATATTATCACAGCCTGTGAATGTAGTGTACAAATCAAGTAAGCACCCTAGAACAACTGATGTCACAGACATTTATTTTTGGCACCATCGGCTGGGTCATATCAATAAGAACAGATTAAACAGGTTAACTCAGGAGGGCATCCTTCGAGTTGATGATTGTGAATCATTAACTACCTGCGAATCCTGTCTTCTTGGTAAAATGACCAAGTCATCTTTTACTGGAAAAGGTGAAAGAGCTAAAGAGCTATTAAGTCTAGTACATACTGATGTATGTGGACCAATGAGAACTTGTGCCAAAGGTGGATATTACTACTTCATTACTTTTACAAATGACCCTTTTAGATTCGGTTATGTCTATCTTATGCGACATAAATCTGAATCGTTTGAAATGTTCAAACAATATCATAAAGAAGTAGAAAAACAAACATGAAAATGTATTAAGATCCTTCGATCAGATCAAGGAGGCGAATACCTTTCCAATGACTTTGTGACATATTTAAGGGAGAATGGAATTCTCTCCCAATGGACTCCTCCAGGAACACCACAATATAACAGTGTGTCGGAAAGGAGGAATCAAACTCTGTTAGACATGGTTTGGTTCATGATGGGTTTTGCAAGCTTGCCAATATCCTTTTGGGATATGCATTAGAATCAGCTTGTCATATTCTCAATAAGGTTCCAAGTAAGTCTGTTTCAAAAACTCCACATGAGATGTGGTATGGACATAAACCGGTAATCACCTATCTGAGAGTCTGGGGGTGTCCAGCTTATGTGAAACGTGCAAAATCAGACAAACTTGAACCCAAATCTGACAAATATTTTTTCATAGGCTATCCGAAAGAAACCAAAGGATATTACTTCTACAATACTTAAGAACAAAAGTTGTTCATTAGTAATAGAGCAGTTTTTCTTGAAAAGGAGTTCCTTAGTGAAGGAACAAATAGCTCTAATGTTGAACTTAAGGAAGTTCATCAAGTAGAAGGAACAACACAAACCAGTGAACCCTTAGAATTTGAGTTGATTAGATCAAACTCAAAACCCATTTTAGATGCACCATTAAGGCGATCTGGTAGAGTACCACATCAACCAGACAGATACTTAGGTTTTTTGATCCAGAATGATGATCCTGTTGAACTCGATGAGAATAACGAGGATCCGATCACCTATATGGATGCTATGCAAAGGACTGACTCTAATAAATGGCTTGATGCCATGAAATCCGAACTTGATTACATGGAGAACAATAATGTATGGACATTAGTTGACCCACCAAAGGGATAAAACCCATAGGGTGTAAGTGGGTTTTCAAGAGGAAAAGAGGCACAGACGGAAAGGTTGAGACCTATAAAGCACGTCTGGTTGCCAAGGGGTATCGTCAACGTTATGGTATTGACTATGATGAAACGTTTTCTCCTGTGGCAATGCTGAAATCCATTCGGATTATGCTAGCTATAGAAGCACACTTAGATTATGAGATTTGGCAAATGGATGTTAAAACCGCTTTTCTAAATGGTGATGTAGAAGAACAGGTGTATATGATACAGCCTGAAGGTTTTATATCTAAAGACGAGTCTAAAGTGTGCAGGCTACAGAAGTCTATTTATGGACTTAAGCAAGCATCTAGGAGTTGGAACATACGATTTGATAAAGTGATCAAATCTTATGGCTTTATTAAGAATAAAGAAGAACCTTGCATTTATAAATGGGCTAACGGTTCCGTTATTATTTCTTGTATTATATGTGGATGACATTCTTTTAATTGGGAATGATGTCCATGCATTACAAGGAATAAAGACATGGTTATCATCACAATTCTCCATGAAAGATCTGGGAGAAGCATCATACATCCTTGGGATGAAGATTTATAGAGATAGATCTAAGAGAATGCTTGGTTTATCCCAATCTACGTACATTGACACAGTGCTAAAGAGGTTTAGCATGGAGAATTCCAAGAAAGGCTATCTTCCGATAGGCCATGGAATTCATCTTTCTAAGAAGGATTGTCCGACAACTCCTAATGAAAGAGAACGTATGAGTCGAATTCCATATGCTTCGGCAGTAGGATCGATTATGTACACCATGACATGTACAAGACCAGATGTGGCATACTCACTAGGAGTAGTGAGTAGATACCAATCTGATCCAGGAGAAAAACACTAGCAAGTTGTTAAGACAATCCTTAAGTATTTGAGAAATACTAAGGACCAGTGGTTAGTCTATGGAGAGTCTAATTTGAAACTTGTTGGATATACTGATTCCAGTTTCCAATCAGATCATGATGATAGCAAAAGTGTATCGGGTTTCGTGTTTATCCTAAATGGTGGAGCTGTTTGCTGGAAAAGTTCCAAGCAACATACAGTGGCAGATTCGGTGTGCGAGGCAGAGTACATCACTGCATCAGATGCTACGAAAGAAGCTGTGTGGCTGCAAAAGTTTATCTCCGAGTTTGGAGTGGCACCTTCCATAGATGGACTAGTCCTGTTGTACAGTGACAGTACTGGTGCCATAGCTCAAGCAAAGGAACCATGAGTACATCAACGCACCAAGCACATACTGCGTCGGTTTCATCTTATACGAGAGATTGTAGACCGAGGTGACATAAATCTTCAGAAGATTGATGGAAAGGAAAACCTAGGTGACCCATTTACTAAAGCACTCAGCATCAAGGAGTTTGATGACTATAAATTGAAGATGGGTATTAGATACTGTAATGAGTGGCTTTAGGCTAAGTGGGAGTTTGTTGGGAATTGTATTCTAAAGCCAATCATTTGATGATTGTGCTGATGTAAATTGTATATAAATTNGGATGGGTATTAGATACTGTAATGAGTGGCTTTAGGCTAAGTGGGAGTTTGTGGGAATTGTATCCTAAAGCCAATCATTTGATGATTGTGCTGATGTAAATTGTATATAAATTGATATATTAATAAAAGTTATTTGGCAGTTTATTCATTACAAGAACATCTTCTTAATACTCCTGAAAGTAATGAAGCCCTTAGGATCTTCCTTCACGATAAAGGAGGATTTATCTTTGAAGGTCCTTAAAAGAGTTCGCGACCAAATGATATACTATGACAGGGCCATAGTACTATCAATTATAGGACGTTGTATATCATATTTGTTGGTTGTCCTCTTAACCAAGGAGTGTAGAGACACTGGTATGACATACAGGTGAAAGTGTAGGAGTACATTTCACCGAACGTGACTCATTTTCGGATACTCTGCTGTCAAGAGTTAATCCGAGAAGATATAGGTATAAGTATCCTTCAGACCTGAAGATCACAACCAGTGGCTTACAAGCAACTCATTGTACTTAGGTGCCGGACCACCTGGATTTCTAATCCAGCTACGAAAGGTTACTGGGTGCAGTCAAGTACTTGTGGTAGTCAGTTGTGGATCAAGATGGAATTTGACCTATCCCGTTAAAAGGAGAAATGCTTGTGTTTCAATTTAGCAAGACCTTGGCCAAGGCACTTCATGTGAAAGTCACATGATCACTAAAGTTGAAATCACTTTATGGATTTGCTATTTAGAGTTGACAGGCTCTTAAGCCATCCTTAGCATTTGTGGTCAAGAGGATGAATTATACGGTAACTGTTTCTTAGGGTTCTTGGAGTTTGCTCGGCAACTCTTCGACCTATCCGGACGTCGGGTTCCATTGCTAGATGGGCACATCGATTAGTATAGAAAGTTGTTTCTATGCTACCGGCTTAGGTTCGAACCTAGAGAGTCACACGCATAGAAGTTTCCTAGGATGATCTATTTGCTGATCAACGATTGAGAATCGTATATGATTTAATTAATCAATTTGATTGATTGAATTATCTCAATTGGGTTAAGTACAATTGAATAAGATTCAATTTGGTTTAAGTCTATTAGAAGGACTAGTCAATTTCAAATATTGATTTGAAATTAGACTTGATTTGGATTTAAATAGATTCAGGACTAGCCAAATTTGATTTGGGCTTGGACCATGATCTATGTGGGTTCAGTCAAATAAATTCAGCTTAAACCATCAGAACCCAAACCTCTCGAATAAGGATCTCATATGATGAGATGGCTAAAATCTCATCTCATGAGATAGAATTTAATGCATTAATTTTCATTTATCTCTTTGGTTTTCACCGAACGTCGGATTTAGCCACGTCTCTTTGGTTTTCACCGAACGTCGGAATTAAACCAAGCACGCGCCTTCGGCGTCTCTTCGCTTTTACCAAACGACGGAATTCTTAATGTCAGAATTCAATGTCAAGGCTAAATTGAGACTATAAATAGAGGGCATTCCCTCACCAGAAAAAATAGAACAACAATACACGATATGTCGTGGATTGTAATTCTAAAAAGGTTAGAATAGAAAATCCTGGTGATTCTGGTGTTAGCGGAAGCTGGTGGATCTTGGAGGAAGATTCAAGTGAGAGGATTCAAGATCAGCAAAGCTATTTTTCGCGAGCTAGCACTCCCGAAATCCGATCATTCGGGGCTTCGCGTGGACGATACTAGAGGCCGGACGATTGAACGGCTGCAGAGCAATAAGGATTTACCTACTGTTCTTAAGGTAAGTGATTTGATCCCTAGATCTTAAGGCAGGCTTCAAGATAATAGTATGACTAGTCATCTTGAAGATCAAGATATGATCTTGATATTTTTTATATGCATATTTTAGATCAAACGATCCTATATATAAGGCAAAGATATGATCTTGATGCATGTTAGATAGATTAATATGTAATCTTTAAAATTCCGCAATAATAATTGTTATCAAAATTTTAAAATATGCATGCCTCGGGGATTGTTTCTCCCAACAAAAGCAAGATGGACAAATATAATCACAACATAAGGATATAGTAATTGCAATACCATTCAAAGTCAAGATATCTTTAATACAAGCCCAATCAGATAGGATTTAAAACCTATGCTAAAACACACAAGATCAATATCTGAAGTCACATCAAAATTTGGGCTTTAACATGAGTCTCATTCTATCTCTTTTCCTTGTCCATTTCAGTTATGCGGCTCTAAAAAATGTTGTAAGATTTAAATGAGATCACACTCAGTAAGTAAGCCTACAATAGAATATTATAACCATTTTCATTTATAGCAAATCAGTTTTCACATATAAAAACAATTGTCAAGATTCCATCTCTCCAAATACATATTAAAAATATATTAAATCTAAGCACATTAATAAAATAATTTTGAAAGCATAGTCGTGCAATAATTCTAAAATATGCATGCAATCAAACCCACTGTATCTATATAATTATCAATTTTTATTTATCCCACGGCCCTACACCATATCCATAAATACCCCACTGGTGTATCACTCTTAAATATCCCTAAGAGGAATGGTTTGTACCAACGTCATGCCATATATCTAACCTATCATAGCATACCTTACAGATGTGTCTTCAATATATTCATCCTGTAAAGGTGGGTAACGTGTCTCTTGGCATATCATATCATATCATATCATGTTATAGAGAACCGCGGCGACACTTAGTAGCATATTCTCAAGTATCATATTTATGTCTTGCATGCAATATATCATGCATCATCACAAGCATAAGCTTCTCACATATATAGTGATTTAAACATTAGCAATTGCATATAATTATATCAAATAGTACCAAATGGTTTTGCAAAGTCAACGTAATCATATCCCTTATTAGTCGTATATAAAGTCATTACTTTAAAAAATATCAGCAGTTGCAAATAACCAGACCAAATAATGAATTGCATACTCATGGTACTATTTAACAATTTCAAAATACTTAAATCAAATACCACAATTCCATTCTTTCTCATTTCATAATTAATATAACTATAATTCCAAATTTTATATACTAAATAATTTATGAAATCATAATAATTGGCTTACTTACCTCAGCACGCTAATCCCAAAATATAAATCAGTATTTAGACTTTTGGGTACCTATAGCATTATTTTACACAATTAAATCTCTAAAATTGGAATGGCAAAGTGTCCCCTAAATTCTACCCAGTCTAATCCTAGGCCTAACTTTGGGCTTAAATATCTCCAAAAATAACAGCCCAAATGAAAAAATAAAAATTTTCTCAAAAACTAGGATTAAAATTGATCCAACCCATATGCTCTTTTCTCTGCCCCTGGCCTATTATAGGGCCCAAAAATTTGGCCCAAATAGGCTCACAGGTCGTTCAAATCCTATGGTCTTGGTGGCTCCGAGTCAAACTCCTAGGTCGGTACCGAGAAACTCCCGTGGTAGTTTTCAAAAGGATCTCGGCAGCCCCATGATCATAAGGATATCCCTAGGCCGGCATCGAGAAACCCTTGAGGTAGTCCAAATCCTATGGTTTAGGCGGCCCCGAGTCAAACTCCCAAGCCAACACCGAGAAACTCCCATGGTAATTTTTAAAAGGACCTCGGCGGTTCAAATCCTATGGTCTCGATAGTCTCGAGTCAAACTCTCGGACCGGCACCGAAAAACCTCCATGGTAGTTTTCAAAAGAATCTCGGTGGCTTCGTGATCATAAGGATACCCCCGGGCCAGCACCGAGAAACCTCTAAGACAGTTCAAATCCTATGGTCTCAGTGGCCCCGAGTCAAACTCCTAGGCCGGCACCAAAAAACCCCCATGGTAGTTTTCAAAAGAACCTCGATAGTCCCGTGATCATAAGGATATCCTCGGGCCGGCACCGAGAAACCCCGAGGCGGTTCAAATCCTATGGTCTCGGTGGTCCCAAGTCAAACTCCCAGACCAGCACCGAGAAACCTCCATGGTGGTTTTTAAAAGGACCTCGATGGCCCCGTGATCATAAGAATACCCCCGGGCTGGCACCGAGAAACCCTCGAGGCAGTTCAAATCCTATGGTCTCGCGGCCTCGAGTCAAACTCCCAGGCCGACACGAGAAACCCCCATGGTAGTTTTCAAAAGGACTTCAGTAGCTCCATGATCATAAGGACCCCCAGGCCAACACTGAGAAACCCCCAAGGTGGTTCAAATCCTATGGTCTCGGCGGCCTCGAGTCAAACTCCCGGGCCGGCACTGAGAAACCCCATGGTAGTTTTCAAAAGGACCTCGCGGCCCGGTGATCATAAGGATACCCCTGGGCCGGCACCGAAAAACCTGCAAGGCGGTTCAAATCTATGGTCTCGGTAGCCCTGAGTCAAACTCCTGGGCCAGCACCGAAAAACCCTCAGGGTGGTTCAAATCCTATGGTCTCGGTGGCCCGAGTCAAACTCCTAGGTTGGCACCGAGAAATCCTTGGGGGATAGCTGCCATCAGTATCCAAGGAACACTTCAGCAAAAGCCCAATAGACTAAGGCAAACCTAAATGTTCCAATGAAGTTTGCACATCAAATTGCCAACTCTCCAAATATACTCAAGAGACCGAAGGTGCATCTTGTCGAATCTGAAGGCCAAAGCAAAGACATGATCACCAAGAGACTAAGGCACCACAAAGAGATAAGTTCAACATACTTGAACAAAGTATTTCTTTCATTAATCTTATAACATTGTCATACAAAAAGATGTACTTAGTCGGATTACAAAAATATTAAAAACAAAAGAAAATAAATTCTAAGGCTTGGCGGGTCCTAGCCTATCTTCAGAATGGATACTCTCCAGGTCGTCCTCCTCATCTTTAGGCCGAATGTGTTCGAGGCCGCTTATTTTGAAGATCCAAGAGATCATCTCTTTGCACTTCTCGAAGCCATGGGAGAAGGCATCAATGGCCGCTTCACTCACTTCTATGGCAAAGTTGGTGGAGCCTTTATACTGCTCCACGACCTTCCAAGCTTGAACTTCGGCGGTGGCCATGGCCTACATAGCTTGAGCTTCGGTGGTGGTCACTTTTTTCCTCAGCTTGGACCTCGACGGCGGTCAACTTCTCCATAGCTTCCTAGGCCTGAGCCTCGGCGAAGGTCTTCTGCTTCCAGGAAGTCTGAGCATTTGACTATGCACAACCCTGCCTCTCAATGGCCGCCTGGGCCTCGGACTCGGTCTTGCCGGCCCTCTCCTCGGCATACTCCAACTTGAGGAGAGCATCTTCCAACCTCTCCTCAGTCAGTCTAAGCCTCATCATGGCATCCACCAATTTAGCCTCGGCAACTCTGGCCTTATTCTCGGCTTCATCTGCCCGAGCCCTTAAAAGTGGCTCCCCTCCTGAGCGGCCCAGAGCTTGCCGACCACCTTCGCCTCTTGGGCTTGCCCTCGGCCAACTCTTTGGCCAAGGTGTCAGCCGGGGATTGGCGGCAGTTGGCTCATCCCGGGCATGCCCACAAGTATTGACGGCCCCACACAGGTGTCTTGGAGAATGAAGAGGCCGTTGGACATCTATGTGAAGCAATCAGTTAAAGACTCTGATTAATTCAATATGAAAGAGAAACAAAGTCAATGGATATACCTAAAGGGCAGCGGTGAAGAGAGTGTCAAGAGCATCAATAATGGGCAAACGGTGAAGCTCAACTTGGAAGCTTGGGAGGCTGGACCGTCTCAGAACAAGCTCCGTCAGCCGACCACGGTTCATCATCGTCACCCGGGATGGCCGACTCTTGGGTTCGCTGGTAGGGGGCATCCCTCCTTCCTTCGGCATTGGTTGGGTGGCCGGTGGGACATCATGCCCAATTTTCACCATCGAAGGCGTCCCAACCCTCACCTTTAGAACAGCTTCACCTTCGGGTTTGATGGTGGCCGAGGGCTCTTCCCTAGACGGCCCTGCCTCGGCTTCAATAGGAGGAACCCCTGCTACTTGTGCTTCGATAGGAGGATCCTCCCTTCTCAGCCCTTCCACTGGGGCAGCCTCGGGAGCCGTGAAAGGAGCTGTGGGCGGCTGGAATGACCCACCCTGTTCCTCCCAACGAGGCTTCTTAGGTGCTGCCCTCGCGTGTTGCCGGCAGCCTCTTTTCTCTTTCGAAGGCCTGCCATCAGAAAATCGGGAAAAAACTTCATTCTGCACAAAGAAGCAAATATCAGAATAAAAAATGTGAACTAAAAGAATGTGGCGCTTACCGGGCGTCGGTGTTGGCGACACCGATACTGTGTTGGCCACTGGCGCTGCACTGACATCACGGAGGTTATCCTTCAATAGTAGTTCTCGACAGGAAGAAATGATGGATGATAGCAGCAAGTCAAACACTTCTTGATCTTCCTCATTTACAGTCGAATTTTTGTTAGGGCTGGTGTCGAGAATGCCCCAGCCCATCTTCACTCCGTTCAAATGGACATAGAAAAATTGAAATTTTCATCCCTTGATTTTAGAGGGCAGATCGAGCTTAAGGGCCCTTTTGGGTCTGGAAGCAAGCTCCACCACCCGGCTTTGTTGGGATTGCAGAGTTTGTACAAGGCCCAGAATAAAGAAATTCGAATAGAAAGGCCATAAAAATGGTAGAGTACTATAAAGGTGCAGATATTTGAATAGAGTTCGGGGTTAGCTATGTCAAAACAAGGTCATATTTATCTAGGAGATTGAAAAAAAAGGGATGGAAAGGAAGATGAAGCTCGCTCCTAAAAAAACTCTTCATACAAGGCAATTCCACCAAACTGACTGGAGGTCGCCTTGTCACCAAGATGAAGGGCAGAGTACATATGCTATCAGGAATTTCATAGCCCTAAGGTTCTTTATGTCTTAGGCGGTCATGGTGGAGGCTATCCCCTCCGGACCTACGGACCCAAAAAGGGTAACCGAAGGAGATGCCGGATGATTAGATGATCGAGAAGAAGCCCTAGCTAGGTGGCGGAGAAGCCCTAGGCGGAGGAGATGCCCTAGATGGCAAAGAAGAAGCCCTAGTGGCAGAGAAGATGCCCTAGTTGGCGATGGAGAAGCACTAAGTGGTATTCTGGTTGCGGTCGCTGAGCGATCGCAGATGGAGATGCCACCAGGAGCCTAGCGTCGTGCCTGAAGGATCTCCTTCCTGATGGGTTCGACTACGGGGCTATTACCTTTCCTACGGGAGTCAGAATCCATGGAAGAAAAAAGCAAAAAAAGTGAAGGGGACTGACCTGAAAATCAAAGGGACAGAGGCAAGAGCTCGAGACTCAAAGACGAAGGAAACACAGGAAGATAGTGGAGGCGTGAAAGGCTCGAAGAGGTAGTGGGATAGTCTTTATACATTATTTTTTAATGTCCCCCACTATAGTGCCATGCGGAGATTACTGAGTGGAGATAAGAATAATCCAATCATGGCGCTCCACCTTTTTCATTGATCGAGAAGTATCTTCCTCAATCTCCCCACAGATTGTATCGCTCCCGGTGCCATTCCTTAAATGATGAAGAGACTTTACCTTTTCGGGAGCACGTGCCCACCTTTTCTAATTTACAGCGCACGAAACCCAACAAAAGCAAAAGATTTTGTGCTCCTTTCTCTTTGCAAGTGCTACGCACATAAGTGCCAAGACTCAGAAGCAAGGGAGCATATGATGTGGCTGGTAAAAGCCACATGTAAGTTAACGACCAAAATTACCCAACAACGGGGGCCGTTTGGATGCTAGCAGCCCCAAGGCGGCCCTGGCTCATAAGCGGCTCCTAGGCAGCCCCAGTCCATAAGCAGCCCCAAGGCGGTCCTAGCTCATAAGCGGCCTCAAGGCAGCTCCAACTCATAGGCGGCCCCAAGGCGGCCCCGGCTCATAAGCGGCCCTAAGGCAGCCCCGACTTCTAGGCAGCCTTGGCTTTATCTTATTTTATTTTCAAGATTAACTTCAACTTTTCAAACAAGCCTTCACTTCTGAAAGGCCGGGCCCACTAACCATCTCTGATTCATATATGTTTAATAAGACAAACTCTATCGGTTTGGCAAAAGCTTAAGAAGTCATAATCCATCATGAAGCATTAATGACTATGATTAGATAAGCCTAAAAACGTCATCCATCATGAAGTTTTAATGACTCTAGCCAAATGAACCCCAAAAGGTGATCATTTGCTACAAAGTACCAATCACCCAGTTCAAATGGATAAATCCTAATAATTTTGACATTTCATCCATAAAGTCGTGGTTCATCATGAGATTTCAAAGCATTCGAAAAGTAATACAAACCCCAAGCATCAATAAAATGGGTAAGAGGAACCCCTGACCAAGGTATAAAACTCAAGCACTCAAACAAGCATCCTTCTTCATCTTTAACTCTCTCTCTTAAGCTTCTTCAAGCTCACGGCTGTGATTTGATCACTAACTTGAGCGTCGAAGGGTCTTCGCTGGAATATCCGATTCCCAAAACTTCTTGTAGATCTCAGTGCTAAGACGAAGCTTCTTCAGCAAATTAACGGTACATCAACTGACTCAAGGATGTCAGCTCAAGGTGATTGATCATTGTCATTGGCGGTCAAAAATAAAACCTACTCACTACTATAGCTAGTGGTAAATCGGGATCTTATCCTCGGGATCAAGGGCAATTATTTCATGAAAGAAATAAAAAAATTATTTGTAGATGATTATATTTAAAATAGTTATTAAAAGATAATAACTAATTAATTAACGAAATTAAAATAGCAGGAGAAGCAACCCAAGAATCTAAATTAATCATGCAAATAGGTTTTATCATTTTTTAAATGTTATAGTAGTAATAATTTTATAAATTTTAAATTAAAATAATTTATCTTTTGTTAGGCACATATCGTATCAGAAGATCATGGCACGTCCTCTTATAGTATAAACTATCTAATTATTTAAAGTTAGAGGTATAAACTATCATACTACAATGTCTCTCTTAGACATGTACGTATCCTGAGATTACAGCACGTCGATAGAGGGTACATGCCGTGTATGCCAGATCAAAACTCAATCAAAAAAATAACTTAAAAGATATATGAAAGAAGAGCATATTTTTATTGCATAAAAATTAAGAACAAAAGAAAGATAGAACCTGGTTATGCTTCATCATCATCCCAAGTTGAAGGAATCTAGCCGCGTATTGCTGCTGCCAGCATCCCCTTCATAATTTTTCTCTTTAGGCCTAAATACAATAATCTAAATAAAAGAAGAATAAAAAGAGCTTTGTAGAAACTCCCCCCCAACTACTACATGAGGTCCTCCTTTTATAGAGCTCGTCTAGGGTTTCCTCCTAGTCAAAGTTGGAGTTAATCGGGCTCAAGATCATTCAGATATCGTAAAAAATTTTAGCCATCCTTCAACATCACCTACCTTAGTTTGCACCAAATCATGCAAAATCATCTCTTTCTTTTTGGATAAACCGAGTCCTGATTTGAGTGTCGTTTACATCATTGGACTTCAAAAATTGAGCTCTTTTCATCTATAGGCTGCAAACATCCATAAAAAGTATTAATTCTTAATAAATTTAAAGTAATTAATATTTATTTTAATAGTTAAATTGGATAATAAATAGACTTATATTTCCAACTTAATCATTGCTAGTCCCTTAGCAATGTAATTAAAATAAAACCATGCGTCACTAAAATTTCTTTTGCAAAATTAAATCTAGGCTTAAGGTTGAAAGAAGCTAGCCAGTATCACTAACTAAGTATTGAGTTTCTGAAGTAAATTTTGAAGTCAGAACTATCAAAAACTTTCTTAGAGTTATCTATAGATCTACAGCACTTATGCTTGTGATGGCTAACTTAGCATTTTGGTACTAGCTTGTAAGAAACAATGGTATCTTCGATTATCACTTACTTTGATTAATTTTTTATATACCCTTAAATTAAGCACATGACCTGAGGTAGCTTTCATATTGCTGATATATATTTTTTATTTTATTTTTTTTTATTTATTTATTTTTTTAGTGATATCTTCATATTGCCCACTTTTTGATGCGAACAATAACGCTTACTTAGGCGAAGGTGTCTGGTTACTTGATGAAAAACCAATGTTTAGACTTATTTTTTATTTATATATATATTATTTTTTTATCAGGTAGGTAGCGCTTTCCTTAAATTCAAGTTTTTCTCATTGGGGCATATATCAATTACCAATTTTTAGTAATAATTGAATCTCCACCTCACAATTAATACCTAATTTATCTCGTCAGTGTGCATGTGCAATGAAAGTGCTAATAGCCTTTAGATGACCTAAGTAGGTTACTAAAAGTTGACCAGCTAGTCTACTCCTTGGCTCTCTACAATAATTAGCCAATACTTTCTAACTCTGTTACCTTTTCCTAGTCAATTTTGTTCAAGAATTTCTTTCATAGCACATGATTTATAAAAATTTTAAAATTTTAAAAAATGCCAAGGTGTTTTCAAAATATTTTTAAAAAGGTTCTCTTACCCCCAATTAATTTTCATTGTCCTCAATGAAGTAAGGAAGAATAAAATAAGGAGAAACACCACCTGGATGAGATATGCCTTGTGTAATGTTAGGAGTGACCAACTGGAGTAGTCTTTTATTCCTAAAAATAAGAATCACGAAAATAAAGGTTAGAACATAAAAATTTTGAGTTGCCTCTAAAAAGTGCTAAGTTTAACGTCTTCAGCCAGACGTCATGGCTCACTTTGATTACCATTGTCAAGGAGTTTGATGATCTCTTTCCTTACTACTTCCTTCATGGTTGGTTTAAGTTTTCTTTGGGGGTTTCTTATAGGCTTGGTTTTCTCACTTAAGTGAATCATATGTTGATTGATCGAGGGCTAATCCCTTTTATGTTAGCCATGGTCCATCCTAACGCTTCTTTATTCTTATTCAATAGTTTTCCTTTTTGTGAGGAGTCTAGGTCAGTTGAAATAATCATAGGCAGGGTTTTGATGGACCTAGGTATGCATAGTTGAGATGCTTGGGAAGTGGTTTCAGTTCTAATTTGGGTGCTTTCTTTATTGATGGTTTGGGTAATCATTCAGGTACCTTCTCTAGTGGTTCAATAGGAAGTTTCCATCTTGATTTTTTATTAATTATAGCAACCTCATTAATTTGCTCCCATCTTGATTTATACAGATTTCTAGGTTAAGCTCTTCGTCACTAAGGTCAATTGGATCATAAACAGTATCCTGAACATAATTTGAGTCGCTCATTTGATGTGTATTGGTAAGATTGAAAATATTAAGATCAATTGACATATTCTCAAAGAAAAGTTTCTTTAATCCATTTTGGCAATTAATTAGGATTGGCCAAAAATGGTCTACCTAAAATCACTGGGATGTGGCTCTTTGGGTTTGTCACCGATTCAGTTTCTAAAATTACAAAGTCCATGGATAGATAAAGTCACCAACTTTGATCAATACATCCTCTACTATTCCCTTGGGTACTTTCAAAGAATGATCTAGTTGTAGGTCATTTTCGTAGGCTTTAGTTCTCCTAACCCTAGTTGCTCATATACAGAGTATGGTAATATATTAACACTTGCCCCTTAGTCTAATAGAGCCCTATTTATGAGGGTTTCCCATAATGCATGAAATAGTGGGTGACCTGGATCTTTGTATTTCACTAGCATGTGGTTTGATAGGTAAGAGCACATACTGGCTGCTAGAAAGGCTCTCTTGGGCATATTGATGGTCTTCTTTTTGGTCATAGATCCTTAAGGAATTTGGCATAGGATGGGACCTATTAGATCATGTCCAGTAAGGGGATGTTCACTTTAACTTGCTTAAAGACCTTCAAAATCTTATCAAATTGGGCTGAATTTTAATTGGACTTAAGTCTATTTGGAAAAGGTGTTACAACCCTAATTTTTGGTTTATCTTCTTCTGACATAGGCTCAGCTGGTGGGTTGGGCATTACATTAGATTCTGATGCCTTAGGTGTTTCGGGCTGACCCAGCTCAATAATTGTTCAAGTGGTGGGACTTCTAATTTTTCTTCTTCATAAGTACCACCTGGTTATCTATTTGTTTCCAGATCTTAATGTATGAATGTTAGTTGGTTAATGGGCTCCATGTTTTGATCCTTGGATGTTTAGTTCCTATGGTTAGCTTCGGGCTGACTCGGTAGCTTATCCATTCTCTTTCACTGAATGTTGTGGCTAGTTAACCTATCTGGGTTTCAATTTTGCAATGGATTGTGTGCATGAGTGAAGAGTTGAGTATTATTTCTAGCCTTTTCAATGCTTGTAACACCTTCTCTTCGAAAGTAGGATCATAATTATTTAGTGGAGGTTGTGCGATGCTTAGGTATTGTGAATATAGTATGCTTCTAAAATTGGTTTCATGATAATTGGGCATGCTTGATAATAAATTGGTTATAGGTTGAGGTTTCCAAGAAAAATTCGAGTGATTTTGCCAACCAGGATTATAAGTATTTGAATATGGATCATTTTTTGGTCTAGGAGCCATTTGGGTTTGGGCTTGGTGGGCTTGCTCTTGAACAAGCTTAGAAAATTGGTATGCGGCTGGACATTTCCCTATAGAATGGGTCGAACTCGAAAAGATTATACAAACCTCATGTAATTGAGTAGATAGGGAAGAGGTATTTCTAACTTGTAGAATTCAGTCAAATTTTTGGGATAGTTCATCAATTTTGATATAAATGTCTATAGACTGACCTATGTTGTATATTCCACCTCTTTTAGGTTTTGTGGAAGGATCTCTACGGGCAGCAGACAATGGTACAAGGAATTTTCACTTAGAGTTTCAAAAAGCTGCCATGCCTTATGTTCATTTTTTAGCATAAATGTTCCTTCACATGAGGTATCCATCATTCGTTGGTGCCTTTCTGACAATCCATTTAAAAACATTGAACTAACTGCCATTTAGGTATTGCATGGTGTGGATATTTTCTAGTTAATTCTTTTAATCTCTAATATTTCATGAAACATTTCTTTCTCTAATTGGAAAAAATTAGTTATGGCTTTTTGATTTGATTCGTTTTTCCTATAGAAAAGTATTTTTAAGAAATTCCCTCTAAAGTTGGTCCCAAGTTGAAATTATAGTGTCTAGTGAATTTAATCAATACTTGCTCTATCTTTTAGAGAGAAAGGGAATAACTTAAGCCTAAGTACTCATCGGAAAATTTTGAATCTTGATAGTTGAGCAAATTTCTAAGAATTCATCTAAGTGTTTATAGGGATCTTCATTTGTAAATCCATGGAAAGCCGTAACATTTGGATTATACTGGACTTAATTTTATATTGGACACCTCTATTGGGGGTACTTGTATGCACGGTGAATATGTATATTGTGAAGGGGCAAAGTACTCCTTCAATTGATGTGGTGGATTGTTTTCTTGATTAAGATCATAATGCATGCTCTGTTTGCTCTACAAGTTCTCTCTATTTTAGGATTTAAGAGTATGAGGTTGGGTTGTAACGATCGGAGACCAAGCATACACCCTACCAATACACTCAAAGCAAATAGTAATTTAGTTATCTTTTTTTTAACTAATGTAATAGAAGAGAAAGGAGAAAATTCTAAAGAAAATATCCTAAAAGATTCGTAGAACTAAGAGCAATGAAGAATAATTTAGTTATGATTTAATAATTATTAGCAATCAAGTTAACAAAGATTAGACTCTCTACTCTATGCTTAACCTAGATGTAGATAGCTCCTAACTTTAAAACCGCCTTGGAGCCCTTCAAGTAAAAATTAGCTGATCAACTAGCCAGTTAAGGGTAAGGTCAGTGGGGTCCCTCCGTTGCTTACTAAAGCGAACAAACCAATTAAGTAACCACTTTTTTTTTCTTTTCTAGACACCAATTAATCAGTCAATCCCGATCCGGTCCAACTCTTTCGGATGCCTTGTCCTATTGAGCTCGAGTTCCTTAGGGGTTGACGTTTAGTTAATTTTAGAGTTAAAGGCTTGGGTTTCTGTAGTATGCAGGATGGTGGTTTATGGGCTAAGGAAGGGTAATAAAATTTCTACCTTATGTTATTAGGGGTTGCGCCTTTAAAGTATTTTATGAAATATAATGCAATTCAAACAAGGTGTCTAAACAAGTTAGAAAGTTTTTAAAGTTTTTTATTTATTTTCTTAAATTAATTATGTTTTATAAAAAGTATCTTAGGGTTTTCTTTTAGGTTCTTTAAGTAAGTTAATTAAAATGAAAAGTTAATTAAGTTAAAAGTATTTTGTAAGAAGGAAAGTAATTTTTTTAGTTAAAAAAATCTAATAATTAAGGTAACTCAAAAAAAATAATAAGCTAAAGAGAGCAATAACTATCCAATAAAAGAATTTTTTTTCTTTATTTTATATAAAGCATGAATAATAATGAAACAATAAGAGAGAATAAAAAATAAAAATAAAAATAAGAATAAAATTACAAGAAAATTCATGGTAATTATTTTTTTAAAAATTTTGAACTAATCGCCTGGATCTCTGGCAACAGTGCCAAAATTTGATCGTTGTCGTTGGCGGTCAAAAATAAAACTACTCACTACTATAGCTAGTGGTGAATCAAGATCGTATCCTCGGGATGAAGGGCAATTATTTCATGAAAAGAAATAAAAGAAAATTATTTGTAGATGATTATATTTAAAATAGTAGTTATTAAAAGATAACAACTAATTAATTAACGAAATTAAAACAACAGGATAAGCAACCCAAGAATTGAATCCACCATGCAAATAGGTTTTATCTTTTTTTTTTTAATATTGTACTAGTAATAATTTATGTAAATTTTAAATTAGAATAATTTTTTTCTTATTAGGCGTATCGTATCAGAAGATCACAGTACGTCCTTTAGAGTATAAACTATCTAATTATTTATAAAGTTAGAGGTCTAAACTATCATACTACGATCTCTCTCTTTGGCACATACCGTATCCTGAAATTATGGCACGTCGATAGAGGGTAAAGGCCATGTATGCTAGATCAAAACCTTGATAAAAAAATAACTTAAAAGATATATGAAAGAAGAGCATATTTTTTGCATAAAATTAAGAACATAAAGAAAGATAGAACATGGTTACATGCTTCATCATATCCCAAGTTGAAGAAATCTAGCAGCGCATTGCTGCTGCCATCATCCCCTTCATAATTTTTCTCTCCTAGGCCTAAATACAATAATCTAAATAAAAGAAGAATAAAAAGAGCTTTGTAGAAACTCCCCCCAACTACTATCTGATGTCCTTCTTTGTAGGGCATGTCTAGGGCTTCCTCCTAGTCAAAGTTGGAGTCAATCGGGCACTCAAGATCATTCAAATATCATGAGAAAATTTTCAACCATTCGTTCAACATCATCTGCCTTAGTTTGCACCGAAAATCATGAAAATCATCTCTTTCTTTCTTTTTGGGCAAACCGAGTCCTAATTTGAGTGCCGTATGCATTGTTGGACTCCAAAAATTGAGCTTTTCCATCTATAGGCTGCAAACATCATAAAAAGTATCAATTCTTAATAAACTTAAAGTAATTAATATTTATTTTAATGGTTAAATTGGGATAATAAATAGGCTTATTACACCCTCCAACTTAATCATTGCTAGTTCCTTAGCAATGTAATTAAAATAAAATCATGCGTCACTAAAATTCTCTTTTACAAAATTAAATCTAGGCTTAAGGTTGAAAGAAGCTGCCACTATCACTAACTAAGTATTAAGTTTTTGAAGTAAATTTTGCAGTCAAAACTATCAGAAACTTTTTTAGAGTTCATCTATAAATCTATAGCACTTATGTTTGTGATGACTAACTTAGCATTTTGGTACTAGCTTGTAAGAAACAATGGTATTTCGCTTATCACTTACTTTGATCAATTTTTTATACACCCTTAAATTAAGCATATGACCTGAGATAGCTTTCACACTGTCTGATATATATTTTTTATTTTTTTTAATTTATTTTTTATTTTTTTTAATTTTTTAGCGATATCTTTACATTGCCCACTTTTTGACACGAACAACAACACTTACTTAGGCAAAGGTGCCCGGTTACTCGATGGAAAAACCAATATTTAGACTGATATATATATATATATTTTTTTTATCAGATAGGTAGCTCTTTCCTTAAATTCAAGTTTTTTTCATTGGGTGTATATCAATTACCAATTTTTAGTAATAATTGAATCTTCAATTGACCTTACAATTAATATCTAATTTACCTCATGAGTGTGCATGTACAATGAAAGTGCTAATAGCCTTTAGATGATCTAAATAGGTTACTAAATGTCTGACCAGCTAGTCTACTCCTTGGCTCTCTACAGTAATTAGTCAATACTTTCTAACTCTATTACCTTTTCCTAGTCAATTTTGCTCAAGAATTTCTTTCATAGCACATGATTTATAAAAATTTTAAATTTTTTAAAAAATACCAAGGTGTTTTCAAAATATTTTTCAATAAGGTTTCCCTTACCCCCAATTAATTTTCATTATCCTCAATGAAGTAAGGAAGAATAAAACAAGAAGAAACACCACCTAGATGAAATATGCCTCGTGTAATATTAGGAGTGACCATGCGGAGTAGTCTTTTATTCCTAAAAATAAGAATTACAAAAATAAAGGTTAGAACATAAAAATTTTGGGTTGCCTCCCAAAAGTGCTAAGTTTAACGTCTTTAGCCATACGTCATGGCTTACTTTGATTACCATTGTCAAGGAGTTTGATGATCTCTTTCCTTACTACTTCCTTCATGGTTGGTTTAAGTTTTCTTTGGGGGTCTCTTATAGGCTTGGTTTTCTCCCTTAAGTGAATCATATGTTGATCGATCGAGGGGCTAATCCCTTTTATGTTAGCTATGGTCCATCCTAACGCTTCTTTATTCTCATTCAATAGTTTTTTCTTGTGAGGAGTCTAGGTCGGTTGAAATAATCACAGGCAGGGTTTCTGATGGACCTAGGTATGCATAGTTGAGATGCTTGGAAAGTGGTTTCAATTCTAATTTGGGTGCTTTCTTTATTGATGGTTTGGGTAATAGTTCAGCTACCTTCTCTAGTGGTTCAATTGGAAGTTAGCATCTTGATTTTTCGTCAATTATAGCAACCTCATTAATTTGCTCCCCATTTGATTTATATAGATTTCTAGGTCAAGCACTTCGTCACTAAGGTCAATTGGATCATAAACAGTATCCTGAACATAATTTAAGTCACTCATTTGATGTGCATTGGTATGATTGAAAATATTAAGATCAATTAACATATTCTTAAAGAAAAGTTTCATTAATCCATTTCGGCAATTAATTAGGGCATTAGTTGTGGCCAAAAATGGTCTACCTAAAATCACTGGGATGTACTCTTTGGGTTTGTCATCGATTCAGTTTCTAAAATTACAAAGTCCACCGGATAAATAAAGTCACCAACTTTGATCAATACATCATCTACTATATTCCCTTGGGTACTTTCATAGAATGATCTACTAGTTATAGGGACATTTTCGTAGGCTTTAGTTCTTCCAACCCTAGTTACTCATATACAGAGTATGGCAATATATTAACACTTGCCCCTTAGTCTAATAGAGCCCTATTTATGAGGGTATTCCCTATAATGTATGAAATAGTGGGTGACCCTGGATCTTTGTATTTCACTAGCATATGGTTTGATAGGTAAGAGCTCACAGTAGCTGCTAGAAAGGCTCTCTTGAGCACATTGGCGGTCTTCTTTTTGGTACATAGATCCTTAAAGAATTTGACATAGGCTAGGACTGTTGGATCATGTCTAGTAAGGGGATGTTCATTTAAACTTGTTTAAAGACCTCCAAAATCTTATCAAATTGGGCTGAATTTTGATTGGACTTAAGTCTATTTGGGAATGGTGCTACAACCCTAATTTTTGTTTATCTCCTTCTGACATGGGCTCAGCTGGTGGGTTAGGCATTATATTAGACTCTGATGCCTCATGTGTTTCGGGCTGACTCAGCTCAATAAGTTGTTCAAGTGGTGGGACTTCTAATTCTTCTTCTTCATAAGCACCCATCTGGTTATCTATTTGTTTCTCATATCTTAATGTATGAATGATACTTAGTTGTTAATCTGGCTCCTTGTTTTGATCCTTGGATGTTTAGGTTCCTAGGGTTAGCTTCGAGCTGACTCAGTAGCTTACCCCATTCTCTTTCACTGAATGTTGTGGCTAGTTGACCTATCTGGGTTTCTAATTTTGCAATGGATTGTGTGTGAATGAAGGAGTTGAGTATTCATTTCTAGCCCTTTCAATGCTTGTAACACCTTTTCTTCAAAAGTAGGATCATAATTATTTGGTGAAGGTTGTGGGATGCTTAGGTATTGTGAATAGTATGCTTCTAAAATTAGTTTCATGATAATTGGGCCTGCTTGATAATGAATTGGTTATAGGTTGAGGTTTTCAAGAAAAATTTGGGTGATTTTGCCAATCAGGATTGTAAGTATTCGAATATGGATCATTTTCTGGTATAGGAGCCATTTGGGTTTGGGCTTGGTGGGCTTGCTCTTGAATAAGCTCAAAAAATTGATATGCGGCTGGACATTCTCCTATAGAATGGGTCGGACTCGAACAGATTATACAAATCTCATGTAATTGAGTAGATAGAGAAGAAGTGTTTCTAACTTATAGAATTCAGTCAAGTTTTTGAGATAATTCATCAATTTTGATATAAATATTTATAGACTGACCTATGTTGTATATTCCACCTTTCTTAGGTTTGTGGGAGGATCTCTACGGACAGCAGACATGGTACAAAGAATTTTCACTTAGAGTTTCAAAAAGATGACATGCCTCATATTCATTTTTTAGCATAAATGTTCATCCACATGAGGTATCCACTATTCGTCGGTGCCTTTCTGACAATCCATCATAAAAACATTGAACTAACTGCCATTTAGGGATTGCATGGTGTGGACATTTTCTAGTTAATTCTTTTAATCTCTCCATATTTCATGAAACATTTCTCCCTCTAACCGAAAAAAACTGGTTATGGCTTTTCTGATTTGATTTGTTTTTCTTATAGAAAAGTATTTCTTAAGAAATTCCCTCCGAAGTTGGTTCCAAGTTGAAATTATAGTGTCTAGTGAATTTAACCAATACTTGGCTCTATCTTTTAGGGAGAAAGGGAATAACTTAAGCCTAAGTGCCTTATCAGAGAAATTTTGAATCTTGACAGTTGAGCAAATTTCTAAGAATTCATCTAAGTGTTTATAGGGATCTTCATTTGTAAATCCATGAAAAGCTGGTAACATTTGGATTACACTAGACTTAATTTCATATTGGACAGCCTCTACTGGGGTAATTGCATGCATGGTGAATATGTATATTGTGAAGGGGCGAAGTACTCCTTTAATTGACGTGGTGAATTATTTTCTTGATTAAGATCCATAATGCGTGCTCTGTTTGCTCTACAAGTTCTCTTTATTTCATGATTTAAGAGTATGAGGTTGGGTTGTAACAATCGGCGACCAAGCATACACCCTACCAATACACTCTAAAGCAAACAGTAATTCAGTTTTTTTTTTTAACTAATATAATAGAAGAAAAAAGAAGAAGATTCTAAAGAAAATATCCTAAAAGATTCGTAGAACTAAGAGCAATGAAGAATAATTTAGTTAGGGTTTAATAATTATTAGCAATCAAGTTAACAAAGATTAAACTCTCTACTCTATGCTTAACCTAGATCTAGACAGCTCCTAACTTTCAAAACCGCCTTGGAGCCCTTCAAGTCAAAAATTAGCTGATCAACTAGCCAGTTAAGGGTAAGGTCAGTGGGGGTCCCTCCGTTACTTACTAGGTAAGCGAACGAAACCAATTAAGTAACTTTCCTTCCCTTTTCTAGATACCAGTTAATCAGTCAATCCCAATCCGGTCCAACTCTTTCGAGTTCCTTGTCCTATTGAGCTCGAGTTCCTTAGGGGCTGACGTCTAGTTAATTTTAGAATTAAAGGCTTGGGTTTATGCAGTATGCAGGATGGTGGTTTATGGGCTAAGGAAGGGTAATGAAATCCTCACCTTATGTTATTAGGGGTTGCACCCTTAAAGTATTTTATGGAAATGCAATGCAATTCAAATAAGATGTCTAAACAAGTTAGAAAGTTTTTAAAGTTTATTATTTATTTTTTAAATTAATTATATTTTATGAAAAGTATCTTAAGGTTTTCTTTTAGGTTCATTAAAGTAAGTTAATTAAAAGAAAAAGTTAATTAGGTTAAAACTGGATTTGTGACAAGAAGAAAAGTAGTTTTTTTTAATATTAAAAAGAAAATAAAAAATCTAATAATTAAGGTAACTTAAAAAAAAGATAATAAGCTAAAGAGAGCAATAACTATTCAATAAAAGAATTTTTTATTTCTTTATTTTATATAGAAGCATGAATAATAATGAAACAATAAGAAAGAATAAAAAATAAAAATAAAAATAAGAATAAAATCAAAAGAAAATTCATGGTAATTAATTTTTTTAAAAAATTTGAATTAATCATGCCTGGATCCCCGATAACGGTGCCAAAATTTGATTGTTGTAGTTGGTGGTCAAAAATAAAACCTACTCACTACTATAGCTGATGGTAAATTGGGATCTTATCCTCGGGGATCAAGGGCAATTATTTCATGAAAAAAATAAAAGAAAATTATTTGTAGATGATTATATTTAAAATAGTAGTTATTAAAAGATAATAACTAATTAATTAATGAAATTAAAATAGCAGAAGAAGCAATACAAGAATCTGAATCCATTATGTAAACAGGTTTTATCTTTTTTTAATGTTGTAGTAGTAATAATTTCTATAAATTTTAAATTAGAATAATTTATCTCTTGTCAGGCACATACCATATCAGGAGATCATGGTACATCCTTTAGAGTATAAACTATCTAATTATTTACAAAGTTAAAGGTCTAAACTACCATACTACGATCTGTCTCTCTTAGGAACATACCGTATTCTAAGATTATGGCACGTCAATAGAGGGTACAGGCTGTGCATGCCAGATCAAAACCTCGATCAGAAAAATAACTTAAAAGATATATGAAAGAAGAGCATATTTTTATTGCATAAAAATCAAGAACAAAAGAAAGATAGAACCTGGTTACATGCTTTATCATCCCAAGTTGTAGATGCGCTGCTGCCACATCCCCTCCATAATTTTTCTCTTTTAGGCTTAAATACAATAATCTAAATAAAAGAAGAATAAAAAGAGCTTTGTAGAAACTCCCCCAACTACTGCCTGAGGTCCTTCTTTTATAGGGCTTGTCTAGGGTTTCCTTTTAATCAAAGTTGGAGTCAATCCGGCGCTTAAAATCGTTCAGATATCGTGAAAAATTTTTCAGCCATTCGTTCAACGTACCTACCTTAGTTTGCACAGAGAATCATGCGAAATCATCTCTTTCTTCCTTTTTAGGCAAACCAAGTCCTTATTTGAGTGCCTTGGACTTCAAAAATCAACTCTTTTCATCTATAGGCTGCAAATATACATAAAAAATATTAATTTTAATAAATTTAAAGTAATTAATATTTATTTTAATAATTAAATTAAAATAATAAATAGACTTATCAATCAACTCTAAAGATCAACTCACCACTGAAAGCATCCAACCTCCATAACAGGGAAGTGCCTTCTTCAGGGGGGCTGCCCGTAGCATAAAAGCACCCCAGCATTGTCTTAAATGATTCAACTTCACCATATAAAAATGGTTCTAAGTAGTCGAAGAAATCCACTACTATACACCTCATAACTTGCTTATGAATTGTTACCAATACAGCTATATCATTTTACTCCTAAGAGATATTTTATCAAACAATCAGTGAGCGAACTAGCTAAAGCTATCCAACCTCCATAACAGGTCATATATACCATGAAGTGGCCTTCTTCAGGGGGGCTGCCCGTAGCATAAAAGCACCCCACTTTCGCATTGCCTTAAATGATTCAAGAGTGATTTAGAATTAATCAAAAAAAAAAAACTTCATCACATATAAAAATGATCTGATAATCACGTTATCAGATAGTGACATGAATTGAAAATCATCATTTGACTACATTTACACCTCATAACTTGCTTATGATCCCATTGTTACCAATACAGCTATATCATTTTACAATCCTAAGAGATCTTCATCATTTATCAAACAAATCAAAGTGAGCGCATATAAAACTAGCTTTCACAAGCTTAACATCAGAAAGCTACATACAGGAACATACGTGCAGCCCTTCCTGAAAAACATGCACTAAATTAATGTTAGTAAAATTTTCTTTTGCCGATCAGTTAGCTTTAATCTTAAAACCTATCATATTCTCCTAACGGTTCCTCCTCTAGGCAATACAAGCAAAGCAAACATCCAAATTGAGAGAAGAAAAGGAGAGGTGGACGCGTCTTGCCTGATAGAGGCAAGTAAGGTAGGCAAAATTGAGAGATCAAGACAGGGTAGCAGATTTCAGCAGAGGTCGAAAGAGGCGGCCGGAGATGGCGAGCTGAGGTTGGAAGCTGTGGCGAGCGGCAGCGATAGAAGGCTTTGATTCTTGGGTGCATGGTTAGTCCTAAGGCGAGCGCGCTTCAGATCAGAAGCAGAGCTCGGCGATCGTGTCGTGGGGTTAAAATCGAAGACGTTATTTTTATATCCTACGGTACAGGGCAGGCTTATTCAAGGATTAGTTATTTGGCCCAGATCCTGTTCCCGTGCCCGTGGGCAAGTAAGCTGCTGGTCCATGGATTTATTTGGGGCACACACATGGCCCGGCCCAAGGAATAGAACAACTTCTATCTATGTTCGACAATCGTTTGGTATTTGATGCTCAAAGGATAAGCGCAAGGAGTTAGACATCGAATTTTTCTGACATCGATCATTTGGCATCTCTTCTAACGTATTTTTTATAAAGGTATATGATGGTCCACATCATGTTACCTAACCTTTCCTTGTCACAAGAAGGATTGATTCCAAACTTCACTCTGATGTAGAGGGTTATAAATATAATGGGTGCATGGGAGTTGATAGGAGAAGCATCAGATCTCCTTGCAATAGGGGAAAACTATTCCGCTGGCAGCCCACATGGTCGACCCGTAAGGGATTTGATGATGGGTGATGGCTGGTGGCCGAAGTATGTACGTGGGGCCAAACCGGACGCGCGCAATGGGCCGGTGAGACCTGACCGACGCTCCGTACGTATACCGCGCGCGATGGCTTTTGATTCCTGTAAGTTAGGAAAGTAGTCCGTCCGGCCCATCGGGACTTCGTTCGACGAATTGAGGCTTTGGAGCTGGCCATTTTGTCCCGTTGATGATCATGAGGAACAACGAGTATATCTCGCCCGTACGTCATAATGCAAGGCACGTGAGTTTTGAATTTTGAATTAATGGTGCCGATCGGTCGAGCACTTCCTCCAGATCGATGCGACTCGTCGTCAGGTAATTAGTCGGATTAGCTCCAAGTATGTAGGCCGGGCTTCGCCAACCCATCCATGGTACGAGCATGGCACATGGGTTGGCGTCTTGCTCTTGCCAGTTGCCAACAACGACGCACAGAGAAAAAGAAAAGCTAGGGTCCTCGATGGCCGGCCCACGCCGTGGTCGCAGAGACCGAGGGTGCTCGATCGATCGGCCGATATATGCTAGCTGGCCTCTTTCATGCATGTCCACGTAACTATCTATATATGTACACTTGAACAGTGATGAGTGATGCGAACTGGCACCTTTTCAGGAAGACTTTTGTATATGTGCACTCACGAATTGAACCTCATGAGCTTTGAAAGTTTGCATATTATACATCTAGACGTTGTTGGCCAGCGCCATGTCACTTTTTGGAACAACAGATCGAGAAACATGGGGTCGTCCTTGCCCACCCAAGCCAATGCAGGTCCAGGCAATGCATTTAAGGGGAGAGACAGCATAACTTCTCAAAGATAAGGACCGAAGGAAATGATGGGCGTCTAATTGGAGAGCTTAAAGCCGGGCATGGGCACGATGGTGTGACCAGCCGCTGTCGGTGGGAGGTCGGACGTGATTTAGACTAGCTAGCATTTGCTTCTCACGGCCCGTATGGCGGCTGGTTCCGGTGAACGAAGACCGTTCAAAAGCGCGACTTCTTTAATTAATTTGCAGCATCTTCAATGATGGTAAAATGATAATTAAGCTAGCGTGAATTAATTGCTTAATTTGCAAATTAACGCGCGACATAAACCATTAACTTTAGGAATTTTTAATATTAGGCATGCACCTCAAAGCAATTTTACGTCACAATATATATATATATATTATTAATTGATAGGGCCAGTCAACAGGCCCATGAACAATAAAAATAAAAATTTTAAAATTTTTTAGGCTGGTCTTAGATGGCCTCGCTGGCCTATCGGGTTCTTTCTTTAAGGATGCAGTGGATATTTAATTTCGTTCTGCTACAGCAAGCATCCGTCATAATGAAGAAAAAGAGCTATGTGATATGAGTGGGTTCTCCCAAGGACCGCCTTTTGTCATTAATGTCCCATGGGCAAATCAATGGGCGGCATTTAATGATACGGAGGCTAAAGATAAATCCTAGGCGGCCCCTCCTCACGATAAATCTTTGGCGGCCCTTTATATCTAAGCGGCCCCTCCTTATAATAAATCTTAGGCGGCCCTTCATATCTAAGCGGCCCCTCCTCATAATAAATCCTAGGCGGCCCTTTATATCTAAGCGGCCCCTCCTCACGATAAATCCTAGGCGGCCCTTTATATCTAAGCGGCCCCTCCTCACGATAAATCCTAGGCGGCCCTTCATATCTAAGCGGCCCCTCCTCATAATAAATCCTAGGCGGCCCTTTATATCTAAGCGGTCCCTCCTCACGATAAATCCTTGGCGGCCCTTCATATCTAAGCGGCCCCTCCTCATAATAAATCCTAGGCGGCCCCTCCTCACGATAAATCCTAGGCGGCCCTTCATATCTAAGCGGCCCCTCCTCATAATAAATCCTAGGCGGCCCTTCATATCTAAGCGGCCCCTCTTCACAATAATTCCTAGGCAGCCTCTTTCTCTCTCGAAGGCCTCCTCAACGGCATTTATGTGCCGAGACATTTATAGGTCTTATAAAACCCTCGCTCCAAGGCATTTATTAGAGGGCATTCAATAGAATAGAGCATTCAATGTCAAGTCATCGACCACGAAGAGAAAGAGACAGCGGAGGAAGTCCTAAGCGGCCTCTTCCTCCGCGGCCTTCCTCAACGGCCCTCCTTAACAATCCTAGGCGGCCTTCCATCTTAGGTGGCAGTCCTAGGCGGCCTTCCTCAACGGCCATCCTAGGCGGCCTTTCTAGGCGGTCATCCTAGGCACTTTGATTTCAGACTCCAAATACCACCACGACGATGACTCTCTATCGCATTTATGTGCCGGGGCTTTTATGGTCTTATAAAGGCCACGTGCATTTATGGTTGCCACGATTGACTTCCTTTTTGGCCCCATGCATGCACGTTAATGTGCTTCGGTAATAACTTCGGGACGTCTTCATCTTAGGCGGTCCCGAAAGCTTCTCCCAGCTAGGCGGCTCCCGAGCAATCCTAGGCGGCCCCCGACACTCCTATGACGGCGGCCCGAGCGTTCCCAGGCGGCCGCACCGGTCCCAAGCGGCCCCTATTTTCTACCACGAGCATCCTAGCTGGCCTCATGCGCGCACAAGTCCGAACAATCCCAGGCGGCCACAGTGATCCCAAGAGGCCCTTGGCGGCTCCCGAGCAGTCCTAGGCGGCCCCGGCCTCAGTCGATAACGGCCTCGCCGGACCTAAGTCCCAGCGGCCCTTCCTTAGTGGCTTCCAACTCGGACACGCGCGGGCCCTACAGTGACTGTTCACCACGTCATCTTCTGGATTAATAAATTATGGCCACTTACTTTAATGAGATAATTAAGTGGTCATCTGTCTCTGACAAGATGGCGCCTAAAGCTCTGACATTCCACTAAGAGGTAAGCTTTATCGAAAGTTATCATTCATCATAAAAGTCTTGACAGGTGGCGGCATTTGGGCCTCACAGATGTTAGCACTGACATTTCACCAACCAAAAGTACTCAGTCATTATGACACTTCAGCCACTCAGACTAAATGAGCCCCAAAAGTCATGGTCCATCATGAGGCCCCACGTGACTCATTCCCACTAGATGACAAAGATTCAAACTTCTCAAGCAAGCTACACAGAGTACAATGGTGAATAAAGAAGGTAAGAGGTAACTCAAAAAAGGACTCAACACGCTCATTCTGAGCCACTCACTCTTTCTCTTTCGAGCTTTCTCAAGCTCACGGCTGTTGCCCAGAGCACTAACTTGAGCGTCGGAGGGTCTCCGCCGGAATACTCGGCCGTGGGACTTCTTGCAGGCTTTGAAGACAAAGGAAGGGCTCCGATATTTCTGTGGGGGAACGGTCGATGCTCAAGGAGGCCAACTCAAAGTAACCGGGCATCAACATTAATATCACGTACAAACTTCATACTTCAATTCCATGCTTAATTGCTTCTTCTCGTGAACCAACCAACCTCCAGGGTTTTTTATAGTTTTTATCCAGTACGTCTAGCTTTTCGTTTCGATCGAGAACTCGGTACGTAGTTGCTTGATGACTTCGTGGTTAAGTAAATTCTTCAGCCTTCTGTTGTAGATATCATTTTGAGAAAAACAAATGTGTCCAAACACAACCATATCCATTAATTTCTCTTAGCAACAGCACCAATGTACGTAATTTTTTATAGCAGCAGCTAGCGTCCGTTAATTTGGCCTCCACACAAGAGCAGCAAAGTCCAGGGCGTATGAAACGTTCTACGTACACTCTTGGTTCTGAGTTGGGGTGGTTAGGCCTCTATCTACATAGTGGAGTTGGGGGCAGGTCTATATCCACAAAGAGTCATGATGGTGTGGTTCATTAACTAACCATTTTGGACTTCATCATGAGCTGGCTGACATCAGGTTCGATCAGTGCTTCAAATTGTAGTGTATATATACGAGCAACAAAACTCTAATTGAACCTTGGAGACGCCTGAAGAGGATGCAGCTGAACGTCTGACGTCTCTTAATTTGGAGTCATGATATTTGGCTTGCTTTATTTTGAACGCAAGTTTATTGTGCGACGTACGTGTGGGAGACGGAGTTCCGCCGGACATGTTTATTGCTTATTGCTCATATAAAATTCGCTCCAATCACTTGATCAATTGTCTGTCTTGAAGTCTCTCTAGGTTACGAAGAATGTCTCAAAAGGTTAGTTCGTTAATGCTATCATTGTATGAATTTAAAATTATGGTCTTAACTTTCAAATTGATAAGGCTCAGACATAAGAAAATTTTTAAATATATTCATACCTTATTTCAGCGTCATGAAGTACTTTAACTTCTAAGTTAATTTGACTCATGGTGATAAGCAAGCTTTTTAACCTACTGATACATTGTTTCAGCATTATGGAGTACCTTGGTTACATAATAGATAATTAGTCACAATTTCCTTTGATCTTCAAAGATAGAGCCACATATAGGTTTTGATATTGTTGAAAATTTTATTTACGTTATTATTGAATTTGTTTTCAAATTGAGTCAATCATTTAGTGGCCTAGAGTTTAGGAGGTATTGATGTGTGTTGGAGTGGAGTCTTTCAGTTTTATTTAGTCAGATTTAGTGGCTTATTGGCCTAGTCTTTAGGAGTAGTTGGGTTATGGAGAAGGTGCCGGATACGAGACCTAATCTTTAGGGATTTCAATTGTTTTGCTTATTTAAAGACTCCAAAGGTTTTGAATAAAGCAACAACTTTGGCCACAACTATTTTTATCTTTTATTTTCTGCAAATCGCTTATAAGTGATATCAGAGCCACAAGACTCCTGAGAAATGAGAGTGAAACACTTGAAATTATCTACTTTGCCTTCCCCACTACCCTATACAAATGGCCAATGATTCTAATTTTGTGCAAGCCGCCATCCCTCGCTTTGATGGTCACTATGATCATTGGAACATGCTCATAAAAAAATTTTTACGGTCCAAAGAATATTGGTCAATAGTTGAATTCAGAATTCAAGAGCCACCAGCAGGTGCAGTCGTGCCAGATGCGCAGAAAGCAGAAGTTGAAGCTCGAAAGCTCAAAGACTTGAAAGTGAGGAATTATCTCTTTCAGGCTATTGGTCGTTCCATCTTGGAGACTATTCTTTGCAAAGATACATCCAAGAATATTTGGGATTCACTGAAAAAAAAATATCAAGGGTCTTCTAGAGTGAAGGGTGCACAGCTTCAAGCTTTGAGGAGGGATTTTGAAGTTTTGCAGATGAAGGATGGGGAATCTGTTACAAGTTTTTTGGAAGAACGATGGAAATTGCAAATAAAATGAGATGCTATGGAGAAGAGATTAAAGATGTTAATGTTGCCCAGATATAGCAATCCAAGAGAAGGGATGAATTGGGTTTCTCAAAAATTAACTAGACTAATTAGCAAGTATGTGCAATTAAATTTTCTTCACAAATAAACTAAGTGTAATGCCGTGAAGATAATTTGCAAGCAATACAATAAAGAGCACAACCAAATACAAGGAATTTATAGTGGTTCGGTGTCAATCTGCACCTACATCCACTCCCCAAGAACACCTTAGGTATTCCACTATCACCACTAGCCTACCTGGCTAGCAAACTTATTTACGGACACAAGCAATCAAGCCTTACACACTAGCCGTCCAAGCTAGTCTTCTTGTTTACGGGTACAAGAGGACCTTACACTCTAGCACTCCATGCTAGTCTTCTTATTTATGGGTACAAGGGGACCTTACACTCTACCCTTCCAGGCTAGCACACTTGTTTACGGGCACAAACAAGCCTTACAATATCAAGCACAAGTAATAGAATGTTTGATACAAGATGCTCCTAATAAATGAGCAAAAATTCAACAAGAAATACTTATCAAAATATTGAAGAACACTTCACAAGATTGCTTCTTCCTTTGAGAACGTCGGAGCAATGATGAAGCCTTTGATTGAAGCTTGAATGCTCTTCAAGGAGTGGTGATGGAGCTTTAAGACCACTTGAAAAATCAGCAACGAATGAACTCCGGTAGCTTTGAAACAATGAATACAGCTCTCCAATAACCTCTCTTACAAACAATATAACTTTCTTTCAAATGATTCTTTTCACAAAGATTTTCAACAAGATTTTACTCTATTTTTCACATGATTTTTTACTCTTTTTCTCTTTCTTTTTCTTCTATTTTTCTTCCCTCTTTTCTTGCTCTTTAATAACTAATCAACAGCTCAATATATATAAGAAGAAAAAATATAACCGTTGCATATTACCGTTGTGAAATAGAAGAGGGAGTGAGAGAGAGAGAGAGAGAGCAAAGCTTGAAGAAAACAACTAGCCAACAAAACAGCCACGAGTAAAAATCCCAAAACATAGAAATCGGTAGCCCAAAGTCCTTAAATCAGTAGCCCAATTTCATAAGACTGCAAGCCATGAAAAATTAGCATTCCAAAAGTCCAAACCGGCATTCCAAAATCCAGAAATTAGCATGCCAAAAAGAAGCCAGCCATTTGGATTTAAAAGTTGGCATCCCAACAATTGGAAATCGGTATGCCACCAAAACAATTAGCATTCCAAAAAAAATGACAGGGAGCCGACAGAGAGCATTTGAGAATTGGCATTCCAAAATCAAGTAACAGGAAGCCAGTAGAGAGCTTTTTGGAATTGGCATTCCAAAATCAAGTGACAAAGAGCCGGCAGAGAGCTTTTTGGAATTAGCATGCCAATACCATCCATTAGCATGCCAAGATAAGGTGCCTGAGAATCGGCAGAGAGCATTTTAAAATTAGCATGCCAACACCATCCATTAGCATGCCAAGAAAAATGACAGGGAGCCGAATGCTTTTAAATCTCAATGGTCCAACACAAAATTCCGATCATCAAATAAATATTTAAAAAATAGTTTTAGCACTCAATCAACTCCAAGAAAATATTTACGACACATAGAGGCTAAATAAAACTTTATAGAATAAAGATTTGATTGTGGAGATTGTAAAAATGATTTGTAAAATAATTAAACCCAGACAATGCAAATAAAATTAAACTTTAAAGTCATTTTGTCAAGTGAACCATCCAAATATAAAACATATGAAAATCGTTCAGTGATTACGAAATCCAAGTCCTTTGAAAAAATAATTTAATCGCTCCAAACCTTTTGAAAACAATTTAAATTGTAAAGCATGTCCATAGAATTAATACATTACCTTTCATTTTGAATCACAATTTACCTCGGGTTGATGTAACACCATCTTCTTGATGATTCATCTGAAATTTATTTAACTCAACCACAAGATCATTAGTATCATACTTAATTATTTTGTAGTCATCAAAATCAATATAAGGCCAACAGTTAACATAGTAGAAAAAATTTTGCGTTCTATGATGCGAGAATTTAATTATGTTATTTGCTCAATTGAAGAGTCAAACGACGTATATGACCTCTCTCTTGATGAATTGCAAAGCTCTTTGTTAGTCCATATACAGAAGATGAATCGAAGCTCAACAATAGAGGAACAAGCTTTAAAAGTTTTTACCAATACTCCTTCCAACAACTCAAGAGGAAGAGGCAGAGATCGAGGAAAAGGAAGGGAAGATCAAGATTATGACAAATCGAAGGAAGAGTGCTTTAGATGTCACAAATATGGTCATTATGCTTCTAAATGTTTCACTAAGTTGCCAAATTATAAAGAAAGAGAGGAGAACTCAAATTTTGCGAAAGACAAGAAGGAACCAGAAACTTTGTTGATGGCTATCCATGAAGGAAAGAAGACCGAGTCAGATATTTGGTATGTGGATACAGGCTGCAACAATCACATGAGTGGAAGTAAGTCTTCTTTTACGAATCTAAATGAAAGTTTTCATTCTACTGTCAGTTTTGGTGATTTTTCTACTATGAAAGTGATGGGAAAAGGTGATGTTAAGATACAGACTAAGAATGGTCCTGTAGAAATAATTTCTAATGTGTTGTATGTTCCAGACTTGAAGAGTAATTTGTTGAGTGCTGGTCAGTTGAAAGAAAAGGGTATGTCATTACAATTAAGAAAGATGCTTGTGAAATTTATGATCCTGTTAGAAGCAGTGCTATTGCGATTGTCCAGATGAGTTCTAATAGGTTATTTCCAATGAAGATTGAAAGCATTCAATCCTGTTTGATGACTGAAGTAAAGGATCCCTCATGGTTGTGGCATTTTCATTATGGCCATTTAAGTTTTGGTGGATTGAGGGCTCTGCAATAGAAAATCATGGTGACAGGTCTTCCAAAAATTACTATTCCCTCCCAAGTTTGTGAAGAATATGTTGTTAGTAAACAACATCATTCTCAGTTTCCCAAAGGAAAGTCTTGGAGAGCAAAGGATGTGTTAGAACTGGTGCATTCGGATATTTGTGGCCCAATAAATCCATCTTCTAACGGAAGTAAAAGATACTCAATTACCTTCACTGATGATTTTTCAAGAAAAACGTGGGTTTATTTTTTACAAGAAAAATCAGAAGCTCTTACTATGTTTAAAAGCTTCAAAGCTCTTATGAAAAATGAAGCAGGCAAGACTATTAAGTCTCTTCGAACAGATCGTGGTGGAGAGTATTGCTCAAAAGAATTTGAAGATTTTTGCATGCAACATGGCATTCGAAGAGAACTTATAGCTGCATATACACCACAACAAAATGGTGTATCAGAATGGAAGAATAGAACAATTCTCAACATGGTGAGAACCCTGTTGATAAAAGGAAGAGTTCCAAAGCCTTTTTGGCCGGAAGCTGTAAACTGGAGTGTTCATGTTTTAAATAGATGTCCATCTTTTGTTGTTCAAAACAAGACACCTGAAGAGGTTTGGAGTGGAAGAAGACCAGCTGTAGATCACTTCAGAATCTTTGGATGCCTCGCTTATGCCCATATCCCAGACGTAAAAAGAAAAAAACTTGATGACAAAGCTGAGAAATGCATCTTTCTTGGTGTAAGTGAATCCTCTAAAGCTTATAAATTGTTCAATCCACTGACGAAGAAGATTGTGATCAGCAGGGATGTTGTTTTTGAAGAAGAGAGCACCTGGGATTGGAATGGGCGGCAGCCTAAACAAGTCCTTTATGATGATGATGCTAAACAAGAGCAAGTTTCAGCACTTGTCATGCCACAAAATTCTTCAGATACAACTCAAACAGCCCCTGGAACTTCACAACTAGTTACTAAAATAAATGAAGAAGGAGCCCAGTCATTTGTTCGAGTTAGATGAAGGATTGTAATCCAATTACTCATTTTGCTTTGTTCGCAGATTGTGATCCTACAACTTTGAGAATGCTGTCAAAGAAGAAAAATGGCAAAAGGCAATGGATGATGAAATCAATTCCATCGAGAAGAATGACACTTGGGAGCTATGTGATCTTCCTAAGGGGCACAAAACCATTGGTGTAAGGTGGGTCTTCAAGACAAAGCTAAATAAAAATGGTAGTGTTGACAAGTATAAAGCACACCTGGTGGCAAAAGAATACAAGCAGCAGTACGAGGTTGATTATACAGAAGTATTTTCTCCAATTGCAAAACATGACACGATCAAATTGGTGGTTGCATTAATAGCGCAAAATTCTTGTTCTATCTTCCAGCTAGATGTCAAATCAGCATTCTTGCATGGGTATTTGGAGGAGCAGGTATTTATTGAACAACCCCCTGGTTATATTAAAGTTGAAAATGAGAATAAAGTTTATAGACTGAAAAAGGCCCTTTATGGACTAAAGCAAGCCCCTAGGGCTTGGTATAGTCAAATTGAGACTTATTTCCTTAAGGTTAGTTTTATAAAATGTCCTTATGAGCATACTATGTTTGTTAAGATTGAAGATGGTGGAAACTTCTCATAGTCTGCTTGTTTGTTGATGACCTTATAATTACTGGAAATTGTGATACCATGTTTGGTGAAGTCAAGAAGTCCATGATGAATGAATTTGAAATGTCTGATCTTGGTTGGATGCATTATTTTCTTAGCATAGAAGTAATGCAATCAGATGATGAAATTTTTCTCTCTCAAAAGAAATATGTGGGAGAAATTTTGAATAGATTTCAGATGAAGGATTGTAATTCTGTAAGTACTCCAATTGAATGTGGCATGAAGCTACATAAAGATTATGATGGGAAGAAGGTTGATAGCACACTTTACAAGCAAATGGTAGGTAGTTTGATGTATCTTACTACAACAAGACCGGATATAATGTATTTTGTGACCTTAATCAGCAGATATATGAAAAATCCCACGGAGTTACATTTGTTAACCCCCAAGAGAATCCTTCATTATTTGCAAGGAACTCGAGACCTAGGGATATATTACAAGAAGGGTGAAAAATATAATTTGGTGGGTTATACTGACAGTGATTATGCAAGAGATCAAGATGATGGAAGAAGCACTTCTGGTTATGTTTTTATGCTTGGAACATGTGCAATTTCCTGTTCGTCAAAGAAGCAACCAATTGTCACTTTATCCAGTACAGAAGCTGAATTTGTTGCAGCTATGGCTTGTGCTTGCTAAGCCATATGGCTGAGAAGAATACTTGAGGAGTTGCAGTTCAAGCAATATAGACCTACTATAATACTATGTGATAACAGCTCTACAATCAAGTTGTCAAAGAATCCAATGCTACACGGAAGAAGCAAGCACATTGATGTGAAGTTTTATTTTTTGAGAGATCTCTTCAAGTATGGAACAATTGATTTGATGCATTGCAAGAATGATGATCAAGTTGCTGATATATTCACCAAGGCGCTCAAAGGGAATCATTTGTGAAGCTTAGAGAATTACTAGGTCTTTGCAACCTAGTTTTAGTCAAGGTTGTAAACTGATGTTAGTAAACATCAATTTAAGGGAGGGATTGTTGAAAATTTTATTTACATTATTATTGAAATTGTTTTTCAAATTGAGTCAATCATTTAGTGGCCTAAAGTTTAGGAGGTATTGTTGTATGTTGGAGTCTTTCAGTTTTATTTAGTCAGCAGATTTAGTGGCTTATTGGCCTAGTCTTTAGGAATAGTTGGGTTATGGAGAAGGTGCCCGATATGGGACCTAATCTTTAGGGATTTTGGTTGTTTTGCTTTATTTAAAGGCTCCAAAGATTTTGAATAAAGCAACAGCTTTGGCCACATAACTATTTTTATCTTTTATTTTCTGCAAATCACTTATTAGATATTGCATAAATCTTTGAAGAAGAGAACACATTAGTTAGTCAATTTATAAATGGATTGGCTCAAAGCTGCAACTTAACCCATGAGGCATTAGATCTGTTTTAACTGGCTAGAGGGTGCCATATTTAAAATGGCTCATATTTTTATGAGTTAGCTTCTATTTTTCATTAGCTAACCACATAGTTGAAGAATTTTTTTAAATTTTTTTAGAGGCATACTTATTTAGATCCAGCTTCATTACGTAGTGTCTCAAAAATTGAAAAGTTTTTCTTTGGGCCCATAGTATATCTTGGTTAGCTTTAAAGCTTTTAACCAATATATCATTTACGTATAACGTTTCTATATTCTTACCAACATATCTTTGAAGATCTGACTGATCAACCGTTGATAGATCACTCCAGCATTCTTTTACCCAAAAAAATTATAACCTTCTAATAGCATAGCCTCTCTCTCTCTCTCTCTCTCTCTCTCTCTCTCTAGCTTTCTATCATGAATATAATCTTCTCCTTATATGTTGGGTGCATTCTTATTAGGTTACAATCAAAGAAGCCTTCATAAAATTGAGCAACTTATATTTAGCATTTGTATTGATAAGCTGATCTATTTTAGGTAATAAAAAATTATTCTTGAATAGATTTTGTTGTGATCAATGAAGTTGATATATACATATTTATTACTTTCCATTGGCATTCTTCATTGTTACTATGTTGCAAGGAGCCAGTTTGAATAGTGAACTTCTCTAATTAATTTGGCCTCCGGTCATCAAAAAAAAAAAAAAAAAAAAGCCTGTGACTTGGTCATCTACCAACATTAATTACAGTATCTGTTTCAATTGCACAACGGACCCGCGGGCTTAATATCTAAGCCCAGTCAAGGAAAAAGCTACCGGTCTCCAACGAACCCCTTTGACTGCTTTAAAAGGCCTTAGGATGATATAGAACATAAAATTCAAAACAAGTGAAATTGATGCCTGCTTTGACCCAACGTAATTTCCACTTCTCGATTGCCAAGCCTTGTTTGGATTTCTCAGCGGATAATTTGGCTTTATCCGAGTGGCATGCATATAGCGTGCTTCATGAGCCAAGTAATTAAGATGTACGTAGTTATTAGTGACTAATAATGGCTAAAAGGTTGCTAGCTCAAAATTCCTCAACTGACACCTTTGATGTGAGATGTGATCAATTGGCGTACGAAGCCTCTCGAAGCACTTGGTAATTAATTAAAGGGGGATTTCAAATTAAAGTTTGTCTTTAAGAAGTCTTTCACTTCATAATTGCCTCCAGAGCATATTGTCCATGGTCATCAGCTAACTTTCAAGCGTTGGCTGATTGTGACTCTAGTCTTAATTATTTTGTGGGTGCAAAATCTTTCTTATAAAGTATAAGATACGGCATATTGCCTTAATTATCTCAGACGTTATCTTTATCTTATATCTCCGAAATGGAGTGACATATTTGGACGTACGGTACGCTTGGCCAGGATTAACGGGGCTTATGGACTAGGAATAATAGCTAGGATCATGAAAGCAACCGTGGTCATGACAACATTTTGAGAAATTGAAAATTGATAGAATGGACCATATATGAGAGTATATTATTATTTTGTTTTCTTTAAGTTTATCTCTCTTTTTTTTTTTTTTTATAGTGGTATCGTTATGTCGCATTGATATAACATCAAACCTGCTACACTCTTAGATCCATTTGGCAGCTCAGAGAAATGATCTTCTGAAATAGAAATCAAAAATTTTGATTTTGATTCTAAATATTCATTTTTTTTAAAAAAGAATAGGATTTGGTTTCAATTCTATCTAAAATTTGAAACATATATTAGGAAATTTAAAATTCAAGCTTGTTATCTAAATTTACAAATCTTTTTAAGTCAACTATAACTTAAGAGATTCTTGTCCTACCTAGCTTAATTCTCATTTGATACCCCTTTCTTCCTTTTCTTACTTAATGGCTTCCTTATATGCTCTTCAACCATACTATCAGTAGAGATGAGTTGGTTCTTCTAACTATATTTCAATAAATTTTCAAGAATTATAATAGGATTTACCTAGCATTTTCGATAAGATAATTTTTAATTTGTCATGATAAGATTAATTTTGTAGGTATTCTCTACAATTCTCGGTACATTTTTGGCATATCTATATAAAAATGTAGCTTATCCAAGCTTTTAATTCTGATTTTAATTTCTATGTGAATTAAATGAATAGAAGAAATTAGCTTTAATTCTGATTTCCATCGTGACACCAAACTAAATGGGCCCTTAGCGTGACTCTTGTATCTATAATTGGTTCACGGAAAATACTTTGTACACCGCTCCCGGTGCAGCAAGGCCTACGTGGGCTGCACCGCCTCTTCCGATTGGTCCACATGGCTCCCATGTGGCCTGACACGATGGGACAGAATAGCAGGAGGATAATGTTACTTTTTGATCGTACATCCATTAAAAGTCGTTCAGCCTTTTACTATTGGTGTGAAGACAAAAATGCCCTTTCCCTCCAGCCTACTTCAACCCGCCATCTTATTTGGATTTTGCTGAAAAAAAATCGTAAGGTTCTGGGGTGTCGTGGGTCTTAAACTAGCGGTGTCGTGGGTCTTGAACTGGGGTGTCGTGGGTCTTGAACTGGGGTGCCGTGGGTCTTGAACTAGGGGTGTCATGGTCTTAAACTGGGGGTGTCGTGGGTCTTGAACTGGGGTGTCGTGGGTCTTGAACTAGGGTGTCGTGAGTCTTGAACTAGGGGTGTCATGGGTCTTGAACTGGGGGTGTCGTGGGTCTTGAACTGGGGTGTCGTGGGTCTTGAACTAGGGGTGTCATGGGTCTTGAACTGGGGGTGTCGTGGGTCTTGAACTGGGGTGTCGTGGGTCTTGAACTATGGGTGTCATGGGTCTTGAACTGGGGGTGTCGTGGGTCTTGAACTGGGGTGTCGTGGGTCTTGAACTGGGGGTGTCATGGGTCTTGAACGGGGTGTCGTGGGTCTTGAACTAGGGTGTCGTGGGTCTTAAACTAGCGGTGTCATGGGTCTTGAACTGGGGGTGTCGTGGGTCTTGAACTGGGGGTGTCATGGGTCTTGAACTGGGGGTGTCGTGGATCTTTAACTGGGGTGTCATGGGTCTTTAACTGGGGGTGTCGTGGGTCTTGAACTGGGGTGTCATGAGTCTTTAACTGGGGGTGTCATGGGTCTTGAACTAGGGTGTCGTGGGTCTTGAACTGGGGTGTCATGGGTCTTAAACTGGGGTGTCGTGGGTCTTGAACTAGGGTGTCGTGGGTCTTGAACTAGGGGTGTCATGGGTCTTGACCTAGGGTGTCGTGGGTCTTGAACTTGGGTGTCATGTGTCTTGAACTGAGGTATCGTGGGTCTTGAACTTGGGGTATCGTGGGTCTTAAATTATGGTGTCGTGGGTATTGAACTAGGGGTGTCGTGGGTTTAAATGGGGATGTCGTGGGATGCTGCCCAACCTCTTCTCTATCCACTTTTACGCGACCGAAGAGATGCTGCTCAACTTCAACGCCATCTTCCTCCTCTTCCTCTTCTTCTTCGACTTCGACCTTCGTAGCCGGAGAACCCCAAAACTTGAAATTAAAATCAAAAATAGTCAAGAGAATTGCTACACGTAACCCACCCAATGAGATTGCTGACCGTAATTAAAATCAAACATAGAAAAATAGAAACGAAAATTGATCCACGGAACCCATCCAGTAAGATCAGGCCGATATCAATCGATCCCAGAAACGTAATGACCTGCATTCCAAGGTAAATTATAGTAGCCGTCGAACCCAATTACCATACTTATCCATCAAAAATATTTACAAGCCCTTTGCAATCTCCTCCACGAACGCCTGAAGATTCCGACCAGACGACCCTCCATCGGCGACGGCTTCTCGCACTCTGTCCCGCCACTCCTTTGCCTTCGCCCTTAACTCCGCTCCCCTGTCCCCTTTCCCCATGACGACCTCCAAACACCTCCTCAACTCCCTACCCTCCAACACCCCCTCCTCGTTAGCCTCAGCCTTCAACCCCGTCCTCCACGACTCCTCCGCCAGCCTCGCGTTCATGCCTTGGTCAGACATCTGCGGTGCTTCCACGATCGGCACGCGGCACGCCAAGCTCTCCAGCATCGAGTTCCACCCGCAGTGCGTGACGAAGCACCCAACCGAGGGGTGGGATAGCACCTTCCACTGAGAGCACCACTCCACCACCATCCCCTTCTCTCCTCTCTCCAACTCCACGCCTCCTCCTCTGTTGTCCTTCCGCACCACCCAGGGATTGCCCCATGACCGCAATCCCGGCCTCGACGATCGCCCTGGCCGCCGTGATTCTAGAGGGGGCGCCCCCTTCCAGCTTGATGGCGTCCATCCCACCCTCCTTGAGTAATCTCACCGCCGTGTGCACAGCCTGTCCTGCCATCAATCCAAGATCAACAAGAGACGATTTCCTTTTTTCTTTTTTTTGTCAGAGAGCGCGTGAGAGAGAGGCAGAGACCTGGGAAGGGGAGGACTCGTAGGAGCCGAAGGGGAGGTCGCCAACGAGGAGAGGGCGAGAGGCGCCGCAGCTGACGGCGCGGTAGTGGACGAGCATCTCGTCGAGGCAGGGAATTCTTTCTTGAATTCCCACAAGCGCATGGCGGATAGCGAGGAACCGAGCGCGCAGAGGAAGCTATCGCTGGTCATGGGCAGCATCTCTTCAATCGCGTAGAAGTGGACAGAGAAGAGGTTGGGCAGCATCCCACGACACCCCCAGTTAAACCCACGACACCCCTAGTTCAATACCCACGACACCATAATTTAAGACCCACGATACCCCAAGTTCAAGACCCACGATACCCCAGTTCAAGACACATGACACCCAAGCTCAAGACCCACGACACCCTAGGTCAAGACCCATGACACCCCTAGTTCAAGACCCATGACACCCTAGTTCAAGACCCACGACACCCCAGTTTAAGACCCATGACACCCCAGTTCAAGACCCACGACACCCTAGTTCAAGACCCATGACACCCCCAGTTAAAGACTCATGACACCCCAGTTCAAGACCCACGACACCCCCAGTTAAAGACCCATGACACCCCAGTTAAAGATCCACGACACCCCCAGTTCAAGACCCATGACACCCCAGTTCAAGACCCACGACACCCTAGTTCAAGACCCATGACACCCCCAGTTAAAGACTCATGACACCCCAGTTCAAGACCCACGACACCCCCAGTTAAAGACCCATGACACCCCAGTTAAAGATCCACGACACCCCCAGTTCAAGACCCATGAAACCCCCAGTTCAAGACCCACGACACCCCCAGTTCAAGACCCATGACACCGCTAGTTTAAGACCCACGACACCCTAGTTCAAGACCCACGACACCCCCGTTCAAGACCCATGACACCCCAGTTCAAGACCCACGACACCCCCAGTTCAAGACCCATGACACCCATAGTTCAAGACCCACGACACCCCAGTTCAAGACCCACGACACCCCCAGTTCAAGACCCATGACACCCCTAGTTCAAGACCCACGACACCCCAGTTCAAGACCCACGACACCCCCAGTTCAAGACCCATGACACCCCTAGTTCAAGACTCACGACACCCTAGTTCAAGACCCACGACACCCCAGTTCAAGACCCACGACACCCCCAGTTTAAGACCCATGACACCCCTAGTTCAAGACCCACGGCACCCCAGTTCAAGACCCACGACACCCCAGTTCAAGACCCACGACACCGCTAGTTTAAGACCCACGACACCCCAGAACCTTACGATTTTTTTTCAGCAAAATCCAAATAAGATGGCGGGTTGAAGTAGGCTGGAGGGAAAGGGCATTTTTGTCTTCACACCAATAGTAAAAGGCTGAACGACTTTTAATGGATGTACGATCAAAAAGTAACATTATCCTCCTGCTATTCTGTCCCATTGTGTCAGGCCACATGGGAGCCACGTGGACCAATCAGAAGAGGCGGTGCAGCCCACGTAGGCCTTGCTGCATCGGAGCGGTGTACAAAGTGTTTTCCATTGGTTCACCGCTTCTGCGGTAGCTTTTCTGAATTGATTAAGCTAGCATAACTACTTAGATTAAATTGTGTAGTTGTATTGTGTCTTCATAAAGCGTTGACAATCAACATCCTGACCAGTCATCTGGATTAGTTGCTACATGCAAGTAAGTCATAAGTGTGGCAGGTGGGTATGTACGTGGTAGAGCTAATCAGAAGTTTTTCAAGTTTAGGTGCTAGAATAAACTCGTTAATCTAAGTCTAGGTATAAGAAATAGGCCTGATGTATTTAAAAAATTAAAAAGGATAGTCACAATTTGGATTCTATAATTTAGAGAGTTTTTTTTTTTTTAACTTAAACTATGAAATTAATAAAATATCAAAATGAACCTTGAAGTCTTTTATTTGTAACACATAAAATCCTGCGTTGATCTGAAATTAAATAGCATTACTTTATTAGTACATGCAATGCATGTGCTAACTTTTTTTTTTGGCTTACAAAAGGAATTAATCAACTTTACCATCCAAGGACAGTCAGCTCGTAAGGTAACCGGTTTTTTGATGAGTTGGTGGATAATATTGGAGGGTGTTCGCCGTCGTTAAAATCGCTTGACCTTAGAAGCAATTTGCTTGCTGGTAACCTCTCAGAAACAATGTAGAAGCTTTCTTGGGTAGATTCTTGAGCTTGGATTTGAATTCTTTTTCCGACAAGTTTTAATATGAATAAAAGAAATGAAAAGTTTAGAAGCTTTGGATTTGTTGGGAAATATGATTTTCGGCTAGATTCCAAACTTTGTTGGTAAATTTTAGTTGGCAAGAAGATTAATTTCTCTTAAAATGGTTTCACATGAAATTAGGTTTGCAGAGTATTTCAAGCTCTATATGAATTCCTATTATTATATATTAGACCATGAAAGCATGGGATTTATTCAATAATGGCACCCTCTCAATGTTATCTCCTTCAACATCTCCAACAACCTCTTCTTAGGTGCTGGAAACTTTTTCAGCACCATCATCTCTCTTTCTTTAAGCTCCAACAATCCTAGCCTTTGTGGATCCATTATCAATCACTCCTATGCTACTATTGTCCTCCCTAAGCCCATTGTCTTCAACCCTAAGTCTTCCTTGCCCGACTCTTCCAAACTTATTTCCTAGAAACCTCCACCATAAGAAGATCATTCTAAACATTTTTACTCCTATTACCATTGGAGCTAATACTTTAATTATTCTTAGTGATATCATTATTACTATTCTAAATCTTCAGGTCCATTCATTAGCCATCCTCACACTTTGTTGTAGCTTTTGCCCTGTTTAATGATTATTACAACCACACTTTGCGGATTGAAGCAAACTCTGGCAAGCATTGGGGAGTTAGAAATAATGTGATGGTAGGACAAAAAGGTTAACATATATATTATACATGCTAATAAAAAAAATGCCATCTAATTATAGATAGACGGAGGGTTTTATGTGTAAGAACTAACAAAACTTAGAATTTATTTTGATATTTTACTAATTTTAGGATTTAAGTTAAAAAATCCTTTAAATTATAGGGTCCAAATTGTAATTATTTTAAATTAAAAGATAGCTTAATTCAACTTAACTATATATATATATATATATATAGAGAGAGAGAGAGAGAAGGGAATTATATATATATAAAGAGAGAGAGAGAGAGAAAGAGAAGGAAAAGGGGTATACTTCGCTACACTCAAATATAATTAAGTCTAAATTCGATCATCTTTCTCGATCATCTATGGATTCACATACTTCGTACGGATCTTAAAGATAAAAAGAATAAAAAAAGTTGATGGCTTTGATATTCATATAAATCCAAGGATAGAAAAAAAAGTTGACTAAATTTTTTATTCAATTATATTTGAATATAGTCAAATTTAACTTATATATATATATATATATATATATATATATATATATATATATATATATAGAGAGAGAGAGACACAATTGATAGATCACTTAGCCTGCTCAACTTGTTTAGCCAAGTTCAAAATTTAATGGGCTTGGTATTAAAAGAATATTTAAAAAAAGAAAGAGAGAATTTGAGCTTATAGGTCGATCTGAATTGATCATTGAGATTTTGTTGGGTTAATAAACATGAACATTAGACCTAGCTATTAATAGAGAGCCCGAGGAAGCTTCTATTTGCACCGCACAAATTACTTTGTACATCCCCTTTTAAAAAAAAAATTTCGTTACCCTCTGCATCCCTCAAAATTCTCTTTATACCCCTATTAAAAAAAAAAATCTCTAAACTACCCTTTCCCTCCTTTCTTTTGCTTGCACACCCTCTCTCTCTCAATGCATTGCCCAAACCCTTCCCTTCTTTCCTTCTCTCCCTTTTCCTTCCTTGGCAAGTCCTCCTTTCCTAGCACCGGCAGGCAGCGACACGACACAGCATCATCGGCGAGTCCTCCTTTTTAAGTACCGACGGTCCTTCTTTGGTATCGGATGAGTTCTTTCTTTGTTTCTCTCTGTCGCCCTCTACCTCCCTTCCTCGCTAGAAGTTCTCCATCTCCTTTTTATCATCCTTCGTTTCTCTGTTTGGCCCTGTGTTCATCATCCTTCATCTTTCTATTCGGTCCAACAGGACCGAACAGAAAGGCCTTGTTCGGATCCGTTAGGCCAAATAGAATTAGAGGTCGAACATAGAGCCTTTTTATTTGGTCTTGTTGGATTGAACAGAAGCTTTATGTTTGGTTTTTAGATCGAATGAAAAGATTAAAGGCAACATAGAGGTGACGAAAAACTTTTGATGATAACGAAGACGGACAATGAAATGAAGGAGAAAGGGAGGCAAAGGGCGAAGGGGTTTTAGTGGGGGTGTGGAGAGTAATTGGAAGGACCAAAATGATTTGATTTTTTTTTTTTTTTTTTTGAGAAGGCGAAGAAGGTATTTTTTTTTAAGTTAAAGAGGTGGGGTGGGGTGGGGTGGGGTTGGGGGGTGCAGAGTAATTTTTGCGGTGTAGATGGAAGCTCCAGAGACCGGCAGGAGCCACGGAGGTTCAGGTTCAGCCTTGACCAGTGCTTTGCGGGCCCCGCCCCGGCCACTCCTCGATTCCCATCACGCGGATCTCACTCGGCCCTCTTGCCAAAGGATCAAAACAATTGCTCTTTTTATTGCTGCTGCGTGTTACAAGACGTTGCCACTTGGACGCAATTACAAACATGCGGATAAATTTTACTGCTAACTGCCAAAGGATCAAAACAAATGCATCTGCCTAAAGAGTGGCCACTTTTTCTTTTCTTTTCTTTTTTTCCTTTTCTTCCTTTTTTTTTTTACCTTATCACTTATCATTATCATCATCATCATCACCTCCTCCTCCTCCTTCTTCTTCTTCTTCACATCGCCTGTTCTTATTCAACTGATGATTGCACGATAATATTATAATACTTTAAAAAATATTAAAAATAAAATAAGTATGCTTTTAAATAAAATCATCGTGATATCAATATTCGTATATATGATAAAAAAATTAAAATCATCTTTGATTTATGATCCATCAATTATCATATTCAGAAAAGAATAAGATCGATACATCTCGACTGCACTGAGCTGCCATCGTGCCCTTGCAAGATCGAGCTATTCTCTTATCTCTGCCAGGACGAGGTATTCCTGAACCTCTGTGGAATCAAGTGCGAAAAAATTCAAATTAATAATAGTCAAACAAAATTTCAACCTTGTGGGTCTTCGACTACCCTAAGTGAAGGAGAAAGCCAATAATACTAAACATGGTTTAGAACCTACAAGGCACCGAATCTCAAAGCATCAGTTAGCTCTCTCGCCATTGATTTGCTAACTAACCGGATTCGAAAGCTACCGTCTCATAACAAACTTGATTCGAATCAGATTCGAATCACGACGGTTCCAGATCCTATGTGACACGCCTAAGGAATCAGATAGTTGTCTGTCATCACCTTGACAACCTATATATATATTTGGTCCTGAAGTCTCTCAGAAGGTCATCCCCAATACTCTCTGCATTAGGACTGTCTTATAGGTTTATCTGGGCAAGAGATTGGCGTTCAGATTCGAAGTTGAGCCATACCCGAGTTGAAGAACAGATTTTCGTAGCAACATCTTGTTTTTTTTTTTTTTTTTTGAACCTTAACCAATTAACTTAATACATTACTTTAGACTTTTATTTTGTTCAATTAAACTACTAACTTTTTTCTATCCATCATAAAATGAGCATGCAAATAACATCTAAGCATTTCTAATATTAAACTAGATTCTTTAATGTTACGATATCTTTAAGTCTACATTTAAATTCATACATTAGAAATGTGAAGAACGAGTTCAGTGAAAAGCTAGCTATTTGACCATCTATACACAGTTACAGAAGTTTCACGTGTTTTTAACTGTACGTTATAAACTATTATATTTAATTAATTTATCAAGATAAGGCTTACTTAGTGCTGCTGTATTCTAGTTTAAAAAATATGAATGGTAATCATAAATCAAGTTCAAAGTGATGAGGTTTTATTAGAGAGAGAGAGAGAGATTTAGTGTACAAAGGGCTCGTAATAGGGATATATAGGCAGCTATAACAATTAATTTTTTTTTAATTTATTTTTTTCACTGACAATATTGTACGACCCCTTGGGAGTATTAAAGTGGAGCCGGCGATGGCATTAGACTGGTAATTAATTAGGGTGCAGCCTTGAGACAAGGGGCATTTGGGTCACCGTGAGACGAGAGAACGTGGGCTGTCTGAGTTGATGGGACAGAGGAAGAGTCGGGTGCGTCGGTGGGGCCGATTTAGGTGGGCGGACAGGACACCTAAATCCGAAAGCCTAAATGATTGGATGCCTGCCACGTGGACTACAACGAGGATTTGACGGGCGGCCTGGGCCCACCGCATGACGAGGCGTCAAGCCAGCGCGTTGCGTCGACGTACGTAGCTGACCTACCGGAGCGTCGCCGGATCCGATCCGCTGCTCCACCGGACCACCACCGTAGCCATTCGAATTATTTATTACGGGAACGGCCGCCCTCCTTTCATGCCTGTTCGTTCTCCTGGGCTCTTATCCAAAAATATATAATATTATTAATACATGCATGGGGGATCACAGGTTGGACGGCAGAGAGGGATGGGTCAAGTGATAATGTCTGTTGTCGAGAATATCTTTTGTTTTATATCGAGAGGCTGAGGGCATGCAAGAAAGGATTCGTAAATTATTATTCTATCTTACCACCTCGACCTCGAGATGGTGGTGCACTGTGCTGAGAGGTTGGTGGGTGACATTCTTTTACCGGAGCTGGCAATTATATAAAATGATTGACGCACGGTAGATGGAGAAGGAGGAAGGAACAGTAGATCTACGTGGCCATTAAATAATATGTGGATGGATTTAGGGGCTATAGTAATAGTAGTGCCTCGAGCCACTAAAACAATCGCCATCATAACGGCGTTATGTGCGCAAGATGGAATACAAAATTTCCTCCCTTAATTTCTTTTGCCCTTTTTTTTTTGCCAAAATTATGAAGCATTATTTATATAAAATTTAATTAGCATCATGATGCAAACATATACCCATGCATAATTAATATTATTTATTTATGAAAGTGATAGCTCGCTCCATCACCATATTTAAGAAAATAATTTATAAAATGATCAAGCTTAATCATAAATACACAGAATTTTAGGGTTTGCTTGTCCACCATGTTAAAAGAAGAAGGATAGGTCATATAATTTGTACATGATCAAACAACATGTTATCAAATATAGCTTTTGCTCACAAATCTTTCTCTCTATATATATATATATATATATATATATATGCTAAAAATGCTACTCTTTTTGCAAAAAAAAATAACAAAGGAAATCAAATGAGAAATATATATGTCTCTATCTTCTAAAAATAACATAATATAAATATATTGAGTTCATGGATGTACTTATGATAAAGGAACCTATAAATCCTTTTTTTTTTTGGCGAACAAAATACATTGATACTTAAACTCTTAACTTATTGGTTAAGGAAACCAATAGCTTAATTAATTGGGGTGGGATCTGTTTAGACCATGAGAGCTTATCAATTACTTCAAAGTTACATATTTCTTGAGAGAACAATGTATACTCTGATGGTTTTTTTCCCATTAAGCATATCGGTTAGATACGATTAAGATTGTCTTATATTCGATATCGAGGGATTACGTAAATTTAAAATTTAAATCTACGATTAAAACAAACATCCCTCAACCATATACATTAGAAGCACCCTCTGTGATGGACAGATAAGGCATAAAGCAAAATAAAATGGAGAGATCACTGCGCCTGATCTCTACGAAAGTTTTACACTATCGTTGAGAGAGACCGTAAGGTATGGAAGAGCCTTACCCTGATATGAAGAAATATTAACCCATTTGCATGGATCAAAGGCTAGAGGTATTTATGTATCTATTCATTGTTTACATTTTATCATGATCAATTTATTGATTCCATATTTTTGCATATTTGATATGCATGTTATTTAGTCTGACAAACATGCAATAGAAATCAATATAATTTTAGTCTATCATTTGGTATCAGAGCCTATAAAAATACCTCTACTTTGGTTATTGGGATTGTTTTCATATAATCTATATTATTTTTGGGATTTGATAAAATGCCTGAGAAACAACCATTATCTCATTTATTTGATAAAGAGGGAAACAATGATTGTCTCATTTATTTGATAAAGAGGGGCAAGGCATTCTTGGTCTCTATTTTCTCATTTAGTAGTATCCTGGATTATTTAACCCAACGAGCGTATGGTAGGGATATTAGGGATGTACCAAAAAGAAAGGCTACTGATAGTACCTTGGTGCATTTGACCCAACTATCTGCATATCTGAAGAGTTAATAGGTCATCAAGAATCATCAGAAAGGGCATTAGATCTGATAAACTCTTAATATTCAGTTTTATTTAATTTAGTTTTATTTAAGAGAAGCATCAGCAAGATCTATGCCATGAAGTATGCACATATCTGTTTGTTCACCCTTTTTGAGATAGTTTAAATAAAAAAAATCATAAAAGATGTGGGATTGAGATTCTGGTATGATGGTTAAGACTCAAATTTTTAAACCTAAGATCAAAGAATCCATGGGATTAGGCTCTCTCCCATAATAGATCCGTATCGCACGATATGGGTATCATTATAAATAAATAAATAAAAAGGAAGAGAAAGGAATTTTTGAGATATAAATTTTACCATAACCATTATGATAAAGACCATTGGCAAGCATATCTCTTGGGCTAGCCTATTTGGATACACGATTTTGATCTTTTGTACATTTTTTGAGAAAAAATAATAAGATAGCATCTTATCCATCTGGTTGAATTATGAATTATGCGTACACTTTAAGTGACATAATTGAGCATAAAATTTAAATAATATCTAAGTAATAAATAATTGAATAATTAAGGAGTAGCCACAACATCCTTAATTATAAAATTGTATAATAAAGTTAATGAATCACATAAATAATAGACATTAATTGTAATTAATTATATGAATATAATAAAATTTATTTTATAGGAATTTTTGTTATATTTGTATAACTAATTAGGATAAAATATTAAATTATATTTTTCTAATCTATCCATAGGAATTAGAAAGAATGAACATAATTTGATAGTTTTATCATACAGACTTAAGTGAATCTAATTGAATTAGAGCTTTAGCCCACAGGCAAGTTTTATGTCAGTAGATTCACTATTTTCTAAATGCATGATTTACATTGGTAAAGCATTTTATTAGCCTCAATTTTTGATAATAAGCATGTATGTTTAATTTTGCAGTTATGCAACCTGTAAATTTCTCTGAATAAAATGTGACATACCTGAATTGAGGGTGATAACTATAAAGTTTGGAAGAAAAAAATTCTCCTTCATCTGGGCTGGATGGACATTGATTATGCTATAAGGAAGGATGAACCACCTTCAGTAACTCAGACCAGCACTCCTAATGAGATTGCGATTTATGAACGTTGGGAGCGATCAATCGCTTGAGTGTAATGTTCATAAAGACAAAATCTCTGTTGGTATACGCGTTCAGTCGATAAGCATGAGAATATCAGGGAGCTACTAAAGGCCATTGATGAGCAATTTGGTACTTCAAACAAAGCTTTGCCAGCACCCTAATTTTAAAGTTCTCATTCCTGAGGCTCACTGGAGTGAGAGGTATGCGTGAGCACATTATGCAAATGAGGACATTGCAGCTCAACTGAAGACTCTTGAGGTTGAAATGTCTGAGTCCTTTCTGGTGCACTACATTTTATACACCCTTCATAGCAGCATAGACATTTAAGATATCTTATAATACACATAAGAAAAAATGGTCAATCAATGAACTTTTGGCCATGTGTGTTCAAGAAGAGGGTAGACTGGTGATGGAATTGGTGAGAGTGCAATGCTGATTACAAATGGAAAGGATCGGCACGGGCCAAGAAGAAGGGTAAAAATAAAATACTATCTCAATATGACATTAAGAAGAATCCAAGTGTTTTCTCTGTAAGAAGAAGGGACACATGAAGAAGGATTGCATCAAGTTCAAGACTTGAAAGGTAAAACAATCTTACATGTCTATTATGAATCTAATATGGCTGATGTTATTTATAACACATGGTGGATTGATTCTGGTTCTACAATCCACATTTGCAATACTTTGCAGGGTATGCAAAACTTAAGGAAGCCAGTAGGAAGTGAGCAGTATATCTCTTCAGGAAATAAGATGCGCTCACATGTGGAAGTTATAGGGACATGCACTTTAGTTCTTAGTAGTGGTTTTATTTTAAATTTGGAAAGGACTTTTATGTACCTAGTTTTTCTAGAATTTAATTTCAGTTTCAAGACTTATACCTTTAGGTTATTCCTTTCAACTTTTTAGATACTTCTTCCAGTTTATATTATAAATCTGAACTTGTTGGGAATTATACTTTGTCTGATGGTCTTTTCTATATTAATTTGTAAAATAATACCACTCATGATGTGATGCATGTTAGGGCTGGCATGAAAAGATATGTTGTAAATGATAACTCTTCTATGTTGTGGCACTGAAGATTGGGACATATCTCCATAGATAGAATCAAGAGGTTAGTGAATGAAGGAGTACTCAATACTTTGGACTTCACTGACTTTGATACTTGTGTGGACTGCATTAAGAGCAAGCAGACAATAAGTCAAAGAAAGGTGCCAAGAGGAGTTCAGACCTATTAGAGATCATACACAGACATTTGTTGTCCGGATATGGATTTTATGGTCCGAAATACTTTATCTGCTTTATTGATGACTACTCATGATTTATGCATCTGTACTTACTTCAGAATAAAAATAAAGAATTTGATATCTTTAAAATTTTTAAGGCAGAAGTAGAGACACAATGTGAAAAATAAATCAAAATTGTGAGATCTGACAGAGAAGGTGAATATTATGGAAGATACACAGAAGATGGACAAATGCCTGGTCCATTTGCGAAGTTCCTTCAAGAACATGGGATTGTTGCTCAATACAGTTTACCTGGCTCATCTGATCAGAATGGTGTAGCACAGAGAAGGAACCGAACATTGATGGACATGTGAGGAGCATGATTAGCAGCTCCAAACTGCTTAAGTCCTTATCGACAGAAGCTCTTAAGATAGATGTGTACATATTAAATCGGGTTCCAACCAAGGCTATTTTCAAAATGCCATTTGAGTTATTTAAAAATTGGAAACCAAGTTTGCGATATGTACGCATATGGGGATGCCCATGTGAAGTGAGAGTGTACAATCCACAAGAAAAAAGCTAGACCCTAGGACCATTAGTGGGTATTTTGTTGGATATGCCAAGAGATTCAAGGATATAGATTTTACTATCCATCTCACATAACTAGGATTGTGGAATCAAGAAATGCTAAATTTTTTGAGAATGACTTGATCAGTGGGAATGATCAATTGCAGAGCATGATTCCTAAAAGAAAACATTCTGATGCTCAACCTTCCACTTCAAGTAACAGACTAATTATCGTTCATAGTGCCCCTCAAGATCAAACGGGCATTCTATAATTAGTCGTTGAAATTTCATAATTTATCGATAATAAACTAGTAGATTCAGTCTCTCATGAGTTACCAGAGATAGTTGAACAATCAACTTCACGAGAGAAGGTTGTTACAACATTAAGAAGATCTACAAGAAAAAAGAAATCGGCAATTTCTAGTGACTATATTGTGTATCTTCAAGAGTTGGACTATAATATTGGAGCTGAAAATGATCCTAAAACATTTTCACAAGCCATAAGTTGCAAGGAACCCAATTTATGGTATGATGCTATGAAAGAGGAGATGAATTCTATGGAATTTAATGGAGTTTGGGATCTTATTGACTTGCTTGATGAAGCAAAAGTCATTGGCTGTGAATGGGTCTTCAAGACCAAAAAAGACTCATTAAGCAACATTGAGCGATATAAGACAAGACTTGTTGATAAGGGATTCACTCAAAGGAAGAAAATTGATTACAATAAGACATTTCTTCCTATATCTAAGAAAGATTTCTTCCGCATTATCATAGTACTTGTTGCACATTTTGATTTAGAGCTATAATAAATGGATGTAAAAACTATATTTCTCAATGGAGATCTAGAGGAAGAGGTTTATATGAAACAACTTGAAGGATTTTTCTTTAGTGATAATGAGCTATTGGTATGCAAGCTCAAGAGATCTATATATGGATTGAAACAAGCCTCTCGATAATGGTACTTAAAATTTCATGATGTGATTTCTTTATTTGCATTTGTAGAGAACATCATGGATCAATGTATATACCAGAAGGTCAGTGAAAGCAAAATTTATTTTTTAATCCTATATGTAAATGATATTTTACTTGCAACCAATAATAAAGGTATGTTACATGAGGTGAAACAATTTTTCTTTAAGAATTTTAATATGAAAGATATAGGTGATGCCTCTTATATCATTGACATTAAGATTCAGAGAAACAAACTTCAAGTTGTTTTAGGTCTATCCCAAGAAAACTATATTAACAAAATCTTAGAGAGATTTTGGATGAAAGATTGTTCACCGAGTATAGCTCCCATAGTCAAGGGTGACATATTCAATTTGAGTAAGTGCCCAAGGAATGACTTTGAGAGGAAGGAAATGAAAAACATTTTATATGCCTTAGCTATTGATAGCTTAATGTATGCTCAGGTCTATACAAGGCATGACATAGCATTTGCAGTTGGGATGTTGAAAGATATCAGAGTAATCCAGGTTTAGACTACTGGAGACTGCTAAGAAGGTCATGAGGTATCTTCAGGGTACCAAGGACTATATGCTTATGTTCAGACGGACTAAAAATTTGAAAGTGATTGGCTACTCTGATGCCAACTTTGCTGGCTATGTTGATTCTCGAAAGTTAACATCTGGATACATATTTATGTTTGCTGATAGAGCTATATCTTGGAGGAGCACCAAGCAGACTTTGACTGCTACTTCCACCATGGAAGCCGATTTCGTGTCATGTTTCGAGGCTACTTCGCATGACGTATTTATTGTGACAATTCAGCTGCAGTATTTATGGCTAAAAATAAAAAGAGTGGTAGTCGAAGCAAGCACATCAGCATCAAATATTTAGCCATAAAAGAACGTGTTAAAGAAAAGACAGTGGTTATTGAGCACGTGAGCACTGAGTTAATAATAGCTGATCCCTTAACTAAAGACATGCCACCACAGAAATTTAGGGATTATGCAGACCGTATGGGTCTTGATTATTTTGTTTAATTATTATATAGATGAATTTTATAATTAATGAAACTCTTTTATGGTTGTGATATTTTTTCACATTCAGTTATTTAGTGTACACATTTATTTTGTGATGAGCATCATTAAGTTGGACCAAGAATAAACATGGGATTTATTCATTAAGTTATATGGGTTTATATTTAAAAAATATAATACATTGTGATACATGGTTAATAATACTCGATTTAAGAGGATCTATTGCTATGATCCATGTATTTTGTTTCTTACTATAGTACTAGAATATACGGATCAAGTGGAAGAATGTTAGTTTTTTTCCATTAAGCGTATCCGTTAGATACGATTAAGATGGTCCTATATTCGATATCGAGGAATTACATGAATTCAAAATTTGAATCCACGATTAAGATAAACATCCCTCAACCATATCTGTTTGAAGCACCCTCTGTGATGGACAGATAGGCATAAAGCAAAATAAAATGGAAAGGTTACTGCGACTGGTCTCTACGAAAGTTTTACACCATCGCTGAGAGAGAATGTAAGGTGTGGAAGAGCCTTACCCTAATATGAAGAAATATCAATCCATTTGCGTTGATCAATGGCTAAAGGTATTTATATATCTATTCATTATTTACATTTTATCATGATAAATTTATTGATCCCATATTTTCGCATATTTGATATGCATGTTATTTAGTCTGACAAATATGCAATAGGGATCAATATAATTTTAGTCTATCATACTCTCCTTCAAAACTATTACTATTGATACCTTTTTCTTTACATCATTCATCGAGAAGAAAAAAGACATAATACTTGTATGTATGTATTAAAAAAGGGAGAGAAGCATAACTTATTAGTTTCTTCATGGTTGAAAATTTCTTTGCCATCTTCCGAAGTCTTCCTGCTTTTATGAAGCGATGATTGTATCTCCTAATTTGCCTACTTGCAAGCAATGAGAAGCATATGATCTCTGTTTTCATTACCTTTTTTCCAAGCAATTTTCCTCCAAAGGATTAACCTAAACATACCACATCATCAACAAAAATTCTTTCAACATCCATTACCATATAAAAATTAAAAGAAGAAAGCAAGGAAAGAAAAAGGTAAAGAATTAACTTTTTTTCTTTTATAAAACTACCAAATATAACGATTATTATCACCTTCATTTGGCCTCTATGGACCTCATTTTCTCAAAGATGGTAGGTCAGCAAACTTTTCTTACTTAAACGCATGCACGCATGCATGATTGAAAGAACTGACATGTCCAAACCAACACCATATAGTTAATAGAATTTTAATACCAGATTTCAAACCCTCTTAATAATTGCACAGGATGTCTACTAGCAAATCATGACATCATGTAGAAAGGCCAACATTGGACCCCAAAATAAAGGTGTTTGGATAGAGTTGAAGGTAGATCAAATAATATTCATTCACATTCATTCTCACCTCTAAAGTTATTTGGATATGAATACAAATATGAGTATTCAATTAGTATCCATACTTCTGACATCTATACTTATATTTTATCCATCAAAGTAAAATAAGTATGAATATGGATAAATAATTCATATCTAAATATCATGATATGCTTGTGATTGTAATCTGATTTGATTTTATATAGCACTCATAATTTTTTAAAGAAAATAAGAGTCATATTAATACAATATTAACTTAAATTTTCTTTGTTTAAGAATATCTTTAATTTGATGGTTATAAAATTTAACCTTTTAATTTATATTAGCTCTTATATTCAGATATTTTAGTATTAGATTTGCATATGCATTCATATTTATTTAAAACAAATGTGAATATTTGAATAATCTTTGTATTTATATTTATATTTTTTTAAAAAAATAGATATAAATATGAAAATATGCTGACATCTAATAGCATATATAAGTTATCAACCATGCTCTTCTTCCTCACCATAATATGTGAAATTAATATTGTTATGGTTGCCTTTCGGTTGATCAGCACCATCTCTAGTCATTGCCAATGTTGTTGAGGGATAGAATGTGCTTGCTAAACTTATCAGTTTCAATTTTTTAGATAGCAATAGGCATGAATAGTGCCCTAAGTTGTTAATACTGATGTGTGCATTCAACTATAATTTAAATGAATGCTCTCATAACTAAATCATTTATATGCTTATCTAAGGCCACATAATCTTTTATATGCTTATCTAATATATAAAACATTATATATATATATATAATGTTTTATATATTAGCTCGATTAATTTATTAGCAAACTGGGTGGTCTTAAAAATTAATGTATAAATTAATAAGTAGTAGATACACTTCAGTTATAAATTTTTTAAATTTTTTTTTACCATTTAATGTGGAACAATTAATGTTAAGATATTAAAACACATGAGTTTGATTTTTAAATTGAGGAATTGCGTTGTGACATAAGGATTATATGATTTGATCTAGTCAAGACAACTTTTTATTTGGCCGACGATATATATAGAGCTTGCATGATCTCATCCTTTCATGGTATAATATGAATAATGAGATGATAGCACGCTACTCACAGCCTAAAAAATCTGCCACAAAATCACACCAGCTCCTAATTAAGTAGTCCACATCATGACCAAGCATCAAGTGCCAAAGGTGGTGGACCCTCCTCTAAATTTCCATGGAGTGCGCAACTTAACGACCTCATTAACTTCAACTTGTTTGACAATGAATGTTTTAGAGATAAAAATATTCCTCTCTAATTCTTGTACGATCGATATGTTGGAAGGTCAACTTCTAATGAAGTTTACTTGGAAATTAAATCAAAATGGGGGCTGTCAACTACGAACAGCTAGAGGTCACATGGCACAACCACGACGCGTAAGGATGATTTGGACATTAGAATAGAAGGGGTTTTGGCGTCTAATTAAATTATCGAGGCGTAGAATGTTAGATGAGGTGCCTGTACTCTTACCTACTATATATATATATATATATGTCCTTAATTCCTATTTGTTTAAGAGACCCACCGTGTTGAACTAGCCTACCTAGCTAAATTAACCACCCAATGGTAGGTAGGGACGTAGTAGTCATAGCAAATGCCAAAGTATCCATATATATATATATATATATATATATATTGCATAGCAGTAGTTCATATGTTATATACCTAGCTCATGACTTCTTTATGCCGATGCCGACAGTTGCTGCTTAAATCCTGGCACTGTAGGTGTGTTGAATGTTATTGATCTACAGCAATACCTACTCTCCATTACTTGTCTCCATATATATTTGAACCTCTTGACAAGACATTGGAGAAATTGTCGATCCTCTTCTTCATCCTATCTTTTTTTTTTCTTTAGGAAAATATTATGAGCCCCCATCAAGATCGAGGACATGGGAGCAAACCATTGGAAGGTTTTGTAATTTTTATATCCAGAAAAGCAAACAATTTAATTTAATTAGGCGCGCAATGTATTATTTATTAATTAGAGTGCCCTCGTTATTATATTACAGTTCTATGTATATTCAATAATTTATCCATCCTGACAGTAGTGAGTTGCATCTTAATTAATACTCTTCTATATATATATATATATATTTGGTACAAGTGGACGATCATACGATACATGTACGAGTTAACTCATAATGATCATACGATACAGGTATGAGTTAGCCCATAATGATTAGAATATAATATTTACTGTAGAACAAAACGGCAGGAATCACCCTGCCTTCATCTCCAAAAGCCTGAATGTTGAGCCACTAACGATGCTATCCAATCGGCTGCCGAATTAGCTTCACGATAGATATGGCAAATTTGAACTCCATAAGTCTCCCTCAAAATAGTGCATATATCCTGTAAGAGCGGATTGATATGGGCTTGGGAGCCATTATCCCTCTGCAGCCACCGAATAATAATCATAGAGTCACCCTCAATAATGAGATTATAAGCATGACGAGTCCGAACGGCATAGAAGATGCCCTTTCAAGCTGCATAGACTCAGTCATTGGGACAGAGGAGTTCAGACTATTAAATCCATCGGCCGCCAATAGGTCTTCCTCCGGCCATGGATGACAAAGACAGAACCTGCTAATCTATTATGAACACTTTCATTAAAATTGATTTTGATAAACCTGGAGGGGGCTCCCAAGACTCCCCTATATATTGAAAGATGCTAATTAAAAGAATCAAAGTCACTCATTTATAAGTGCCGGTCCCAACTCCCAAGATTAAGACATGAGACCAAACCATAAAAATGTGGTACTGTAATTAATTTATTGTATTTATTTTTCGTATCATGCGCTAGCTGGACTATATATTATTCATGCTCTCCATAATTAGAAATACAATTAAAGTCTATTTTTACAATTCTGAATAGATCAAAGAAAAATAAAATCTGGCGTCCTAATTAAGATAGCCTCTGTTTTAACATGACGTACTTGATCTATTTTCTAATTAGAAAATACCCAGCGACTCAAGGACAACACACGGTCTCTAGCTTCCGATCCCCTACGTACGTATTTCCTGAAACACTAGTTCAACTGTACTCCATTTGGAGACAATAGCTAGAGAAGTTCAATTGTTCCGTGCATCCAAAACATAATCACTCATGAGGAGTTATGTTGCTGCCGAAATTTATCCTCCGACTCAGACACGATCAAATTGTAACGTGAGCTCTTCGCTTAGATGGACCTGCAAAACAGTTCTCACATGAGAGACATTGGGGGTGGCCCTCTGCAGAAGACCCTCCGACGCTCAAGTCAGTGAAAATCAGCAATCAACAAAAATGGGGAGAAAGCTCTCGCTGAAGAGTCCCTCCAGGGCTCTGAGCAGAACGCTAATAGCGGAAGCTCAGGCAGAAGGAGAGAAAGAGAGTTCCAGGAAGCAAGTGCGTGCGTACCTGAGGAGTTGACAGACGACTCTATTTATAGAGGATCACCTGATTCCCTGGGGGCGTCGTGGGTCCGATAGTCATTAGGGTCTGAATCCAGTTTGTTATGAGGTCAGTAAGATTCGTATCTTGTTGGTTAGAGGATCGATGGCTAGAAGAGCTTGTTGATGTCTCGTGATTTGGTGAGGATATAGGCTCCAGGGCCCTAAGCCACTCTCGCGGGTCCTAGGCCACTCCCGGATATGATTTCTGTTTGGAATCTCACGAATTTGGGTTCTCCCGCGTCGAATTCCGCAGAGGCATAGATATCGCTCGAGCTAGGCCGAGCGATGGGAGAGATCAGCTAGAGGGGCCGAAAGATGACATGGCTCAGCTAGAGGGGCTGAAAGATGACATGGCTCGGCTGGGGCCGAGAGACGATATAGCTCGGCTGGGGCCGAAAGACGATATAGCTCGGCTGGAACCGGGAGATGATATAGCTCGGTTGGGGCCGAGAGATGATATAGCTCGACTGGAACCGAGAGATGGTATAGCTCGGCTGGGGCAGAGAAATGATATAGCTCGGCTGGAACCGAGAGATGATATAGCTCGGCTGGGGCCAAGAGAGGATATAGCTCGGCTGGGGCCGAGAGATGGTATAGCTCGGCTGGAACCGAGAGATGATATAGCTCGGCTGGGGCCGAGAGACAATATAGCTCGGCTGGGGCCGAGAGAGGTGATTCACACCTTGGGAGCCCTTGGTTCGGCGAGGGGCTAAGGTGCCCCAACCTACCGAGTCTGACTTATCTCGGGCGAGCGTCACACAGCGGGTAGGAATTAGGGCTAGCCCTAGCCATGTGCACGATTATTGACACACAACGATTTTACCCCTCAACACATGCCCCCCACTCCCTAGTTCGAAACGTAAGTTCGGGCGTAGGGAGTATAATTCTAGGTGGCATGACTTGAACGGAGGGATCCGGGTTTGACAGCCTACGCAATGATGCCCTATTTAATGCTACGCGGCCGTCGTGCCTTTGTGAGATGTGCCTTTACATGGCATGTCACATAAGGCTCCTTTGAGGCGGCGGTTGGGGAATTGCCACATAGCAAATCCCGATTTTTACGGTGTCCGCAATGGCGGTTCCGGGCATCTCGGTTGGGACGCCCTATCTTTCTCTTAAGGCGGTTTCTTTGAGGGAAAGCAAAGTCTAAACGGCGTCATCCCTATTCGCAGCGCTCTTTCGTTCTTCTTTGGAGAATCTTGCTCTCTGCTTCCTCTGTAATCTCGATCGGTGCTTCTCTCGGCCAGCAGGATGATGAGCCCCGACGATATGGTTTTGGAGATTGCCGCCGAGGATTTGGGAAGGATACGCCAAAAGTATGGCATTCCCCCAGATGCCCTTCTAAGATTGCCAGAGCCCGAGCATAGGGTTTCGCAAGATCTGGAGCACGGAGTCTTTCTTTATGAAGACAGTATGAAGGCGGGCCTTCGATTTCTCCTTCACCCTTGGTGAAGGAAATCATGAGATTCTACAACATTTGCTCGACGATGGTGGCTCCTAACAGTTGGCGTACCGTCATCGGGTTTATCTCGATGTGCAGCCGGATTTAGGTAATGGCAACTCTTCCTCTCTTTCGCGCCTGTTATTATCTGATGCCTGGGAGGAAATCAGAATGGCCTTACACCGGACCTCGGAGGTCATTCAAGACGATAACGGATAAGCCATCATCCATAAAGGAGTGGAAGGTCAGGTTTTTCATTGCCGAGGGGAACATTGGCTCCGACTTTCCCCGGGGATAGGAAAACTTTGTTCGAGACGTTGAAGCACATCTGATTTTATCTGAGCAGGAGAAGAGGACTTGGAGGTCCTTCGTGATGGTAAGACGTTTTTGGCCAACGATTTACTGTCGGAGGAGGCTCTTTTCGCTGCCGGGCTTAGCCCCCTTGACCCGCATAGTAAGTTTTTTCTTTTTCCATTGATTTTGCTCGAGCAAATATGTCTCGGTCTGACCGCTTGCTCTCTGTTCCCGCAGCCAAGAAGTCTGAACTATCGGGCCGTATCAAGAAAGGGTTTAGCAAGTGCCCGAGGGAGAGCAGTAGAGGAGAGAAACTCAAGCCCAAGAAGACGGCTCATTTTTCCGAGGAGCACTCGCTAGAGGTTGAGGCAATCACGGCGAAGGCGCTGAAAGCAGAGGAGGATACATAGAGGATTGCTGAGGTCCCCTGTCCTCTAGTGGTGGAAATAGTAGACAGCCCGGACGAAACTCCGTTGGCTCGTTTGGGAGCCCCTTCTTTTGAAGGTGGGCCAATGGCTGGCACGACAGAGGTCGGTGCCTCTGAGGGCCCTCCTCTGAGCGAGGAAATGCCTCTGGCCTTCGAAGAAGGACAGGAGGGATTTAGGGGTGGCGACGTTGGGCCGATTGTAGTGGAGGCTCAAAAGGAGCCTACGGCTGGAGAACTTCCTCCTGGAGTGGTTAGGGGGATTGATGAACAGACCGAGGCATTGGTGGAGCCTACGGGGGAGAAGCAGGTGCCCATGATCGAGGGAAGGAGCTTGAACAAGGGGAGAGAGCAAGGTAAAGGTCTTGCAGCTGAAGCTTCTTCCACCAAAGGTTCAGGAAAACTGGCACCTGGGCTGGCCGAGTTATCCGAGGAATCCCAGGATAGAATTCTGCTGAGGGAGGCTGGGAGGTCAAAGGCTTCTCAATCGGAGGTCGCCCGAACCGATCCTTCGGACGGCGACGGTCAGCTTGGTAGCTCAGAATCGGCCGTCGAGGCGGTGTTTGCTGCCCTAATGAGGTCAGCATTGTACCCGGGCGCAGGTCCATCGGTGAATGAGTTCGCAGATCTAGACCTGGTTGACGCCACGTTTGGCTAGCAGAATGTGGTGACGGAAGCCCATCTTCTTCTCGAGATCAACAATTTCACCCTCATGGGGCTAGCCAGGTCCTACATCTCCCGGGTGAGTTATTATTTCCGAGTAGTGAATGCTTTCTGGTTAGCTTGGTTGCCCTCTTCTCACTTGTGCTTCATTCTGCAGAGTGCTTTGATCACTAGGGCGTTGTGTTGGCACTTGAATCTGGCGACAGGGGCCAGCGCCCAGGCCAGGAGAGTCAGCACCGAGCTTCGATCGTGAGCGGAGGCATCTGATACATTCGAACAAGCTCTGGGTATCGCCCATGAGAATTTGGCGAAGATGAGGGTGCTGCATCAGGCCGCCCTAGATGACGCGTCCAAGCTAAGGCTCGAAGTTAAAGAGCTGCGACGGCTCCTGGCGAGGTACGATGACACATGCCTGGAGTTATCGTAGATCAAGTCTAGGCATGCTGGAGAAATGGAGACTGTCAAGAAATAGTTTAGTGAGAGCCTAGGCAGGCAGTGGAGAGAGGCTGTCGAGGAGAGAAATTGCCTGAACAAAATGCTTGGCGAGCTAAAGGAGAAGGTATGGCAACTTAACCACGGTATAGCTGACAGGGATGACAGGATCAAATGGGGCCAGGAAAAGTTAACCCAACTCGATAGCGAGCTCTCCCAAGCCTGGGGAGAAGCTGACAGTAGACAGTCGAAGATCAGTGATCTCAAGGGCAGAATCGAGCTGGTTAAGGCTGATAAATTAAGGGCCTTTGACGAGGTCAAAGAGTTGACCAAGAAGTTATCCTTTCAGAAGGAGGAGGTATAGTACTACCCCTTTTTGGCTTCCCTTGCTGGCTCACCGTGGCACTAGCTAATTCTGTTTTTGCAGATGAAGAAGGCGGAGCTGGAGAATCGGAGCCGAACACGAACTCTGCAAGAGGAATTGGCATCCAGCCGAGGGAGGAGCTCAGAGCTCGAAAGGCGGGTCGCTGAAACCAAGGAGCATATTGCCCTACTGCGGAGTCAAACTGCTGAAACCGAGGGGCATGTCACCCTACTTCGAAACCAAGCTGCTGAAGCCAAGATGCGGCTCGCTCTACTTAGGGGCGAGCAAGATGTAATTTGTGCCAATGCCTTCCAGCTTGGTGTGGAGGATGTTTGAAGTAAAATATCCAAGGAGCATCAAGAATGGGACCTCTCTTTCTTGGATGTTGAAACATCTGAGCCTTGTACCCCAGGGGCTGAAGAGGCCGAATATAACGATGTTCCGGACGTTGACCTCGACGCTGTCCTGGATGCCAGTGAGGCCGCAGCCCCTGAAGGACGCTTCAAATATATCGCCGAGGAAACGACAACCTTCGAAGTGGGTGAAATGAGCCAGGCTTCTCTGAGCGTTGTTGAGGGCACTGCCGGACTGATCCAGCTCCTGACCCTTGAGAGTTATTTGTGTACCTTTGCTTTTTTAGACATGTAGTTTGGTCTGAAGTTTCCAATGAATGGGCCCTCGGCCCCCATTTGCTTGCCATTTTAGCCAATCTTTTTGTTGCAGACTTTCCTTCGACTGCGAACAAGTTATGACTTGTTCGCATCCTTCGGCCGACTTAGTTCGGATTTACATAAATGTCTCGATCGAGGCCGAGGTATAAGGATAGCTCTGATAAAGCCGAGTGACGTGATAGCTCGGCTTAGGCCAAGAGATAAGATAGCTCGGTAGGTGATGGCCAAGGATTGCAGAGGTATCCTGGTTAGAGCCGAAGTTGGGTAATTCGGCCCGCGTAAGGCGAAGAGGCGGGTGCGCTTTCTGAAGGGAGTTTGGTCCCAAGAAGGAGGGTGTTTACCGGCGCGCCATCATTTATTTATCCTTTTCGGTAAAAGGGGAGTGATTCATCGCTTCCCGCAAGCGGAAACGGAAGCGATGACGCGTGGCAAGGTTTTATAGTAGTGGCGTTGGAACCGACGGTTCAGGTGATCAGGACGCTCGCCCGAGGTAATTTAAATACCGGTGGGTGGTACGCCATCGTTAACCTTTTCCTCTGCCGATCTTCTGTTGGCCTGTCTAAGCTTACAGTAATAGGATGGCTTCCGAGAATGGAGGGAGGTCAAATGGGATGCCAAGCAGCGTTGCTGGTAGCCTTGGGGTGCCCCGCCCGGGCTGCACCACAATAACTGTGGATGGGGAGGTTTTGGCGTCGTTACTCGCGGACCGCGAGCAAGTCCGGAGAATGGCTGAACAACACATGGTCGTCTCGGCAAGATAGATCGAGCTCCTTCGCTAAGTCGACAGTAGGCTGGAGTGGCGTCCCTTCGGCGGCAATTGGCTGATTTAGCTCCGCGGCGTAGGAAGAGTTTAGCGGCGTTCAGAGAAAGTAGCAAGCCCCTGTGAGGGCTGATGTATTTTTCCTTTGGTTTTCCCCCTCTTGTAATGAATGGAGAAAGATTTATTGGAACTTTCTTGTTTGTTTGCCATTTCTGAGGTGTTTTTCCTTTATCGTCCGAACCTTAGGGAACGAAATATTTTCCCGGGGAACCTCCAACACAGCATCCTTGTTTTGACCAAGGTAAATGGGGCTCGTAGGTTTCAGTCGGGGGGCTGCATATTGCTCGGTTTTTGTCGAGGTTTTTGACAAAAGATGCACTTCAGCCTTGGCCGGGGCTTATATTCCTAGGACGTATACTCTGACCTTAACCAAGGCTTATGCCTTCTAGGTGTAGGTCGGGGCTTATATTCATAGGACGTGCACTCCGACCTTAACCGATGCTTTTGCATTCTGGGTCGGGGCTTATATTCATAGGACGTGCACTCTGACCTTAACCGATGCTTTCGCATTCTGGGTATAGGTCGGGGCTTATATTGTGTCCCATTATCATTGAGACAAAAGTAGTTACTTTAGACTGGACAGAAGCACAAGATCATGTTCAGTCATGCTGAACTGAAAGGAAGTACTTCGGTTTATTCCGAAGTATGGGGGCAATTTTGGCCTCGAGTCAAAACGTAAGGCAATGTCTCGGCTTACGTCAATATGCAATGGGCAGTTGAGCCGGAGGAAGAAATACTGAGGTATGTTTATTGAGGAGTACCTGGCTTCTGCGCCCTCTTTATGACTCTGCCGATGCTTTTACCTTTTCCAAGGAGCTGATCTTCTCTTTGCCGAAAAGGATAATACGGCTATGTGGTTTGCGAAAGGTCGCCTCGGCACTTTCCAGGGACACTTATTATGTCGACTTTTTCCAAGGCGGGTCGTTTCAACGTACGATGCAAGCGCTCGTTTGTCATTGGAGGGTGTCATTTTCACTAGGTGATTTCCTAAGTCTGTCCGTATCTCTAAGATCAGCGGGCAATTTTCTGCATTTAAGACCTGTGATCCGGGATCAGAGAAAATCTTCTGGCATACGTCGTGGGCTGAACAACGCGTCTGGCGTGCATCGAAGGGCGCTATTTTTATCCTGGGAAGCCACGTGGCAGCGGGCATTTTGAACCTCGAGGCTTACTGCTTTAATAGCTGCTCCCGGTCCATTTTTCCTATAAAAAGGGGAGGAAGGGGTCGTGCTAGGCCATCCCCAAAATTTTCTTCTCTATGAGCTGTGAAAGTTTTCATGATGTCTGCATCCCTAAAGCTGAGAGTGGAGGGACTAAGTTTTCCTTTTGTAAGCCACCTTCCTACAGATAGCTGGGGTGACGAAGGAGCTGCTGGAGAGCAGCTCGTCCTCAAGAAAAGAGCTTCGGAGATCATATGAAGAGCGCACAGGAGGTCCGCAGAGATCACATGGAGAGCGCACATATGCGCTTCCTGTGTGTCCTTTGTGGTTTGCTACGGGGGTCACAGGGTAGGAAGTGCACATGTACCCCCGTAGCATGCATGGACTTTTCCTATTCCCTCTGGCTGGATGCTTGGCCCCTCCGGGGGGAATCTTCCGCCATGTGAAGAGGGAGTTGAGAGCAGTGTGGGGCTGATGGTCCCCTATCTCTCTCAATCGGGCAGCGACCTGCAGCCCAGCATTCCACCCAGGGGGAAGGCTTCCTCAACATATGCATCCACGGGTCTGTGCCTCTTTTTGGATTTCTTAATTCATCCAGAGGACCCATGGGAAGCCGGCCTTGCTATCTATCAGGGCGAGCTGGCTGGTCGCCTGATCTTTTGGGTCGGATGCCGAAGCGTCATTATTAACCAAAGCTGACTGAAGCAGTTCGGCCGAGCTATTTACTCGTTTTTATTTCTTGTGCTTTGATGCACTTGTAACTCCTTTCAGGATGTTGTAACTTTTCTTTTCATAAGGAAATAAAGAAAGTTTTCATTCCTTCTTTCTTCAGCACCTGCTTCTTTTTGCGCTGAGAGTTGTTGCTCCCATATTATGCTTCTTATGTCGCAGCATATTTTGGGAGCGCTATTGCTGCTTTGTTCTTGCTAGGATCGATGTTCGATCCTCAGTGGAGAACACGTATATCCATGTGCGAGTCAAAGAGGGACCTGGGCGGTCCTATGGAGTCATGAAGTAGGCATGATCCTATTTGTAGAACGAAGCAGGTGTTCCTTCGGGGAAAGACAGCTCGTGGTATGTTTTTGCTGTCGAATAATGGGAGGTCGTTTGCCTCTACCAAGGTATAATAGGATGCCTTGGTTGCGTAAGGGCATTGGAGAGATTACTTGAATAGGGCGGAGCCTCAGGATATCGCTCGGTTGTTGCCGAGGATTAAGGATGTCACTCGGTTGTTGCCGAGGTTTTTATTCTTTGGTTTCGATTGGGGCTTGTTAGCTGCCTGAACCTTGAGCGATGTTATGGAGATTATTTAATCCGGCCCGGGCTTGTAAGCTGCCCGAACCTTGAGCGATGTTGTGGAGATTATTTAATCCAGCCGGGGCTTGTAAGCTGCCCAAACCTTGAGCGATATTTCTTTGACGTTTGATTCGGCCGGGGCTTGTAAGCTGCCCCAATCTAAACGATATTTTATGGCGTTTGGTTCGGCCGGGGCTTGTAAGCTTTCCAAATCCAAACGATACATTGGAGATTGTTTGGTTCAGCCGGGGCTTGTAAGCTACCCGAATCCGAACGATATTTCTTTGACGTTTGATTCGGCCGGGGCTTGTAAGCTACCCGAATCCGAATGATATTTTTCTGGCGTTTGGTTTGGCCGGGGCTTGTAAGCTACCCGAATCCGAACGATACTTTGGAGATTGTTTGGTTCAGCCGGGGCTTGTAAGCTACCCGAATCCGAACGATATTTCTTTGATGTTTGATTCGGCCGGGGCTTGTAAGCTGCCCGATTTCGAACGATACTTTGGAGATTGTTTGGTTCAGCCGGGGCTTGTAAGCTACCCGAATCCGAATGATATTTTTCTAGTGTTTGGTTTGGCCGGGGCTTGTAAGCTGCCCGAATCTGAATGATACTTTTCTGGCGTTTGGTTCAGCCGGGGCTTGTAAGCTGCCCGAATCCGAACGATATTTTGGAGATCACACGGCTCCCAGCTGCACTGGGAGCGCTCGGCCACAATAAGCCTTCGCAGAGTGTAATTTGGCATAGCCGAGATATATAGCTCTAGCTCAGAGCTTGGCCTAGCCGAGGTACAGAAATTTGGCTCAAGGAGATAGCTCGGTTGTGCCGAGAATGGATGCATGAACGATATCTGTTTTCTATTGTGACTTTTTGAAAGAACGACCGTAGCAGTTTTGCCGCAGATCATAAAATAAGATGCCAAAGCTGTAAATGGGGCGAGTCTATAGAGAGCGTACTCTATTGATGATATATTCGGAGGTTGTCCAAACTCCACGTCCGGGGAATAGATTTTCCGTTCAGGTCCTGGAGCTTGTAGGTGCCAGGTCCGATGACTTCCGCCACTTGATAAGGACCTTCCCAATTTGGAGAGAGCTTTCCTTGCTCCAGCGGCTTGGAGACAGATGCTTTTTGGAGGACAAGATTGCCAGGCGAGAAGGATTTGCCTTTGACTTTAGAGGCATTGTAGCGGGCCACTCTTTGCTGGTACGCGACCATTCTGATTCGGGCTTTTTCTCTGATCTCTTCCACCAAGTCGAGATTGGTTCGGAGCTGCTCGTTGTTGGTTTCTTCTGAGTAGCTTTCCACTCGCGGAGAGGGGAGGCCTATCTCCATGGGGATGACAGCTTCCGTGCCAAAGGCCATTCGGAACGGGGTCTCGTCGGTAGGGATTCTCTGGGTAGTGCGGTAGGCCCATAGAACATGATGAAGTTCGTCTGCCCATCTGCCTCAGGCTCTGGTGAGCTGAGCCTTAATCCCTTGAAGTAGGGTCCGGTTTGTTACCTCGGCTTCTCCGTTGGCTTGCGGATGCCCTACTGAGGTGAGGCGATGACTGATGCCATGATCCTCGCAGAACTTCCGGAACTTGGGATTATCAAATTGCTTGCCGTTGTCGGTGATGATGGTATGCGGGAGGCCAAAGCGACAAATGATGGATCTCCACACGAAGTCCCTGGCCCGAGCTTCATTTATCTGGGCTACTGCTTCGACCTCGACCCACTTGATAAAGTAGTCGATGGCGACAAATAAAAATTTTCTCTGTCCAGTGGCGAGGGGAAAAGGACCAAGAATATCCATCCCCCACTTAGCAAAAGGCCAAGCGGAGGAAATAGGGAACAAACTAGCGGAGGAGAGCCTCTGGATGCTGGAGTGCCTTTGACACGGGTCATAGGCTCGGACGAGATCATCGGCGTCCTTTTGCATGGTAGGCCAGTAATATCCCTGGCGCAGCACCTTGTGGCACAGAGATCGACTCCCCAGGTGGTTGCTGCAGATTCCTTCATGTACCTCCCGAAGAGCATAATCAGCTTCGGACGGGCGAAAGCATTTGAGCAGCGGCATGGAAAATGACCGCTTATACAATTGATCGTCGATCAGCACATAGTTGGTAGCTTGCGATCTCAGTTTCCTTGCTTCCTTGTGGTCGGCTGGGAGAGACCCTTCTTTAAGATACTTTAATATTGGGTCGAACCAGGATGGCTCCACCTCAATCTGCATCACTCGGTCTGCCTCCGTGATGCTAGGTTTTTTCAGGATTTTTAGGGGAAACTTTTGCTTGGAACTCATCGACTCCGCAGTCACAAGTCGGGATAACAGATCAGCACAAGCATTTTTGGATCTGGGGATCTGGATAACTTCAAATTCAGAGAAGTAAGAAAGCAAGTCCCGCACCTGCCGGAGGTATCGAATCATGTTAGGCTTTCGGGCCTCGAATTTGCCCCGCACGTGACTGGCCACCAACTGAGAGTCGGTAAAGACATTCAGCCTCTTCACTTTCAGATCACGGGCGATTCGGAGTCCGACAAGCAGGACCACATACTCGGCTTCGTTGTTGGAGGCTGAGAAGGAGAATCGAACGCCGTACTCAAAGGTCGTCCCCTCGGGGCTGGTGATGATCAAACCAGCACCAGAGCCATTGGCATTGGAGGATCCATCGACGTGGAGGAGCCACAGGGCGTCAGATCATGGATGTTCGGAGGAGTCCAAAGTGGAGCCATCTTCCGAGATGGTGCACTCAAGGAGGAAATCGGCTAGATCTGGGCTTCGATAGCTGGGCGAGGTTGATAATGGATATCATGCTCGCTTAACTTAATGGCCCACTTAGCCATTCTTCCTGATGTCTCCGGGCGATGGACCACTGCCTTGATGGGTTGATCGGTAAGGACCATCACATAATCTGCTTGGAAATATGGTCGTAATCTCCGAATCGATATTATCAGGGCCAAGACCAGTTTCTCGATTCGGGTGTACCTTGTCTCGGCGTCTCGGAGAAGTTTGCTGACATAGTAGATCGGCCTTTGGGTATTCTTCTCTTCTCTGACCAAAACCGAACCAATCGCGCCTTCAGAGACTGCCAGGTAGAGAAACACATTTCTCCCGGATTGGGGCTACTGAGGAGGGGTGGTGAGCCAAGATATCTCTTGAGGTCCTCGAATGACTTTTGGCACTCGGGAGTCCATTGAAAATTCTTGGTAGATCAAAGAGCTTTGAAGAAAGGAAGGCTCCTCTCGGCCGATCAAGCCATAAAGCGGTTGAGGGCCGCAATCCTTCCCATCAGGCACTGGACTTCTTTGATAGATGTTGGAGGTGTCATTTGCTGAAGTGCTTGAATCTTCTGCGGGTTGGCTTTGATGCCTCGCTGAGAAACCATGAAGCCCAGAAACTTCCCCGAGGTGACGCCGAAGGTGCATTTCATTGGATTGAGCTTCATCCGATACGTTCGAAGGGTCGCGAAGCTTTCAGAAAGATCCCTAATATGTTGGGATGCATCCTTGCTTTTGACCAGCATATCATCGACATACACCTCCATATTTTGGCCGATCTGCTCCTTGAAGACTTTGTTTATCAGCCTTTGGTAAGTGGCGCCTGCATTTTTCAGACTAAAGGGCATGACACGGTAACAGTAGATACCTCGATCGGTTATAAAGGCAGTCTTTTCTTCATCCTCGGGTACCATCCGAATCTGGTTGTAGCCTAAATAGGCATCCGTGAAGGTCAGCATCTGATGACCGGAGGTGGCATCCACGAGATGGTCGATCCGGGGGAGAGGGAAACTATCCTTCGGGCATGCTTTGTTAAGGTCGGTGAAGTCAATACAGATTCACCATTTTCCGTTTGACTTTCTTACCATAACAACATTGGATAGCCAGCTTAGGTAATTCACCTCCCGAATGAAGTTTGCCTTGATGAGTTTGTCCACCTCTTCTTCAATTGCTCGCTGCCGGTCAGGGACGAAGCTTCTTTTCTTTTTCTTTACGGGTTGGGACTTCTCGTCTGCATTGAGACGGTGGACGAGGATGTCCGGGCTGATCCCAGGCATGTCAGAAGCTGACCAAGCGAAGACATCAGCGTTTCTTCGGAGAAAGTCGATCAGCTCCAGCCAGGGCTTCCCTTTCAGTAGCGACCCGATCCTTATGGTTTGGTCGGGCCGAGCTTCGTCCAGCGGTACCTCCTCCAGCTCTTCGGCTGGTTCTCCTCATTGCTCGGCAAAATCCTCCCGAGCGTCCAGTCCATCAACCTCGGGCAATCTGGATTGCAGGCTGGTAACGAAGCACTGCCGAGCTATAGTTTGGCTTCCTCGAACTACGCCAACCCCTCGCTCGGTCGGGAACATCATGAGAAGATGCGGGATGAAGACGGCGGCTCTGAGGGACATCAAGCCAGGTCTTCCCAAGATCGCGTTGTAAGGCGATCGGAGCTTAGTCACCAAGAAATCTGCATACACAGTGGCAACGGAGGGCCAGGTTTCTGCTCGGACCGTCAAGGTCACGACCCCCTCTGGGGTAATTACATCGCCGGTGAACCCCATTAGGGTGGAGTCTATCGCTCGGAGATTCTCCATGAGAAGTTTCATCTTCACAAACACATCAAGGTACAAAACGTTGACGGAGCTTCCACTATCAATGAGAATTCGGTTTACATCATAGTTGTTCAAATTAAGAGATACAACTAGCGCATCATCGTATGAGAACTGTATTCCCTGGAAGTCATCGTTGGAGAAAGAGAGCTCGTCAGTTCGTGCTTTCTTCGGCGCCGAACCTTCTTCATCGTCCCTCCCGCCTAAAGGACCACAGACCGCCTCAATCACATTAATGTGGCCAGCGACCGGAGGATTTGGGGGAGGAAGAGGCTGCTGCTGGGGCTCAGGTCGGCGATCACCCCCATTTCTTGGCTCGGGGGCTCCCCTAAACCGATCCAATCTACCCCGCTGGATGAGCCTTTCGATCTCATTCTTCAGTTGCCAGCACTCTTCGGTGTCATGGGCATGGTCGCGGTGGTAGCGGCAATACTTGGCGGGGTCTTTCCGGGCTGCATTTCCTCGAAGAGGAGGAGGTCGAGAGAGCCGGCACTCGATTTCCATAAGGACCTCCGCTCTTGGGGCAGTAAGCAGAGTAAATTGATTGAACCTCCTAGGCGGGCTCCGGATGCGGTTCCTTGGCGGCAGCTAGGGAATCCTCTGGCAGCGAGGCGGGCTTGGCTGACAGGCATGTCGGTGCTTATCTGAGCCCTTGGGCTCCTTCTTCTTCGTAAGCTTGGCTCGGGCAGCTCTCCGTGATTCTTCAACCCTGGCATATTTGTCTGCCAGAGCCATGATGTCGGAGAGGTTTGGAGGGTAGCTGACCTCCAATGCCAGGTAAAAATTACTCTCCTTCAATACTCTGCCCGCCAGGGCGAACATGGCCACCTCATGATTAAGGTGGTCCACCTCTAGCATGGCTGTGTTGAAATGGCCGAGATACTTCTTCAAGGACTCCCCCTCTCTCTGCTTAACCTCAGAGAGGGAGTCGAACCTCCGTCTGTGATGACGGCTACTGACGAACTGGCTGATGAAGAGGCGGCTCAGCTCGTCGAAGGAATTAACGGAACCTGGTTTCAAAGCATTGAACCAGGTTCGAGCAGATCCCCTGAGGGTGGAAGGAAAAGCGCAGCAGATGATCGCATCCGATGCCCCGTGGAACATCATGATCGATCGAAAGCTGCTGAGGTGATCGTCAGGGTCGGAGGAGCCATGATAAGGCTCGATAGCAGGCAGCTTGACGTGGGAGGGAATCACTTCCTCTATGATCTTCTTAGAGAAGGGGATGCCCTGCTCTGCCTTATTCTGAAGTGGATGGGCCTGCTTAGCGGCGTCTAACTCTTGACGCATTTCCTGGAGCTGGCGGCGGATATCCCTGTCAGGAAGAGCAGAAGGGGCAGGACGAGGAGGATATTGAGACAGTATTGAATCGTGGCGAGAGAACACCGGGGAGAGGGATTGGGCCCCCGAGATTTAGGGAGATCTCTGTCGCGGACTCCTTGGGGAGCTATCTCAGCTTCTCTGGGACGGCGAGGGGGTCCGCGACCCCATGCGGGCTGAAAGAAGAGGTCGCTAGATGAGCGGGGGCTGCATCCTCCTCAGGGGGTGAGGGGCATGAGCAGCCGGACGGGGGGCTTCGGAGCGCCCTTGAATCAGGTGGGCCAGAGCCTGGACTTGCTGGACCAGCGAGGCGAACTGGTCCTGGGTCACCGAGGCCGCCAGTGGCGATGGAGTCTCAACTGGTGGTGGTGGCGGCGCAACACTGCTCGCCGAATCAGGCCTTTGGGAAGCGACATGATCTCGGGCTTCGGAGGTAGCCTTTCTTCGGTTGGCTATGGGGGAGTTCTCTTTCAGATCGAGATCCTTATCTCCTGGATTACAAGTTTATGGGACTTGAGGACCCTTCCTCTAGCGCCAATTTGTTGCTGCCGAAATCTGTCCTCCGACTCGGGTGCGATCGGGCTGCAGCGTGAGCTCTCTACTTGGGTGGACCTGCAAAACAGTCCTCACGCGAGAGGCGTTGGGGGTGGCCCTCTGTGGAAGACCCTCCGATGCTCAAGTCAGTGGAGATCAGCAATTAACAAAAATGGGAGAGGCTCTCGCTGAAGAGTCCCTCCAGGGCTCTAAGCAGAACGCTAATGGCGGAACCTCAGGCAGAAGGAGAGAGAGAGTTTCAGTGAGCAAGTGCACGCATACCTGAGGAGTCGACAGACAACTCTATTTATAGAGGATCACCTGATTCCCTGGGGGCGTCATGGGTCCAAAAGTCGTTAGGGTCTGAATCCAGTTTGTTATGAGGTCGGTAAGATTCGTATCTTGTTGGTTAGAGGATCGACGGCTAGGAGAGCTTGTTGATATCTCGTGATTTAGTAAGGATATAGGCTCCAGGGCCCTAGGCCACTCTCGCGGGTCCTAGGCCACTCCCGAATATGATTTCTGTTTGGAATCTCACGAATTTGGGTTCTCCCACATCGAATTTCGCAGAGGCATAGATATCGCTAGGGCTAGGCCGAACGATGGGAGAGATCGGCTAGAGGGGCTGAAAGATGACATAGCTCGGCTAGAGGGGCCGAGAGATGACATGGCTCGGCTGGGGCCGAGAGACGATATAGCTCGGCTGGGGTCGAGAGATGGTATAGCTCGGCTGGAATCGAGAGATGGTATAGCTCGGCTGGAACCGAGAGATGATAGCTAGTGCCGAGAGATGATTCATGCCTTGGGAGTCCTTGGTTCGGCGAGGGGCTAAGGCGCCCCAACCTACTGAGTCTGACTTATCTCGGGTGAGTATCGCACAGTGGGTAGGAATCAGGGCTAGCCCTAGCCATGTGCACGATTATTGATACACAATGATTTTACCCCTCAACAAGTCCTATTAATAATTTTATTATAAAATATTTGATATGCTCTAATTTAATTTGGGGACTCTTGCATGACTCGAGTCCAACTTGAGTCCGGACCCTAACAAGGGACGTGGTGGTGCGTCCCATGGAAGGGCATGGCCCCGGCCTTGTCTTGGTCCCATTAAGACATGGCTTGCGGAAGGCGTGCCATCTCTCCCCTAGGGCTGGCCAACCCTGGTGGTCCCCTTAATTAACAAAGGGGCACGGTGTCCTTGGGAGCGGCACATCGACCGGGTGGTGGCGGAGAAAGCGGCTCCCCAGGTAGAACAGTGTTTCTCGCCCTGTACCCCAAATTATGTGCATCCTTCCAAAGCTTCTGACCCCTCTCTCTCTCTCTCTCTCTCACACACACACACACACGCTCACCCACCGGACCCTTCAATAAAGCTGGCCCCTTCTTCATTCTGTTATCTTCTATCCTATTCGTTTGGCACACCTCATTACTATGTCTACGTTGCTGCTCAAATTTGAACACGGCCTTTAATTTGTTTAAAAACTACTGCTTTCGTCGCAATGCACTTTGGCTGTGTTCACGCGCACACCCACGCTGCCCTGAACTTATCTAATATTACTCCTTGGAACTCACGCATTCACCTCCTCTGTTTATTCCAAGGTCTTGAGTTATTTCCAGGAGCTGCAAAACGAGCAAAAACTCTAATGCATAGAATGTGTGATCTTGTAACCATATTTGTTTTTTATATCTTAAATTGCTTCCATGTCTCATTTATTGATAGAATACCGTTCTTAACACTATCAATTGCTCGTATCAGCAGGATTGGAAGAAGAAGAAATACATCTCCTAACTTGGACGTGTGTCGTGTGAATTCTAATTGGAATCAAGTTTGCGTCCAATAACTTGGAACTTATAAGAAGTTCAATGGATCGAACTTCAGATAGTACCAAGATATGTTTGCAGTCTAGATTGACAGCACTATGCGTTGCACAAGATCCCAACAAGCTAATTCAGTGTTACGAGGCCTACGTCAGGATAAACTCTTGAGAAAAGTTGCCCATCATCCCTGGCTTCGTTTGCTCTATTTCCCCTTGGCCTTGGCTTCCTTTAAAGTTTCCTTTAAAGTTCATGAGTGATATGGCTGATCCAACGCCATCAGAATAAACGGTAACAGCATCTGACGGAGGCCCCTTCGGCCTCGCCAGGCACCAGACTTGAAGACTCACTCTTCGCATCTCCAAAATGTCATTCAGCTTTCCAGCTTCACCTTGTATCGGGTCAGCTTCGACTATTGAATCTCAACCTTCGAGACACCATCTGCCTCGGACGGCATGAACAGTGTCTCAACCTCCCGGGCACTCTCGGTCTCGGACTCTATGGATAGTATCTCAACCTCCGAAACACCATCTACCTCGGACGGCATGAACAGTGTCTCAACCTCCCGGACACTCTCGGTCTCAAACTCTATGGACAGTATCTCAACCTCCGAGACACCATCTGCCTCGGACGACATGAACAGTGTCTCAACCTCCCGAACACTCTCGGTCTCGGACTCTATGGACAGTATCTTAACCTCCGAGACACCATCTGCCTCGGATGGCATGAACAGTGTCTCAACCTCCCGAGCACCCTCGCCCTCGGACTACATGAACAGTGCTCGGTACGTGGTCTGGCCCTTGAGCCCAGCAACTTATAGCCTCGGGCCACTTGGCATGACCATGTGGTCCGCTGCACATCCGTGGCAACGTGAGGTCATACCTCATAACGACGTATGGTCCATCACACGTCCCCGACTGTGCATGACCATGCTCCATTATAGCGTACAATTCACCACCCGCCTGCAACTGCACGCGGTCACATCCTACAACGGCACACACAAGGCACAACTGCGGCTGCCAGACAACTGTAGAGTCGTACTGACAGATAATGTAGGACACCTCCGACACGCACGGTGACGGTACGACCCGTCACTGTCAGCCTCACCTTTTTGTCCGTCATTGGATGAGGTGCCTCAAAACCAGCGATCTTCTGGAACGAAAAAACGGATCTTCGAACAGATATAAAAGCACACACTCTCGCTGTAAGTAAGGATCCAAGAACTCGGGTTTTCTAGCTTCTTCTCACTAGCTAAACCCCAACTTTGTAGCTCCCTTTTGCTAGTTAGTTCTTGTCTGTTCCCAGTGACTAACTTGAGCGTCTAAGGATCCCCACCGGAGCATCCGGTCTCCAAGGACTTTTCTTGCAGGAGTCCAGCGAGGAGGACATCTGTTTCCTCGGCGTCTGAAGGAAGTGACTCGGCGTCAACAATGAGAATTGCACAAGGATTAGTAGGATTTTAAATCAAGCATTTAGGGAGAGTTTGATAGCAGATAATCTATTCGGTAATTTAAAAAGGCCCCATCAAATAGCTATGTTTGGTATGTATTTTGAATGATAATATATCTTGCAGTGGTAATCTAGATTGCCTCATGAGAGGTAATCCAGATTATCTCAGAAAGGAATGATTATTCATATTACGAAAGATATCATAATCTGATAAATTACTTCTTGATAAAATTACTTTTTTTCTTTTGATCGTTCTTTACTCACATCCTCTTCTACCGATCTCGCTGGAACCTTCATGTCGAAGGTTCTAAGCCATACCCTCTTCCGTGGAGTCGAGCCGCGTATCTCCTCCATCCAGTGGCCCTATGGCACGCCGCAAAATTTCTTTCGATCGTTGGCCTTCAGTATCCTCATATGTCACTTTGAATATTATTTATGAATATAATTTTTTTAAACATTATTATTTATAAATATAATTTTTTAAAATCAAATATATAATACTATATAAATTTTTAATAAATTTAATTTAGGGATATTTTGAGAATTTGATGTTATATGACTGATAATCTATTTGTCATACTAACACAATAATCAATATTACTACCTGTGTATACCAAACGCAGCAATCAACATTACTGAGAATCTATCAAGTGATAATTTATCTTGTAGGTAATCCATATTATCATTCAGGATTGCTAGCGATGCACCAAACGCAACCTTAGATATGAACAACATGGTTAGCTATTCAGAACGATATCTTCTTTTTCAATAGGATATAACTACCAATATAAATATAAGTTGGATGTTGAAATTTGTATATGTTGATGTTTAAATATAGGCTTGGCATACTAATGGACAAGATTAATCTTCGTAAGCATAGTAAAGCACCTTTGTATCCAATTTATACCTGCTCAAAAAAAGAAACAATAATAGAGGCCAAAGTTTTCCCTCAATGAAAAGTCCTCTAATACTCAAGTCGATGAAAGATGGACAAGAAGAAAGTTTCTAGATCTAGGGTTCTTGAGTAAGATGCCTAAAGCTCAAGCAAAGAGAGAAAACTTATTTACCTTAGATGATTACGGTTGGTTTTATAAATGTTTTGAGGAGCTATATTTTAAGCCAAAATCTTATATTGGGCAACTAGGATTAATCTTGATCTTAGAGGAATTAGCATTGAAGAAATATTTCCATAATAAGTAGGCCCATTCCTTTTTATTGTTGGTTTTATTATATATAAAGAAGGTCTAAAACTGCTTAGCCATCATGTAGGATAGTTCTCTTCTAATTGGGATTCCTTGCTTCGCATGAGTATCTGACTTTATCATGGATCGTCACAATATTAGCTAACTAAATTTGTTCACATTAGCATCCATATCTAAATAAACATAGATATTAAAGTTGCATATGGATGAGATGTTTTGAAAATACATATAACTTTAAAATGCAGTATTTCAAAATGTAGTATTTTAAAATTTTACAAATTTTCTATTTGAGTATTTATTCTTGAAATGAAATTTTGTTTGAGGATTATCAATTTTTTAGTAAAATTTAATATTCATTTTACTAAATATTAATATTTTTAAATAATGATCCATTTTAAAATTTATTATTTTTATTAAATTTTGTAGATATTTTTATATTTATTTTTATAAATTAATATTATATTGTTAATATTAAAATATTTATTATTAACATTAATGTAAATGGTAATAGTATTTATGTAATATTTAAAATATTGATATTTATATTTGTGCTTATTAAAAATTATTAATTATTTTTTTGTAATTATTGATAAATATTTGATAATATTTGTATTTATTAGTATGTAATTATAAAATAAAAATTTATAATATTCTGAATATTTTCAATTAAATTTAAATTTTGTTATAAATATAGCATAAAATATATAAATTAATCATAAAATATTATAATTTTTTATTTTATGAAATACATAAAATTTTGTTATGGATAATTGGTTTTATTTGCTTCCTTATAAGTTTTATCATTGTAGCTTATAAAATAGATAACAATTAACTCGTAATATATAATTTGATTATAATTTAATGACATTTATAGTTTAGTAATTAATTTTATAAGTTAAGAAGCAATGATACTTATAATAGTAGTTTAAATTATGCAATTAAAAATGTAATGACATAAACAAAATTCATTATTTATGTTGATTAAAAGAGAGGGGTGTTATAAGAGAAAATATATTAATGAATGTATGCAATGATTTAGCTGTCTTTCTATGGATAACCAAATTAGGTTTTATTTTCTTTCCTTATAAGTTTTATCATTATATTATATGGTTATTATTTCATAATTTAATTAAAGTGTAATGTGATTAATAATATCATAATTGACTTGATAGCCCATATTGAAAGAAAATTTTAACGGTAGCTTATTATTTATGGGACAAACTTAGATGCAATTTGCTATGTGCTTATGATTTCATACTTTATAAGCGACAAATTAACAACCATCACCAATTGTTAAGTGGGATGGTTATCAAGAAGGGGAGCTGGATGTAAGCAGCTAATAAAGTATATCTAATTAAGTTTTATCCTTATCACGAAGGAACAGAAAATCATTATTTTATATATTATCATTATGGAATAGATTGTCAACTATTTATTATGAATTTAATGATGATATTATAATGAGAAGAATTGAAGATAATTATAATAGTAACTCTTATTTATGGAATGAAAATTATGTATAGTTCACTAAGTATCTGCCATTTGGTTCCCCACTTGATAAATGATATATGGAGGACCATTGTCATTTTTTAAGTGTTATAGCCGTAGACATCTCACTTTTCAAAAGAAAATAGGTGACAAGTACCTAGATAATTACATCTAAATTGATGTTAATTATAAAAAGTATTAATTATAGAGAAATAAAAATTTATTTTTTTATAAATTGCCATTATGAAGTTGCCATCCATGCATCACAATTTAATGAACACGATAATGAAAGAATTAAGAATAATTTAACAAACTAATGTGGAGCACTATTTTTTTTTTGCTTTATTTGTAACATATGAATAATCATTAAGCAGAATAATTGCGCATATCTTACTTATCAAAAGAAGAAAAGGAACAAAAAGTTATTTTTTTATTTTTATTTAGATTAATTATAAAAAAATTAATTATGAAGGAACAGAAAGTTTTTATATATATATATAGATTATGATTGCGGAGCAGGTCGCCACCCTTGGTTGCAAATTTAGTGGCGGAAAGAAATAAAAAATTTGGGGAAATAAATGCGACCATTTGTGAGAAAGCGACGTTTCCTATGAAGAGTCTGGCGTTCAGAGAACAATCATATAAGTGGCAGTCTTATTATTCTTCCGTTACGCTACTGCTAACATCCCTTAACATGCCTTGTCTCTGCGGATCGAGGGCCCTCGCTTTTCGCCAGCAAAAATTCAAATAAAAATCCCAAACCTTAAAGCCCCCTTCCCCGCGCCCCTCACAACACCCCCCCCCCCCCCCCCCTCTTTCTCTCCCTCTCCCTCTCTCTCTCTCTCTCTCTCACTCTCACTCTCAGCCTGCCGTCGTAAACCCAGAAAGCCAACCCAAAACCAGCTGCTCCGGACCCAACGATAAAAGCCCGCCATACCCTCCATCAAAGGCCACCACCGGCTATTAAACAAGAAATTTCCCTTCGTTGACCCTTACAACCTCAACGGCGCCCCCAACGGCGCCGGCCTTGCTACGCCCCACCACCCCCCTTCCCCTCCTATAAAACCCCACACCCTCTATCTCTCCTTGACCTCAATCCTCTCCCCCCTCACCCCTGGCCTCCCTCTTTTTCTCCCAATCCACATCCATTCCTCTCTTTCTCCAATTATATATTGCTGCAAAAATATATATTTATTTGTAGTAGTACGAGGCTCGGAGCAAGCCAACAAGAGAGAGAGAGAGATGGGAGAGATGGTAGAGTGGTGCTGGAAGTGGCTTTTGCCTCTCGGTGGTATGGTTGTGTGCATGGTCATGACACTCAGGGTGTTGGATTTCCTTTGGTGGAGGCCCAAGAGGTTGGAGGAGCACTTCTCAAAGCAAGGCATCAGGGGTCCCCCTTACCGTTTTTTCATTGGATGCGTCAGAGAGATGATTGGTTTGATGCAGCAGGCCTCCTCCAAACCAATGGTGCCTCAGAACTCCCACAACATTCTCCCTCGAGTCCTCGCCTTCTACCCCCATTGGAAGAAGATCTATGGTACTACACTCTCTCTCTCTCTCTCTCTCTTCTTTTACACGGGCTGTTCCGTCTTTCCTCCTGGTGTACTTCGATGCTTGAGGGGGGCAGCAGGCGGTGTTGGCTTTGGTGTTAGAAATGTCTTTTGCTTTGTTTCGTTTTTTTTTTTTTTTTTTTGGCTTTTCTCATGATTGGTTTTTTTCTGGGGCTACTTTCCTTTTCTCGGCTTACGTTTCTCTCTCCCTGGTATTGAATCTCAGAAGAGTTCTCAAAGTGTGTGACGGTGGACGGTAGTGCTTGCGAGAGGTTGGGCTTTGTTGAGGCTGCGCCCATGGGTGGCGACTCCTTTTTGTCTTCTTTTCTTCTATTTCCATCTGCGTTGATTCTATTTCTGGTGTTCGATCTCCTTTGATTGTTGTCAGCCTTGTTCTCCTTGCGGTGTATTCTTCAGTTTAATCCGAGCGAGAGTTCTTGTTTAAGTGTACAAGCTTGGATGTCGATCGATCAAGTCATGGGCGAGCGATAATTTTCTTTTTCTCTTTTTTATCATGATGGTCTTTTTTTTTTTTTTTTTTTTCCTTCCCTCTATCCCTTCTAGTTCGTATATTCTCCCCCCACCCCCCTTTTATTATGTACTTGGATTTCTCCTTACTTTCTGCTTTCGAATTTGCAGTGCATCTCTTGAATGGCCTTTTTTTTCCCCTGGGCATTTGATCCCTTCAATCTCTCTCTCTCTCTCTCTCTCTCTCTAAAAAAAGACACACACACACAAACACATCTGTTCTGCACTGTAGTTTACGGCCAAATGGTCTTTACTGCTGGACCACCTTGGCTTTTCCCCTATCCACTCAAAAGTCTCTTTGTCCTTCTCTTTTAAGCTTCTTTTACGGTTGCTCCTGTAGTTCTCTAAGTTCTGGGGGTCGCTTGCATCTCATTTTCCTTGCCCCCTTCCTGTAACCTTGGGAGGTAGCTGCGGTCTATTGCTGTTCTCCATCATAAGTGTCTTTCCTTTTTCCTCTTACACATCTCAATAACACCGGTACTGGCCACATTCCGCTCTTGATTCAATCCTTTTCGCAAGAGGGTAGTGCTGATGTGGTGGCCATGCCTCTTTTTCAGGTTCCACATTCCTGCTATGGTTCGGCCCCACCGCCCGCCTCACTGTTGCCGAACCTGACCTCATCCGCGACATCTTGGTGTCGCGGGCCGACTTCTTCGAGCGCTACGAGTCCCACCCTTTGGTCCGGCAGCTCGAAGGCGAGGGCCTGGTCAGCCTCAGCGGTGAGAAATGGGCTCACCACAGGAAGATACTCACCCCTGCCTTCCACATGGACAATCTCAAGGTAAAACAAAGAATTTCTTTTCTTTTTTTTCTATTCATCGGAACGAACTCGATTAACGATCAAAATATACATATTAATCCTTATCCATCCGGCCATTATAATTTTTTTTAATTTATTTGCGTACGTGTGAACTATTAATCGTCCATTCCGAATTTAATTACATGATCACTACAGCTGTGGATCCCGTTCATCGGGAAGACGGTGCTGGGCATGGTGGAGAAGTTGTCCACCATGTCGTCTTCTGGCGAGGTCGAGATCGACGTCTCCGAGTGGTTCCAGACCGTCACGGAAGACGCCATCACCCGGACTGCCTTTGGGAGGAGCTACGAGGACGGCAAGGCCGTGTTCCGATTACAGACGCAGCAAATGGTCTTTGCGGCCGAGGCCTTCCGCACGGTCTTCATTCCAGGCTACAGGTAGGTAACCTAGCTAGTCTTAGTCCATGCATGCAGCTAACTCTTAATTTCTAATCCGAGAGCAAATTAAACGCGCCTAATTATTAATCCTATTCCTGGATTGCCATAGATTTCTGCCGACGAAGAATAACGCGACCTCGTGGAAATTGGACAAAGAGATCAAGAAAAATCTGGTGGCGCTGATCGGCAGGCGAAAGGATCAGTGCTCCGACAAGGAGAACGAGAAGCCGGACGGGGGCGCCAAGGATCTTCTGGGGCTCATGATCAATGCCTGCAGCACCAACCAATCGCGACCGGCCACAGCGACAACAACATCAACATCGACGATACCGGTGCACGACATCGTGGAGGAATGCAAGACATTCTTCTTCGCGGGGAAGCAGACCACCTCCAACCTGCTGACGTGGACAACGGTGCTCCTCGCCATGCACCCGGAGTGGCAGCAGCGGGCACGCCAGGAGGTCCTCGAGGTGTGCGGCTCACATGACATCCCCACCGGCGACCACCTCGCCAAGCTCAAGACGGTATCAATAAATTACGTAGTGCTGCTGCTGCTGCCGCCGCCGCTGCCGCTTTTTTTTTTTTTTTTTGTTATTATTACCGCTGGGTGACACTTATGCGCATCCTAAAAATCTAATCAAATGATATATCAGTGAAAAATAATATATATATATATATATATATATATATATATATATATATATATATATATATATTATTATTTATTTATTATTGCAGCTGGGGATGATCCTTCAAGAGACCCTACGGCTGTATCCGCCGGCGGTGGCGGTGATAAGGAGGGCGAAGAAGGACGTGGAGCTGGGGGGATACCGTATCCCTCGGGATACCGAGCTGCTCATCCCGATCATGGCCGTCCATCACGACACCCGCCTTTGGGGGAAGGATGCAGCCCAGTTCAATCCGGCCCGGTTCGAGGGGGAGCGGCCCAGGCAGCCGGACATCGGATGGCCTACATCCCGTTCGGGCTGGGCGCCCGCAGGTGCATCGGACAGAACCTGGCCCTCCTCGAGGCCAAGCTCACCGTGGCCATCATCCTTCAGCGCTTCGCCTTCAGCCTCTCTCCCTCCTACGTCCACGCTCCTACGGTCCTCATGCTCCTCTACCCCCAGTACGGAGCACCCATCCGCTTTCGATCCCTCTCCTCGCCATCGCCATCTCCAGCAGTAGCATCCGCTGGTGGGGAAGGGGCTCGTCGTGGGGTGGTCCTACCAGGTGCAACGCCAGCGCTCGTAAGGCGTAACTGCACACCAACCAACCGTCCGTGATTTTTCCTCTTTTTTTTTTTTTTCCTTTCTTTGAATAAATACGTACGTGCAGCGGCAGCGGCACCAGCACCAGGTGGCGATGTGTCACCCCTTGGTGAAGACCGGGCGCCTAGCGACGAAAATTACCCATCATTTGGATTGACTTCTCATCCGCCATGCCTGATCACAAGTCTGGTAGCTCGTCGGACTAGACGACCACTGACATGGCTGCGCTGTCCGCCCCTTCTTTGATTACAGCCAAATGTTCTAATATATAATACCCTTTAACCCCAGCCAGATCACCTTTGTTGGCTTTTTTTTAAAAAAAATGATACACGATCGAACCCTTCCTTTTTAATTAACGTCTTTGGTGCAAGCATTGTATATTTTTCTAGACAGATTTTTAAGCCTTCAAAAGTTGAAAAGCAACTCTCTCTCTCTCCCTGGTCCCTTTCTTATTATACGATTATGCATAAAGAATAAATAAATATGGATACTGTTCACAGGGAAGCTCTGAGGTGTTGGGTGACACGCTGATGAATAGTTGAGGCGCTTGAAAGTGTGTGTACGATTTTTGGGAGCTTATAATTGGGTGGTGTGGCTCAGCCACAGGGCCGGCTGGGCGGCGTGGGGGAAGCCTAGGACGGATGCCCTGTCTCACTCTCAGCCGAGCTGTCACTGGGGAAGCCGTTCCCTGCCAACCGACCGGTGGCGCTGTGGCCGCCTATTTCACCCCGGTCCTTACGGTGTGCTGCTGCCACCTGCGCAGTGGCAGGCATCTCTGTCCTCTCTCTCTCTCTCTCTGTGCTGTTGTGACTGTTGATGCATCGACCATGGTACCATGTATAGTAGTCGAAACGCCTTCATCAATCCGCCCCCAACGCGCGGTTAAATCTAAGCATGCGCATCAGAAAACACCATACATGACCGTAAGAATCCAATATAACCACCAGAACCACTGTCCGCACGACTGTATTATGGCTCCATAGCATGGCGACTCGGACACATTTCATACGGATGATGTTGAAAATTTTTTATACATGCATAAATTATCATTAATTTTATTATATTTTAATTTGATAAAGTTAATTGAATGAATTTGATCATACGTACAAGCTGGATAAGTTTACTATTAATTAAAATTATGATTTATTACAACTAGCTTTATTAGATGATGTGGTTAGCAATTTGAGTGGATTTAAAGCCCAATAATGAACATTAATAGGAGGGCTTATTATAATTTCTTTATAAATAGAATATTTTTTTTTAAATCTATAATTCATTTTTTTCATCGAAACATCGCTTAAAAAAAAAAAAAGAGAAAAACTTATACTTCTTTTGGACTCCTCTTGTAATAGTGCAAACAAGTATAAAAATATTATTATTACTATTTGACGTTCTGATAACATATGCGAGATCCTTAAATTTTAACAAATGATTCCATAAATTTTTGTCAAGCCTCTTGCATGTTCTTGAGGTAAATGGTAGAGGCTAGATCAGTCATTTCATCATCTTACATTGAAGGAGGGAAAATTAAAACTCCTTCAAGTAAAGGAAAGAAGAAAAAGTCAAAAAGAAATGATACATAAAATTATTGAGATTACAAAGAAAATAGAATTCTATCCACAAAGCTAGCTAATTGGATTGAGATGACCAAGATATCTCATTCTCTTTTAAAGAAATCCAAACTCTTTACATTTAGCAAAACTCACGAACTAGCAAATCTTCTCTTTTGGCTTATCTTCTTTAGGATATAGCAACCTAACTGGATCATCATATGGCTAAGAACTAATTCCGTACATGAGATTAAGTTCAAAATTTTGTCAGAAAAACATCTTTGTTTTGATGGAAAATCTCATATATCTGTAGCTAGGTTTGCATGTGTATTTACTATTTAGATTGAAAGAAACTATGGTACTCACCACCTTGATATTTATATTTATATTAGAAATTAATATTATAATAAGTACAATATTTATATATAATATGAACTCATCCATCCAGATGGATGACCCCTATGTATTAATGAATTATTTATATTTTAATATTCAAATACATGACCAGCATTAACAGTATGAGATGTTCAGAAAAAAGTCTTCCAACATTTATGTCAACATAATGTTAGCGCAGATTATGGCTACCTAATTGATAAGACTGAGACTAGAGTTACATTCTATATTCTTAAGATAATTTTGTCCCGCAAAGGTACTTATGGTTTGTATGACGATTGTCTTTCAGGATATAACAGTCTTCTTTTGATGAATGCAGCACTATAATTCATCAAAAATTTGAACCAAGAATACTTCTCCTTTTTTTTTATGCACTATAGCTATACTTTTCTTAGGAGAGTATGCAAATGCCTAAGAGAGGAAAGGAATTCAGGATTGATTGAATGAAATACAAATGTCTAAGCTCCTATTTATAGCCTTTAGATGTCTTTTGGAAGCATCATTTGGGTTTAATTTAATTTGAATTGATTGTTCGGATTTGATCAAATATCAGCCTTTGATACATCGTTTCACATCGTGATATGATGATCAATCGATCATATAAGCCAATCCACATTCCGATATATTATTTCATCATCATGATATGATGATCACATAATCCGATAAGTCGTTGCATGGCTTTGATATGTCATTTCAAGATCGAAATGATCATTTATCATCAATGGCATGATCGGATGGACGTCTTATCATCAACGGTCCACTATTGACCGATCAGTCAATCGGGTGTGCGCTAATAGATCGACATTGCCGTGATTATGATCGATTATCGCATCTCAGTGTTCGATCCTAACCCTTCATCCTATTGATCTTTGGATTCAATCTAGTCCCCTTATCCTATCGATCAATGACGATCTTAAGCATTTGATCTTGATGGTTTAACCTACAAAGCGTCCATTGCGTCCTTCACACGCGCGTGCGCATGCGCATGCGCGCTTATGGTGAGCGTAAGAAACTTAAAAATAAAGAAATTTTCATATAAGTGAACCTTTTTTTTTATGTTTTCAATGTGGGATTAAATGTCCTCTTAATTTTTCATTCACACACATAAAGAGGTAATGGGCTTTCAAGGCCCATTAGTGTATTCAAGCCCTTTTGACCCATTACCCAACACATAAAACTTTGCCTAATTCGATTATTTGACTAAAGGAAAAATCTCTGGTATAATCTGAGCACCACAACAGTTCTTAATGGTAAAAATAATATGATTTGTGCTTCTTCTAAGGAATGATTAGGGTTTGGTTTTCCCTCTAGCTACTTTATCATGATTAGGGCACTTAATTATATTTTAATATTTAATCATAGAACACCTGATAGACCCATCTAATGATCGATCTCTTCAAAGGAATCAATGTACTCGACATACGTGGATCACGACATATCAAGAGAAAGCGTTTCTTGTGAACCACATCGATTCGAGTATAGGATAGAGGGGACTCATTCACATGATCATGAGGGTTTCCTCCCTCTCGATCGTTTGGTGATCGATAAAAGCAACCAAGCACTTCAATATATATATATAGCCGGTGGCGGAGCATGCAGCAGCTCCTAGAGGCACTAGCTAGTCTCTCATGCTCCCTTTTTCCTACTGGCCCTAGAGCCGGTTTACAGTTGCACTGTCCCAGAGCAAGCCTCCCTTGGGACCTCTATCTAGGTCTACGTACATGCATTGTTGGTCCCCATGAGTATGTTGGGAATATCGTATGCATTATATGAATCAAATTCATATATCATGCAGCAGAAGAAAAATAAATACGAATTTAATTCACAAAGCCCAAGATCCTTAGGGAACAGATTTAGTTAACAAAAGAAATAATACATGATTAAATAATATTAAATAATAGATCATACATGTGTTCTTTATTTGGAATGAAAACTGATAAAATAGGTAAATGATTTACCACTAGCCATCCATGTGTCCAACCTCTAACGGTGATCCATGCGAAGATCTTTGGATGATATCCTCTCAGGATTAGATGATAACCTTCTTGCGAGGGGTGCTAGTGCCTCTTTTCTTTTTTAATTAATTTTCCAAATCAAGAAAAATTTCAAGATCAAATCTTGATCAATTAAGAGAGAAAAAAATTTCTTGATCAAGATCAAATCTTGATTATAATTTCTTGATCAAGATCAAATCTTGATCAACCAAGAGGAAAGAAGTTTGAGTTATATGGAGAGAGAGAACTCTTCTTTCTCTTGGTCTGATTGGAGAAAGAATGAGATGGGGTGGTGATTTTGTGAGAGAGGAGAGGGGCGTCTCATCATTTTATAATGAAGAGGATGGGCGTCTCCTCCTAAAAAGATGGGCGTTGATGATAGGACTGAATTTTTTTTTTTCCATCAAAAAAGGAATGCAGTCCCAACCATTTAACCACCCAAGGATGAGATCAAATTGATAAACATGCATCCCTTAAAAATAGGAAGCTGATTTTATCCATGATCCATGCCTATCTTTAAATGTGTCTTCACCATGACATAGATATGGATCATGCCCATCACATTGGTATGTTTTTCCATCATGTTGTGGAGATGGATCATGCCCATCATATGGGTATAGATCCATCTTTCATGTGACACGATCTCAGCCCTTAATTTAATTGAGATCTGAATTTCTAAAAAATAGGAAGTCAAATAACTCATAATTAATCCCAATTAATCTGAGCCATCCATCTTATGGTTTAAGCCTAATTAAGTATCCAATCAATGGATTAAAAATCTTTTTCTCTCTGATTATGATTGATCATCAAATTTGAATTAAGTCCAACTTAATTTCTATTTTAACTTCATCCAAAATCTTCTTAATGCGTGTGACCTATTAGGTTCCTTGACACATTGGTAATAATCATGTCCCTTAATTGACCCTAGGGATGACTTTGATAAGCACCTTTTCAAGTCAATTCTTTAATCAAATCAACTCTTTGATTAAGTCAAAGAATCCATGATTATAGATCATGAGCGACTTCTAGCAAAGCATTATGACCACCCAAGTGTTAAAGGTTTTATTGACGTAGTCATCAATACCTGTTTATGAATAGTTACTGTACGATTCAATCCCTTCGTCACATATCCCAAACCAATCAGTGGTATGGAACTTCGAAACAATTTCAAATTCCAGCTCAACCTTACAAGGATTTAATAGTCAATTTAATCCATCAAGTGGCTATAGGATATAACCCTTTCTATCAAAAAAGATGAATCCTGTCTTGATCAAACATCACCTTCATGTGCTTTATGTCATACCCAATCGATACCATATTTACCATCCGTGGCTAGAGTGATATTTACATATCGTCAAAGCATGACATTCTATACATGAGGTGCAATGAAGATATCAAGTCAAAGGATCACTTGCACCACCGTCATCAGAGATCAACCATCGACACTATATAGAATATTCATATAGAATTTCTGTGTGAATCATCCAATGCATCGTTACAATAACAAACATCCAACACCTATCCAAGTATCTTCATGCTTTAGCTTGCAAGATCACCTGCTCACCACAAGGGTGAAGATATGCAATGTGTGTTAGTCTTAGCTGCGTTTGATGGTGCCCAGTCCTGTCTATGCATCGACTAGAAAAATTTAAAGAATCGAACTATAATGTGCAATTTGGATCTCATAATTATAATCTCTATTACAAATTTCATATGCACAGTTTATATTCTTTTTGACTTTATCTCACAGATAAAATATATCTAACATATATAAAATTTACACCTGGATAGATAAAGAAACCAATAAATTAGATTTGCATTCATAAAGAAATATGTATAAACTAGCATCTAATTTGATTGAATTTAGGGTACACACTAACATGGTACGTATGTGGAGAGAGCCCTTTCTCAATCTTGGTCGATCATTGTGTTCTTGCCAGCCATGCATAAAATAAAGCAATTAAGCATGCCGATCAGTCATGGAGCGGCCCATTCTACAGTCTAATTTTACCTTTGGAAAAGATCAATTGTAGCTATTTCGTATTTTCACCAAATAAATGTTTTTTTTTCTATATATGGCTGCCCCAAGCGAGTCTTAAGCTATATTAATTTAGTACAAGGGTATAGTTGAAGGTCAGTCAATAATTATTGGCCCCTCAAACATGTACAGCTATATACTAAGAATCAACTATCTATGCTAGTACGTTAATTGTTGATTGGCTGGCCTTCAATAACTATATATTAGCTAATAATTATCCTAACAGTTAATCACAGATAATGTTAGGCAGGGGTTCCTTAATTTCGTCCCTTGCAATAGTCATACTTCTTCTTCTTGGTGGTATCCAACCATTTGGACTTCTTTTATTTTTTACTTGTGTGGTTGTTATATCAAAAGGAGTGTAAATTAATAACGTGGGTTATCTGTACGTCGACCTATCAATGAACCTTGATTGGGGTTTCACTCATGCGAGGGAAAGGCATTCTTTTCCATGCTTTTATTTATCGAACAAGTAGTGGATTAATTGCATGCATGCTCCCCCCAAGGAGAGTGGACACGGAACTAGTGCTACTACTACGTACCCTGGCCTATAATTAATCATCGTTATATATATATAGGACGGCCTTCTCGATCCATGCATGCGGCTTATAATTGGGGTGCCCGGAGTCGAGCTCCCAATGACGAGAGCAACAACACAAAACTTCCGTTCCCATTAATGCTGGCTCATTAGAATTCAGAATCAAATAGCTTCATGACCACAGACGAGCTAGGGCCGGGGGGCGGAAGCAAGAGCTAGGGGAATTAGTTCGGCGCGTTCACTGGAAGGCATCATCGTTTGTCCTTTCTGAAGAGAGGGCTTTTATCTAAGAGTCAATTTGATTCTCCTCGCATTAATTTATGGATGAACAAGGAACCTCCATATATAATTTCCTCGTGGGAAAAAGAATCTTGTTGGTTCTCTGATCAGAATCTCAATTATATTAAATTAAGCTAGAGGGGCTAAATTTTATGTTAATCTGCCATATTATTCTAGTTGCTATATCTGAGATTAAATTAATTCAAAGTCAAATCGCTAGGAATTAATGGGCCACCAATGTGTGCAAATTAAAATGCCGGCCGTGGAGTAAGTAATAATTAAGTTCCTTGTGCAAGCACGGAAGACTTTAATTTCTTATTCCTTCTGGAATGCCACCTATAAGTACTGAGATTGACTCAAAAGAAACCAATGGTGCAGGGAATATTTTACATGCAAGAAGGTGGCCTATGTTATATATATGTTGGTCCCCAAGCAATCATGCAGGAGACCAGGTTTTTTTTTTTTTTTTTCTCATAATTGTTCATGTTACGCTACAATTTGTTCATGATAAGGACACATGATGTTTAAACGGGCCGGATGCATTGTAGGTAGGATTACAGTAAAATTAATATTTATCAGTTGCATATATGCCAATATGTTTCGAAGGGGAAAATACAAAAAAAAAAAAAAAAAAAAAGAGAAAGGAATCATCTTTATTTTAAAAGAGTGGGTCAACTCTGAAATTAATAACCAATAATTGGAGATTTTGACTTCGAAATTATTCTTCATTAATTTGTATTTATCTAAATTATATATTATTGGGGGTATGCTAATTTACTAGCGAACAAAAAATGCTAAAAAAAAAAAAAAAAAAAGAAAGAAGCAACATTAAAAGATCAAATGGAGATCGAACTCTTGAGGATATCTAAAACCAACATCACATCTAGAATGAAGTAGGGCCGGCCGGTTGGTCGTTTAAGGCGTGACTACTGTACGTAGAGCCGACAGCCGTCCGACCAAAGAGTGCACGCAGCCGTGATCGAGGTCCAATGCACTGCAAAACAATTCGGACGGCTCCCCCGAGTAGCTCTGCCATCCGGCAACCTCCTCGTGGCCTCTCGAGAAAGACGTGTATGTTGTTGAACTCGATAATTAAGCTTAATTAATTCGATTCTAAACTGAACTCGATCCCCGACCCGGCCGTGGATTCCAGCTCGATCTTGGAGGATGCCCACATGAACGCTCCAAACTATTTTACCAATTAATGCGCACTTCCCGAGCAAATTCCCTTCAGATCCACGACTTCGGCTGAAATCCCTCCCCATCCCCAATCAATCAAATTAATTAAGCCGATCGATTTGTTTTATGCCTACAGGCCTTGGTCACCACCCCGGCCAGCTAAATGCCAAAATTAAGACACTGGCGCCCTGCCTTTGATTGGTGCCAATCTGTCGGCGTGCTGTATACGGATGGGGCATGACCTTCTCCCTCCTATGATTGGATAGTCTCCTAGCGGCTTTAATCCTAGCTTCAACCTCTCTTCCTTTTTCTTCGATCTCCAGATCGATGTGAGAGGCGATCGAGGTGAGGTGAGGTTGGTTGGTTACAGCTAGCTGCATGCATTTAATTAAGCAAATGGATGCAGATCATTAAACATGATTGATTAGCAGCTAGCTAGCTGCATGCAAGAAGCCTTGATAGCAAATTAATGGAGTTCTTGCAGAATTATACGCAAACATGCAGACACGTATGTATGCAAGCTAACTGGCACAAGCATGGAGCGTAGGTTGGAGGCTAGCCGTAACAGCTAGCCTTGATAGCCCCCCTTTCATGGGCATGACTGCATGGGTCCATGGAACCACGTGTATATTAATTAGCTTTCCAGTTTCCATGCGAAGACCTAAATAAAAAGTCATATATGCCAGCTATTCATATGTATCAAGGGTTTATTCTAAGCAACTCGATCCACGGCTTTTCTAATAAACTATTTTTCACTCTTCGATCTGATCGGTCTATATATCAACGCATGCAATTAATTCTATATTCTTGTCAATATGATAACTGATTTTAAAGAACCAAAATCCTTGCTGTTGCTCACCTTTCATGTTGCCTCTCTGTCTTTTTTTTTTTTTCTTTCTTTTCCGAAGTCAATTTTTTTTTTTTTTTAAAGGCTTCAACTACGTAGCTTGTAGATACACCAATCATTTGTTGAACATGTTCTTAATTGCCCCTCCCTCTCCTTAGGTTGGCTTGCTTAAATCATCACCGAGAAAGAACAATGTAGAATAACTACTTATTTAGCAAACCTCTCGATCGGTAATGTTTTCATCCATTTCACATTTATCCATTCTTCTCAATTCTTATCATGAACATTGGGAGGCTTAAACTGTTCGCCTTACAGTGACCTTTTTTCCCTCTTATGAAGGTATTCATTCAGGTTTTGAAATGCAAATGACAACTAAACAAAACGCTTTCCTGCTTTGACCACTCTGTTAATTTGTTCTGTGCTCTGAACAAAGTGCTCTCATTTCAGTTGATAGCAGTAATAGCATAATATTACAGTTATGAAACACACTTGCATACATGCTGACATATAAATTTGCAATCAAGTCTCAGCTCGCATACTTGCAAGATCATTTGCAACCTTATGATTAAATCAAATTCAATTTCATACTGCATGTATGCCACAAGAAAGATAAATTAAATGATAATTTTATGAAAGATTCTGGTTATGGAGAGAGAGAGAGATAGAGAGAGAGACCCAGAACATATAACTATAACAAAAAAATATACATTTTGAATTACGACAGGGCCCAGTATCCTAGTGAAGGCTCCAATAATATCACACTTTGATAAGAAAAAGTCTTTATGCATCGAATGTAGTGCAGCTTGCATGTACCAAAGGCAAGAATGATTTTTTAATTTTTAACATACGCCATGCATCAATCATCAGATACAGTGCAGCTCCCGGTGTAGCAAGACCTTTCCCATTCAGGTATCCACTGTCACATGAGCATGTTCAATCTGTAAAGGGACAAGCCAGCCGATCCAATAGGCCCATAGCACGACGGTAAGAGATGTACACCTTTTATCACTGTGAGGGCCCAAAGAAGAGGCTGCTGCGAGGGATTCTTTTATTTTTATTTTTAAAATGATAGGCATGAATAGATCATACGTCCTGTGTTGCTTTCAATGAATAGAGGAATGGAATAAATTATTAGACCATATGGGGGGCAAGAACAGTTGAAATGCACATGAAGAAAAGAGAATCGTTTGTGTGGTACATATTCATGTATTTATTACCTTAATAATGATGTGAGAATAGATAAACACAAGTTTCATGCGGGTTCCCGGCCCTTTGTGATCAATAAATAAAATGCCTCTTCCGCGTTAACTTTAGTACACGAGCCACAACCAGCAGGCATAGGCGATTATTAATTTGGTCCACACCATATATATAGGCAACCTAGCTACTAACTCAACCGGACAGACGAATGCAGCAGCATCACTGTACCAGCAACGGGTCTGGAGCATCTTGATACGCTATCTGGCATTCCTTTGCAGAACCTCGATCTGATCATGTTCTTAATTATTTTGTAATTTATTACATCAAAAATCCTATAAGCCATCACACAAAATCCTGTAAAAGCTTTTGAGTTGCATGGTTTTATGGAGTAGGAGGCAAGCTGATGTTGACCTGATTTCCCCCGGCACCTTCCATACTAAAAATTCTGCACCCTTGAATTCCTTTCACTTTTTTTATTATTATCGGTTCTCTCATTATTATTATTATTATTATTATTATTATTATTATTATTATTATTGAACCACTAAATTCATCACTAAGTCCTCGATCACCATGCTCTATCGTTCCCTCGTCATCTTAAAATATCCAGCTATTTAAATAGCCTACTTAGAAAAATTACAAATTCACTTCTGTTTTAATGGCATTGAAATAAATGATCATGAATATGAAACGCTTCGCAGGATGTAGTTTGTCTTCTTCCACTCATATGATGACAAATCTTTTCCTAATCAATCATTATCCCTTGTTATTCGCCTTGATTGTCTCTTCCAACTGCATCCATGTTTTGATTCCATCATTTTCACTGCGTACTACTTGTATTAACTTTTAACAAAAGTTGGCCACTGCCCCCACAACCACTACCATCAAATCAATAAGCCAAGCGACCCCAGTTTTGCCTACCTGGGGTACTTGAAATAAAGACAGCCAATTGAATGAGTGGGCAAAACAAATGGGATGACGGTATCCACAGGCTCACAGCACCTGTTTTCAGTCAGATTTCTTTGGTAGGCATCCACTAACTGAAACATGCTGAACGCTACCCTCAATAGTGGAATATCTACACTTAATCCAGTCAGACAGGAATGGCATACCTGTTCAGGAGCCAGGACTAAAGATAAGTTATCATAAGCTTCGTTCACAATATAACTTGGATTGCCAACTAGGTAAACATCTGATAGCATATGCTAGAGATCACCACCTAGAGAACTAAAGACCAATTATCCACCCATTCAGCATATCCTATTATTACATACGAATAATTCACTGATTAAGCTTGCCAACCTCCATGTCACATTCACATTTTCTTGACCTTAACAGCCATCGTGTATAAAATAGGCTGTGGCAAGTTGTTGAATTCTGCGCATGTTTACGGGTTGTTACTGTTTCAAGTGATGTCACAAAGCATAGCATTTTTATTGCCAATGATAGTGTTGCTAGTCAAAAATAAAACATATTCATTACATGAATCTGAATCATATCCTCGGGGACCAAGAGCAATTATTTCATGAAAAAGAAAAAAATATCAATAAAGGATTATATTAAGAATAACGGTTCTTAAAAGATAACAGCTAATTAATTAACGAAATTAAAATAGCAGGAGAAGCAATCCAGGAATCCGAATTTACTATGCAAACATGTTTTATCTTCTTTTTTTTATATTGCACTACCAATAATTTTTGTAAATTCAAGATTAGAATAATTTATTTCTTGTCAAGTACGTACCATATCAGGAGATGATGGTACGTCATCTTAAAGTATAAACTATCTAATTATTTATAAAGTTAAAGGTCTAAATTACCATACTACTATCTGTCTCTCTTAGGCACGTACCATATCCTGAGATCACAGCACGTCGATAGAGGGTACAAGCTGTGTATACCAAATCAAAACCTCGATCAAAAAATAACTTAAAAGATATATGAAAGAAGAGCATGTTTTTATTGCATAAAAATCAAGAACAAAAGAAACGATAGAACCTGGTTATGGGCTTCATCATCATCCCAAGTTAAAGGAATCTAGCCGCGCATTACTGCGGCCAACATTCCTTCATAATTTTTCTCTCCGAGGCCTAAATACAGTGATCTAAATAAAAGAAAAATAAAAACTTTAGAAAAATCTCTCCCTCTAAATATTGTTAAGGTCCTCCTTTTATAGAGCTTATCTAGGGCTTCCTCCTAATCAAAGTTTGAGTCAATCGAGCTTAAGATCATTGAGATATTATGAAAAAATTCAGCCATTCGTTCCACATCACCCGCCTTAGTTTGCACCAAGAATCATGCAGAATCATCTCTTTCTTTCTTTTTAGTCAAACCGAGTCCTGATTTGAGTGTCATCTGCATTGTTGGACTCCAAAAATCGAGCTCTTTCCATCTATAGGCTCCTTTTCTGCAAACATTTATAAAAAGTATGAATTCTTAATAAATTCAAAATAATTAATATTTATTTTAATAGTTAAATTAGGATAATAAATAGACTTATCACACCTCCAACTTAATCATTGCTAGTCCCTTAGCAATATAATTAAAATAAAACCATACGTCACTAAAATTCTCTTTTGCAAAATTAAATCTAGGCTTAAGGTTGAAAGAAGCTAGCCAATATCACTAAGTATTGAGTTTCTGAAGTAAATTTGTAATAAAAAATATTAGAAACTTTTTTAAAGTTCATCCATAGATCTATAGTATTTGTGTTTGTGATGGCTAACTTAGCATTTTGGTACTAACTTATAAGGAACAATGGTATCTTCGCTTATCACTTAATTTGATTATTTTTTTATATACCCTTAAATTTTATGCACCCTTAAATTAAGCACATGATCTAAGATAGCTTTCACACTGCCTGATATATTTTTTATTTTTTATTTTATTTTAACGATATCTTCACATTGTCCACCTTTTGACGCGAACAACAACCACTACAGGAAATTTAAATTTTAGCGACACTCAAAAAGCATCGCTAAACATAAGAAATGCGTCGCTATAGGTTTAGCGATGCCATTGCGATGCCAAAAAATCGTCACTAAATAATCGATCAATAAAAGTTAATGTGTTGCAAAGGCGTCATTAAATAGCGATGCATTTTGTGTGTCGCTAAATAATAACGCCTTTGTGATGCATTTTATGCATCGCTAAATAGTGATACATTTTATGCGACGTCACTAAATAGCGATGCCTTTGTGATGCAATTTGTGCGTCATTAAATAGCGATGCAATTTGTGCATCACTATTTAGGGTTTAGATTTTAGTGATGCAATTATGCGTCGCTAATTCGTGTATGCATCACTATGGCGTCATAATTTTTATAACTTTTTTAAGAAAATTGCTTAAAAGTAGAATTTAAATCTGCTACAAATACAATTCATGCTATAAAAAGAGACATGATAATTTAAAATAGCTGATGGCACTAATTCGCTAAATAGACATTAAATTTATAAAAAAGGTCTAAAATTTTTCTATTAAAGTAGATAAGTTTTAATCCATTACATACATAAAGCATAAATAACAATAATGTATATAAAACAAAAAAATAAAAATAGCATCAATCTTCCTGCAGTGGATCACATGGTGAAGGCCGAGATGTATCAGAGAGTGAAGCTATTGTATTCTGCGACATTAGGCGAACCAACTCCCGCATCTCACCTTCTATTGTCAATCCGCAGCCTGCTGTGCTCTAATGTCTGCAAGCTGCTACTGAAGCGCCAAAGTGTGCTCCTGTTGTGCTCTAAGGTTGGCAAGCTGCTGCTGCTGAAACTCCTGTCGAACCTGATCAATAATGGATTGCCTCATCTCATCGATGTGCTCAGCATGAACATCGCCGGATCCGGTATGGTGCGAACAGAAGCCTGAAATGGAGAAGTATCTGAAATCTTTAGTGCCCAGACCATACATTTTACGGCCATATGGCTGGACACCAACAGCTTCCAAGAATACCCGTCGATACTCCTATGGTGAAAGCTCGATGGATGTCTCTCCATCAGTAGAGTCAACCTATGATGCCTGAGAGAACAGCTCACCACACATGCCTAGGAGAAATAAAAAAAAATGGTTATATCAGAAGCATGCAAATTTAAAATAGTCATTAAATTTTTAGAGGCAAATCCTAACTCCAACTTGCTGCGACCATGCATCGACCCAGGAACCATCCTTTGTGTGTCACCTTAAACAAACGAAACTCTCATGGGTCTGTGCCCTGCTGCATAGTCTACAAAAATAGAAAATAGATAACAAATGTAAGTATTTGTAAATAAAATTAAAAGTAAGTTGGTTAATTATGTTTTCTTACCAAACGATGTCGATGCTTCCGAATGAAAATGGAACCCAAGGTGTGGCAGGAGAGACCTATGCCCGGACCGTCCTTCTCGAATCGACTGTTCATGCTAGCTATGGAAGACCTCCTGCGCTAGGCCTCTGACTGCCACACCTACTGCTACTCGTGCCATATATCCTCCGACACATGCACAGGACGCTAACTAGACTTTCTCCAACGATAAAGCATGTCGAAGTATCGTCGTGCAGCTAGGGCATCCCATGCCGACCTAATGGCATCATAGATGGTAGGGTCCCATGTAAACTTTTTTTGCATTAAAATAAAATGTTAGTTGCAAACATAAAATAGAATTATTTATACACATGACTGATTTAGGGTCAAAAAAAGATAGTTTACCTAAAACTCAGAAAAATAGAACTCTTTCGTGCCCAGAGACACGTGATGCTAGACGTAGCCAATTGGATCAGTGCGCCTCTGAAATATAGCGCTGATCTGGCTTGACACTGTATTCTGCTCAATAAAACTGCTACCAAAACATAAAGAATAAACAATGCATGTTTATAAATAATTAGCATTAAAATTAGCATAATTATAAAAGAAATTATGTATTTAACGCCATCAGAACAAAGTCCTAATCTCACATTTTTGGTCTCCTCTGCAAAATCAGGATGATCTTCATTGAAATGCTTCCAAGCTTTTGAATCATATGGATGGCTCATTTCACCTTCTTGAACTTTATGTTCGGCATGTCATCTTATACTTGCAGCACTAGCTTTTGATCTATATAATCGCAGCAGACGTGAAGTAAGAGGAAAGTAATGCATCCTTTTATATGACATACTTTTTTTCCTGCTTGAACTAGCTCCTTCATGTTCACTTCTGTACCTCGATTGCCCGCATATCTTACGCCATTTTAATCCTGAATCTTCACCCCAATATATCATATAATTGTGTAAACATCAGTCAATCTTATTCACTGGTAGACCAAGCCCACGTAACTTCTTTGTTGAGTAAAAACTATCCGCTGTAACATTATCACTTGGCACAACTTCCTTTATTAACCCAGCAACTACATCAAAGGCCTTTTCAAATAAGTGATATTGTGCCTTAATGTTCAACCTTGCATACATTCATAAGCGATCCTCTCTCATTTTGGGATGACTAATATAAAGCACAACTTCTGTTTTACGATGAAAACAAAATTAACAAGTAGCAATATTATAAGTATCAATATTAACATGTGTCAACATTAACATGTATCAATATTACAAGTATCAATTTTTTTTTTAATTATTTATGAATAACCCGAGCTTGACTTGAAATTAAATAAGTTAGCTCCAGCTTAATTTGGAAAATGGAAAGTAGATATTCTGATGAAACAAAATTAAATAAGTTGCGCATACTTGGCTCATTTCCACATTTTATTTTGATGGATTGCCAAGAAGGAAGAAGACCCTGGCAATTTGCTTAGATATTTGGTGTCAGGAAAATCCAAAATAAATCTAATTTCCACAAGATGCATGCTGGGCAGTGGCGTTTCAACATGCTAGGCCCACCACATGCCCTGGATGACAGGCTCCAACAACAAAGACCTCCCTTATACTGCACTAAACCAAGATCATCACAAAAGCCCATTGATCTCGGTGATATATTTTTGACTTTCTAATTTCTGAAAAGCAGGAAATAATAATGTGTTCCACCCTTTGTCGCAAAGTTTGGGCATGATGTCTTCTGACACATGGTTTTTATTAATTTTAGTTGGTGGATGGCTTTCTCTATATGTTTTATGGCGGCACTCTTCTTCCAGCTTGGCTGCCAACAGTTCCGTGCTCGGAATCAACGACATGTTCAATTAAATCTAGAAAGAAAGTCTGGTAGTCTGGTTTGAGTTGGTGACCAAAATTAGGTACATTTACATGTCCTGATTGATATGGATCCCAACACATGGTGTGCAAGTCTTCCATATACTGTTTCGCTTCTTATTAGTTAACCAACGGTTTCCAAGATGAAAGATTTCATGGAAAGAAGCCATGTTTCCAAGATGAAGGAAGGGCAAGAGAAGGCAGTGGAAACCAGAGCAAGGATGTAATATTATTATCCATCAAGACTATAGTATTCTCCATGCTTCATAATTTTGATTATTAGTTAACCAACGGACTAGAGTTTGCTAATCTCTGAGCACTCCATCCTTTTGCACCAAAAGCTGAATCATAATTTTTTTTCATTTTTGCACATATAAAATCCATTTCTCATTCATATACACATTTTTTATTTACTTATAGATTTTGATATTAAATCAAGCAACTTTTTAATTTAAAGCTAGTTATTTGAGAAGTGATGCTGACCTGACCGGTGCTCTCAAGAAATCCTTTGTAGACCCGGCCAAATCCCCCTTCCCCTATAAAGCACTCAGCTCTAAATTTATGTACTTTTTCAATTTAATCCTACAAAGACGACATCCGACGTTAGATTGGACGAAATTGCTTTAATAAGGAACAAATTTTTTAACGTCTATCATTGAATCTCAACCCAGTTACTTGCGTCGTCTCCTAATTTGAAATATTGAACTCCGTTCTTGAGAAAAGCCATCTCAAAGTTAATTAAATAAAATGAAGGAAAGGAGAAATAAATTAGGAATCGTGCAAGGGGCTCACGGATTTTTCGTATTGGACCCTCTCGTCGGTGGTGCAGACGTCGTCGGAGCAGATCAGCCGGTGCTCGTTCTTCCAGTGTAGATCTAAACACACAGAAAGAAAGAGAGGTGGATAATATAAACCAACCCACGAAGCTCTTGTTCTATCTGTCTCTCTCTGTGTTCTGTGTGTACACGCGTGTGAGAGAGAGATCGATGAGATTATCATTCACCATATTAATTGGGAAAAGAAAAGAGATAAAAGAGGGGAGGCAGGGACCCTAGAGCTAGAAGAATTTTTTTAACGTCTATCATTAAATCTCAACCCAGGTACTTGCGTCAAATGCCCTCGATTTCAATCACGGAGCATGACATTCAACAAATAAATATCTGAGAGGGAAAGAGAGAAGGAGAGGGAGAGAGGAAGGGTTTGCAGCGTACCCTAGGACAAATAAATTACTACTGCATGCAGTACTCCAAATCTAATAAAAGTCCAATTTTCTCTCGAGAATCCAGACTCTTCTTCAGCCTTTATCGATCGAGATTTAGCAATAGAGGATGACACGCACGCACGCACACAAAAAGACAAGGATTAATTAATGAGCCGTCGCAGTTAGCTTGTTGCATGCATGCTGCAGCATCCCGGAATCCAGTGAGCAAGCTCAGCTGGTTTTCCTCCAGCGCTGGATACAATCCCACATTAGAGATGCAGATGCAGTGGTGAGGAAGCCACTGGTCATCGCGGAGTTCGGCAAGTCCTCCAGGCTTTCGAGTTACACCGTTTCGAAGAGAGACGCCGTGTTCCGGACTGTGTACAGTGCAATCCATGCATCAGCCAGCACCGGCGGCCCCTGCAGAGGTGGCCTATTCTGGCAGCTATTGGTTCAAGGGATGGATGGCTTCAGAGACGGCTATGAGGTCATATTTTCTCAATCTCTCGACACTCCCGTGGGATCTCTAGCCTCAGAGACGGCTTGGCGTCTTCTCCTCCGGGTCCGTGGGGAAGAATGTGTTGCGGACGCAGTAGAGCCCGTCGGCATCGGAGAGCTGGACGACCGAGAACGATGGTGTCAGCACCGGAGAGCTTGACGGGGGTTTTAGGAGAGGCGGCCGCTGTGAGCGAGGAAAATGGGTTTAGGGCAGACGACAATGGAAATTTTGCGACGTCATAATTTAATCCCAATGGATTATAGTATTACTAAAATTAAATAAATTATTTATATATACATATTATGCATAGCTAATATCGACTCAATCTTCTGCACGGTAATGGCATCACTATTTAGCAATGTAAATAATTGCATCGCTAAAACTAATAAAAATCGCAACAAAATTTAGCGACGCATTATAATGTATCGCTAAATAGCAACGTAATTATTTGCGTTACTAAAATTAATAAAATTTATTTATTATTTATAAATTATGCATCGCTAATGCATCGCTAAATAGCGATGCAAATAGTTGCATCGTTAATGCATCACTAAATGTTTGCATCGCTAACTCTAACACAAATTACAATAAAAATTAGCGACGCATTATAATGCATCGCTAAATAGCGATGCAATTATTTGCATCGCTATTTAGTGAAAAATAGGCGTCGCTATTTAGTCACTAATTTTATCATCGATGATTTTACGGTGAAGCTATAACTCCCCATGTGAAACAAATGGAAAAAAGGAAGGAGAAGGAAGCCACGACACGATAGTGGCGGTGTGCCGCCTCTTCCTTCTCCACCCCTCTTCTTGCTAGCATAAATGGAGAGGAGAGGAGAGTCTCCTCCCTCAACCTATCACCATCAGGGAGCACAGGTAATCCCCCCTTCTTTCATAGCTTCATCAAAGGTAACAGTGAGAGTGACAGAGAGGGAGAACGAGAGAAGTTCCTTTCGTTACCATGCCCGGCCGCTCGAGGCGGCCGAAGAGGGGAGGGAGAAGGAGAGTCCGGCCGCTCGAGGTGGCCGAAGTGAAGCAAGGGAGGCCGCTGGGCGGCCCTCCCTTCATCACAGAACCAAGCCGCTCCGCGGCTTCGTTTGGGCCCGGCGGAGTGCCCGTCGGCTCACCGAGCCTCGGCGGCGGCCGGTGGCCTCCACCGGCGCGGGGCAAGTGTCCGATGGAGGTTCAGTCGGCCATGGCCGGCAGTGCCACCGGCACGATTCTTGCCGCGGGGGAAACGAGAGAGAAAGAGAGAGATTGAGGGAGAGAGAGAAAGGGGGGAGCTCGGCTGCAGTGGAGGCCGGCTCTGGGCCGGTCGTCGACGGTCGGGCCACCCAAGGGGGAGGCCGGTGGCCCTGGCCGCTGGCACCAGTTCTTCCCTGTTTTGGGTGAAACAGGGGAGGCGGGGGAGAAGATGGAGTCGTGGTCCGGCTGGGCCGTCCCACTTTGGGCCATGTTGGGTCGACTCTGAGCCATCTTTGGGCAGTATTTTGGACCCGTATTGGGTCGGGAATGGAGAAATAAAAATATAGCCCGGATCAGTATTGATCCTAGTTTCTTCCCATTTGGACTTATATATTGGGAGATATTCAAGCCCCAAGTTGGCCCCGATTAAACTGGGTAGAGTTTAAAAGCTATTTTGATATGCTAATTTGGAGATTAAAAATTGAGAAATTGATGCTGTAGGTACCCAGGTGCTTAAATATCCGAATTACATTTTTGGATTAGTGCCAAAGGTAAGTAAGCCATTTATCATAATTTTTATAAATTATTAAAATATAAAAATTATATATTTAAATGTTATATTGATTATATTGCATTATTTGAAAAATGAGAAAATAGATTGGTACTCTTATTTGCAAATGAACATTTACTATGATTATTTATTATTTATATTTTATAAATAATTTGATACCTATGCGGATAACTGATCAATTGGTATGACCTTTGAAATTGCTAAAGGTTTTATAAATATACGTATGTATTTGACATGTTTAAATCACTGTAATTATGAAAAGTATCTGGATTGCATTTTTGATTGCATTTTTGCAAATACATGCTATTTGGCAAATATGACATGAAAATGATACTTTGTGTATATGATAATATGTCCCACCATGGTCGCTATGATATGATATGATATGTTGCATGACTCACTTGATTCTGGGACCCACCTCCATAGGGGGAATATGTGGAGGACACACTCATGAAGTGTACTGTGACAGATATGGTAATATTATACCACATGATTCCGGGACCCCATCCATAGGGGAATATGTGTAGGGCACACACTCTTGGGATGTGCTGTAGCCAGATATGGCAGGATGTGAGTTCATGACGCTGGTTTCAGGACCCTGACTCCTAAGGGATATTTATGGAGGATACACCCGAGGGGGGTATTCTATTTACATAGTGTGTGGCCGTGGGACATTGGTATAAAAATAAATTTTTACATGCTATTTACAGTGGTACAGTGGTTTTATTCTGAAATTGTATATCTTGAAATGCTATATATCAATTGCTTCCAAAATTATTTGAGCATATGATGCATGTTTTATGGTAAAATGTATTTGAAATATGGAAGCTTGGCAATGTTTATTATGAAAATTTGAGTTGATAAAAGCTTGAAGTAATTACATTATATTATAGTTGGCTTACTTATTGAGTGTGAGCTCATTTAAATCTCACAATATTTTTCAGAGCCACAAAACTGAAGAATGGGATTTGGGTAGTTGGAGCTATCAGAGAAATTAGATCCAACTTTGTTGTAACCCCATTGAATATGTATTTTGGCATTTAGCCTAAAACTATTATTATGGTTTGTATTAAGAACATTTAAATTTGGATGATATATAGTTATTACCCCTCCTTGCATTAATGTTATATTTCAGGACGCCTTGCATGCCAGGCATGCGGGGGTTGCCACCCCTAATCCAATATTGGGTCTGGGGCATGACAGCTTTGTGGTATCAGAGCCTAGGTTTGACCTTAGGGACAAACAAGATGACACTAGGCAAACAGTAGGATGACACTGGGAGGGTAACAACTTTATTAAAATTTCAAGTAATATGTTTTGAAAGCCTAAATTTGTAAAGATATTGATTGGAACCAAACTTGGCAGGAGTTAAGAATGCCTCGTACTAGAAGTATGCGGCCTAGTTGGGAATTCCCAGGCTGGTGACTCTGGCCAGCAGGGAGGCCAGCAAACTTCTGGAGGCTCTGGTTCCATTAATGTGGCTGGACAATGATCAACCACAATTTCAGGCCCAGATGCTCTCGCAGGAATGTGCAGGCTATGCAAGCCATGCAGCAACAGACAAATCAGCCTGCTTGACCTGCCTCTCACTCCGCAAACTCAGTCGGCTCCTACCCGACCTGACCACTTAGCCCAGCCCGCTCCATCGCACCCTGGCAAGGAGGGGGTCGGAGCTTTGCTGAGTTTAAGAGCTTAGCCCCTGCTCCTTCTCTGGATCCACCAACCCTGCTGATGCTGAAAAATGGATGAGGGAGATGGAGAAGGCCTTTGCAGCCCATGGTAGCCAAGAGGAGGAGCGGATTAGATTTCCACCTACCTCCTTCAAGGGGAGGCATATGATTGGTGGTTGCATATGGAGCAGCGAGTGGACGAGCTATTTCCTGGAGGGAGTTCAAGGAAGTCTTCTTCAACAAATACTTCCCAGTAGTGTGCAAAGACAGATGGAGTCTGAGTTTCTCAAGCTGGAGCAAGAATCTCTCTGTGGCCCAGTACGAAGCCGAGTTTCACTAGGCTAGCCGGTTTGCTCCAGAAATAGTGACCACTGAGAGAGCCAAGATCATCAGGTTCACTGAAGGACTGCGACCCAAACTGAGGCAAGCAGTCAATGCATTTGAACTCTCCACATATTAGTGCTGTGGTGAACAAGCCCTGGTGATCGAAAGAGACATGAATAGGAACCAGAAGGAGTGGGAGCAGAGAAGAGGAAGGTCTCCTTAGGGCAGGCCAAGAAGAAAGATACATATCAGCCCCCTCAGGACCGAAGGGTAAGGAGACCCGTTGCCCTCACTGCGGAACTCCACCCGGGCAGGCAGTGCCGGGGAGAGGTGCCTGCTTCATATGTGGGAAAGTGGATCACAAGATGGCCACTTGTCCCCTTCGGAGGGATCAGCTGCCTCCTTTGGATCAGGGAGAAGCCAGCAGCAGCCGAGGACCCAGGGAAGGGTCTTCACCCTCACCCAACAGGATGTTCGTGCAGGTATTCTATTATTTAAGTACTTCTTTAAGATTATTCATTCATATGCGATATAATGCATTGATCATGAATGATAAATAGATGTTATATGACATCTAAGACAACTAAACTTTGTGATCAGGGACAATTAAAGTAGGCAACACTTATGCTCAACTTTAGTAGATCCGGGTGCCACACATTCGTTTATATCTAGCTTATCTTGCCAATAATGCATCGTTGACACCCGTTCCCCTAGACAAGAGTTGCACATTGCATTCCCAAATGGAGATGTTATGAGGGTGGACTCTGTATGCAGATCTGCCTGATTAACATGGGGGATAGAGATTGAAGGCTGATCTAATCGTCCTTCCACTAAAGTCCTTTGATGTTATCCTTGGGATGGACTGGTTGGCCTCCTATCATGCTTCAGTAGACTGTTTCAGGAAAATGGTGATCTTCAAAATCCCTAATCAGCCTGAATTCAGTTTTACTGGAAGCCAGGAACACCTGGCCTCAGTGTTTGTATCAGCACTACAGGCTGCCAAATATTTGAAGAAAGGTGGCCAAGGGTTTCTTGCTGTGGTCAAGGACCTTCAGCAGGAAGAGGTCAAGTTGGAGGATATTCCAGTGGCTATGGAGTTTCCTGATGTCTTCCCGGATGATTTGACCGAATTGCCTCCAGACCGGGAATTGAGTTCACCATTGATTTGGTCCCTGGCACTGGACCTATATCCAAGGCCCCTTATCGTATGGCCCCAGCTGAGCTAAAAGAGTTGAAGAGCCAATTGCAGGAGCTCCTAGACGGGGATTTATCAGACCGAGTGTCTCTCCTTGGGGTGCTCCAGTATTATTTGTCAAAAAGAAAGATGGAAGTCTTCGGCTCTGCATTGATTACCGAGAAATCAATAAGGTAACAGTGCGGAACAAGTATCCTTGCCGAGGATTGATGATCTATTTGATCAACTCCAAGGAGCTCGGGTATTCTCGAAGATTGATCTTCGGTCAGGATACCATCAACTCAAGGTCAAGGCTGGAGATGTGCCTAAGACAGCATTCAGGACTAGGTATGGCCACTACGAGTTCTTGGTGATGCCGTTTGGGTTAACTAATGCCCCGGCAGCATTCATGGACTTGATGAACAGAATCTTTAAGCCATACTTGGACCAGTTTGTGGTGGTGTTCATTGATGACATCCTGGTGTATTCTAAAAGCCAGGAGGAGCATATGGACCACCTGAAGATTGTTCTGCAAACTCTTCGGGAGAAAAAGCTTTATGCCAAGTTGCAGAAGTGTGACTTCTGGTTGAGCCAAGTATCATTCTTGGGTCATATAATATCTAAAAATGGCATAACTGTGGACCCAAAGAAGATTGAGGCAGTTGTAAACTGGAGTCGACCTTCCAATGTATCTGAAGTCAGAAGCTTCGTGGGGCTGGCTGGATATTATCGCAGATTCGTGGAGGGCTTTCTCGCATTGCTCTACCCCTGACTCGCTTGACCCAAAAGCAAGCGAAGTTTGACTGGACTGAGAGAAGTTTCCAGGAGCTGAAACAACGCCTAGTGTCAGCCCCCGTCCTTACCCTTCCGTCAGGATCTGGAGGATTCACTCTATACACGGATGCTTCTCGGAAGGGATTGGGATGTGTTCTGATGCAAAATGAGAAGGTGATAGCTTATGCCTCCAGACAGCTAAAGCCATACGAGCAAAATTATCCTACTCATGACCTGGAGTTGGCCGCCGTGATTTTTGCCTTAAATATTTGGCGGCATTATCTATATGGAGACACTACAAGAAAATACAGAAATAGCGACGTCAATTTAGCGACGCATTTTTGTGTCACTAAATTGTGACCAAATTACGACAACTCAACGAGAAAAACAAACAGCGACGTCATTAGCAACGCAAAAAAAATGCGTCGCTAAATAGCGATGCAAAAACCCAGAAAATTAAAAAATCGTTAATATAGCGACACAATGATTGCGTCGCTATTTAGCGATGCATATACCAAAAAAATTAAAAAATTTTAATTTAATTTAGCGACACTAATAATGCGTCGCTATATAGCGACGCATTAGCGACGTAAAAACCCAAAAAATAAAAAAATTGTTAATATAGCGACGCAATAATTGCATCGCTATTTAGCGATGCATTAGCGACGCATATACCAAAAAAAATTAAAAAATTAAAATTTTAATTTAGCGATGCTAATAATGCGTCGCTACTTAGCGATGCAATATTTGCATCGCTAAATAGTGATGCATTAGCGACGTAAAAACCTAGAAAATTAAAAAAAATCGTTAATATAGCGACGCAATGATTGCGTCCCTATTTAGCGACGCATTAGCGATGCATATACCAAAAAAAATTTAATTTTAATTTAGCGATGCATTAGCGATGCAAAAACCTAAAAAATTAAAAAAAATTATTAATATAACGACGCAATGATTGCGTCGCTATTTAGTGACGCATTAGCGACGCATATACCTAAAAATTTTTAAAAATTTTATTTTAAATTTAGCGACGCTAATAATGCATCTTTATATAGCGATGCAATATTTTCGTCGCTAAATAACGATGCATTAGCAAGGCAAAAACCCAAAATATTAATAAAAATCTTAAATATAGCGACTCAATCATTGCGTTGCTATTTAGCGATGCATTAGCGACGCATATAACAAAAAATTAAAAAATTTAATTTTTAATTTAGCGACGCATTAGCGACGTAAAAACTCAAAAAATAAAAATAATCGTTAAAATAGCGATGCAATGATTGCGTCGCTATTTAGCAACGCATATACCAAAAAAAATTTAAAAATTTTAATTTTTAATTTAGCGATGCATTAACGACGCAAAAACCTAAAAATTTTTTAAAAAAATTCTTAAATATAGCAACGCAATGATTGCATTGCTATTTAGCGACGCATTAGCGATGCATATACCAAAAAAATTTAAAAAATTAATTTTTAATTTAGCGACGCTAATAATGCATCGCTATTTAGCGATGCATATATCCAACCGTCGGATCATCTTCGATCGGATTGATCGCAATGGTCCGATCGATCATCGCCGATCGGGATCATGGCTTTGATCGATCGCAACCGTTGGATATCATCGCCGATCGGATGGATCGCAACCGTCGGATCGATCATCGCTGATCGGGATCATGCCTTGGATCGATCGCAACCATTGGATCATCGCTGATCGGATGGATCGCAACGGTCAGATCGATCATCGTCGATCGGGATCATGGCTTGGATCAATCGCAACCATTGGATCATCGCCATTCGGATGGATTGCAATGGTTTTTTTCGATCATCGCCGATTGGGATCATAGCTTGGATCGATTGCAATCGTCGGATCATCGCCGATCGGATGGATCGCAACGGTCAGATCAATCATCGCCGATCGGGATCATGGCTTCGATCGATCACAACCATTAGATTTCGTCGCCGATCGGATGGATCGCAACCATCGGATCGATCATCGCCGATCGGGATCATGCCTTGGATCGATCGCAACCGTCGGATCGTTGTCGATCAGATTGATCGCAATGGTCGGATCGATCATCACCGATCGGGATCATGGATTGGATCGATCCCAACCATCGGATATCATCGTCGATTGGATGGATCAAAATTGTCGGATCATCGCCGATCGGATGGATTGCAATGGTTTTTTTCGAACATCGCCGATCGGGATCATGGCTTGGATCATCGCAACCGTTGGATCGTCACCGATCGGATGGATTGCAATGATTTTTTTTCGATCATCGCCGATCGAGATCATAGCTTGGATCGATCGCAACCATCGGATATCGTTGCTGATCGGATGGATTGCAACCGTCAGATCAATCATCACCGATCGAATTGGTGGCAACGGTCTGATCGATCATCGCCGATCGGGATCATGGCTTGGATCGATCGCAACCATCGGATATTGTTGCCGATTGGATGGATTGCAACGGTCCGATCGGTCATCGCCGATCAGGATTATGGCTTGGATCGATCGCAACCATTGGATATTGTCACTGATCGGAAGGATTGCAACGGTCCGATCGATCATCGCCGATTGGGATCATAGCTTAGATCGATCGCAACCGTTGGATATCGTCGCCGCTTAGATGGATTGCAACCGTCGAATCGATCATCGCCGATCGGGATCATGGCTTGGATCGATCGCAACTGTCAAATCATCGTCGATCGGATGGATTGCAATGGTCCGATTTATCATCGCCAATCAGGATCATGGCTTGGATCGATTACAACCGTTGAATCATCGTCGATCGGATGGATTGCAATGGTCCGATCGATCATCGCCGATCGGGATTATGGCTTTGATCGATTGCAACCATCGGATATCATCACCGATCGGATGGATCGCAATCGTCGGATCGATCATCGCCGATCGGGATCATGGCTTGGATCGATCGCAACCGTCGGATCGTTGCCGATCAGATGGATTGCAACGGTCCGATCGATCATTGCCGATCGGGATCATAGCTTGGATCGATCGCAACCGTCGGATCATCTCCGATCGGATGGATTTCAATGGTCCGATCGATCATCGCCGATCGGGATCATGGCTTGGATCAATCGCAAACGTCGGATATCATCGCTGATTGGATGGATCGCAACCGTCGGATCGATCATCGCCGATCAGGATCATGGCTTTGATCGATCGCAACCGTCGGATATCATCGACGATCTGATGGATCGCAACTGTCGGATCGATCATCACCGATCGGGATCGTGGCTTGGATTGATCGCAACCATCGGATCATCGCCGATCGGATTGATCGCAATGGTCTGATCGATCATCGCCGATCGAGATCATGGCTTGGATCGATCGCAATCGTCGGATCAAAATTTAGAAATTCATTAATTCTGCGATGCAGTTAGTTGCGTCGCTATTTAGCAACTAATTAGCGACGCATATCACTATATAATATTATATATAATAAAATTTAGCGACTAATTAGCGACGCATATCACTATATAATATTATATATAATAAACTAAATAGTTACTAAATGAAAATAAATTATCATTATAAAATTTTTAATTTTAGCGACGCAATATTGCGTCGCTATACAACGACGCATTGAATTGCGTCGCTATACAACGACGCATTGAATTGCGTCACTATACAGCGACGCATTTGAGTGCATCGCAAATTTTCGGCCAAGGTGGGGTTAGGCGCCATTTTAGCGACGCAATCAGCGATGCAATTTTTGCATCGCTGATTAGTGACGGAATAGCGACCCAATTTTGCGTCGCTAATCCTAACCCATTAAATACCCCCCTTCTTCTTCCTCACAACTCACCCCCGACAACTGGCCTCCTCCTCCCTCTTCCCCACCTCCGATGGCACATCGGCGGCTCTCCGGACCGAACCACCTTGCCGGCGACCCCTCGGGTAAATGCCCCCTCCCTCCCTCCCTCCCCTCCCCCCCATCTCCCCCATTACCTCCCCCCCCCCCCCCCGCGCGCCCCTCCCATTGCCGGCCATGACTACGGCTGTAGCTGTCATCTCCGGCCATGGCCGTGGTCAGCAACGCGGTGGCCTGGCCACGGTGGCCAGGCCTCCGTTAAAAGAAAAAAAGGAGGGGTGGGTTTTTTCCCCACCCTTCCCGTTTCGACCACAGCCAGGCCACCGTTAAAAAAAAAACAGGGGGTGGAGTTTTTTCCCCACCACCCCCTCCCCCCCAGCGCCCCCCACCCCCAGCACCTCCTGTTGCCGGCCACGGTGGTCAGGCCACCCATTAAAAAAAAGGGGTGGGGTTTTTCCCCACCCTCCCGTTTCCGGCCATGGTCGTGGAAAAAAAAATAGGGGAGTGGGGTTTTTTCCCCACCCCTTCCGTTTTCGGCCACGGTGGCCAGGCCACCGTTTAAAAAAAAAAGGGGGTAGGGTTTTTTCCCCACCCCTCCCGTTTCTGGCCACGGCCATGGCTTAGCCACGGTGGCCAAGCCACCGGTAAAAAAAAAGGGATTTTTTTCCCCACCCCCTCCCATGAAAAATATATATATATATATATATATATATATATAATATATATATGGGTTCCCCCCTTTCTTGTCGTAGCAGTGTCCGTTGTCGCCGCGCACAGCCTTGGCCGCGTGGCTACCGTCCGCAGCTTGGCCATGGTGGCCGATCCACGGGCAAGATAAAAAAATAATTTCGAACCCTCATAGAAGTCCCATTCGGCTATTTTTTAATTAATACAAAAAATTTATTATAAATTAATATTTTATAATATTACAAAATATTTTGCATAACTAATTTTACTGATTAAATTAAATAATTATATTATAAAAAATATTACTAGTAGTTGTTTTGATATTATATTCTTAATAATTTATTCGATCATATTATTATCACTTAAATTTAGAGAACCTCTATAGTAATATCATTGTATATAATAATATATTACAATAAATTAGAATACACTATAGTATTATATAATATTTTATAAAAATTATATTATGTGATATTATAATATTAGATATAATGATTTTATAATATCATTATATTGAATTTTGTGTTTGATGAATTTTAAAATAATATGAGGGTTCTAATTATTGTAATTATATTGTGATGATGAGGGTTCTAATTTTAAAATAACGGGCAGGCGGGCATGGCCTGGCCACATGGCCAGGGCTCCCGGCCACGTGGCCATTCGGCCACATGGCCAGCCCGCCCTGTTATGTCTTGATTATTTACATTCTGCGATGCATTAGATTAATATTTATAAGTTTATTATTATTTATTTCTTTATAGCTGTTTATGCAATAATAATTTGTGCATTTGTAGTTATTTACAATTGTTATGTCTTGATTATTTACATTCTGCTTCAAATTGAATGATGCATTAAATTATGTAATGCTAGAATGAAAGTCTTGTTGTAGTTCTATTAATTTTCAGCACCGAATTAGTAGTTTCAATGATTTATATTTTAGTCTTCACATACATTTATATTGGACATAATAATCTTAAGAAGTCAGTGACTATATATTGACCACTATTCCTATATGTATAATTGATAAGAATTTATGAATAACAAGCATAAGTTCGATTGTCTTTGGATTTCCATATTATTTCTCACAGCACTATAACCTTTAGACCCATTTGAGAATTTGTAAGACTTAGTCTTGCAAATTCTCAAATTATCCTAGTGGACAGTTTGAGAATATTTTTTGCGATATGTTAGTCTGCTATTAATCATCGTTGGTTGAGATTGCGGTTTGTATTTCCTCATACGTTCTCCTAGTGTGGCATATATGCCACACATTTAGGAGAACATATGGAAAATGCTGCTGAAATTTCAACGTAAACGATCGATGATAATTAATAGCAGAATAACATATCACAAAAAATATTCTTGAATGGGATAGGGCCTTACCTTTTAGATATAGAGTGAAGGTGAATTAATTTAGGACACTTGATTGCTTGTGAAGTCTCATGATTGAACGGACCCCAATGCGGCCCAGCCCTAACCCAAGCCCTAGCATTAGCCTAGCATGAACCTGTGCCTCGGTCCTTGCTAGCACGATAAGGATCATAGCCGTGGCCCTAGCCTTGCAGGTAGGGACCTTAGTTGTGTAAAAGAAAATTGGTTTAGTTATAAATGATTTAAATAGTTGTTATTTACCTTAGTTGTGTAAAAGAAATAATTTAGTTATATATTTACTAATGCTAATATAGTTTTATATTGTGGTTTCCTTTAATGGTTTACCAGAAATTGTATAAGTCGGTCAAAAATGAGCAGGGCTCGCTCGTGGATGTATGCAAGGATAAAAGATGGCTTGCTTAATCCAGATTTTCTGAATGGATTGGAAGAATTTATCGCATTTGCATGTAGCCAACCTGAATGGATGGATGGGCCTAGGATTAGGTGCCCATGCAACTTCCACATGTGTCAGAATAAAGCCTACAGAGATGTTGAAACTGTTAAGGTGCATTTGTGTAAAAAGGGGTTTGTTCCTGAATACGATGTTTGGTACTGTCATGGTGAACCAGAGGAAATTCAGCAGCTGTTACAAGCCAACAAGTGTCAATTCCCGTAGATGAACCATTTGTGAATTTAAACACATATGAAGAAATGGTGATGAATGCATCGGGTAATGAATTCAATCAGAATACATTTATGGAAGAACCAAATCCAGATGCACAGCAATTTTATGATATGTTGCGTGCTGCAAATCAAGAATTGTATCCTGGTTGTGAGGGTCATTCCCAATTGTCTATGGCTGCTCGGATGTTGAATATTAAGGCAGAACATCGATTATCAGAAAAGGCGTTCAATTCTGTAGCTGGGTTAATCAAGGAAATTTTGCCAAATGATAATGTTGTAGCAGACAGTTTTTACTCAACGAAGAAGTTGTTGCGTGGGCTTGGGCTCCCAGTTAATAAGATCGATTGTTGCTTGAACAATTGTATGATATATTGGGGTGAAGACTCAGAGCTGAGATGTGTAAGATTTGTGGGCAATCGAGGTACAAAAATGGCGAAGGGGGAGCTAGTACAAGTAGGAGGAAAAGTGTGCCTTACAAGAGGATGCATTACTTTCCTCTTACTCCACGCCTGCAGAGATTATACAGATCTGAGGCTACAACTGCTGATATGAGATGGCATGCCGAACATGAATCTAAAGAGGATGAAATGCGCATCCATCAGATTCAAAAGCTTGGAAGCATTTCAATGAAAATCATCTGATTTCGCTGAAGATATAAGGAATGTGAGATTAGGTCTTTGTACCGATGGCTTCCAACCATTTGGTCAAGCGGGGCAACAGTATTCATGTTGGCCTGTGATACTGACTGTATATAACCTTCCTCCATGGAAGTGCATGAAAGATACTGCAATGTTTTTGACAGTTTTGGTTCCAGGACCATCAAATCCAAAGGAAAAGATTGATGTCTTCCTGCAACCGTTGGTGGCCGAATTGAAAATATTGTGGGAAACAGGAGTCATAGCCTACGACATTTCTATGAAACAAAATTTCATCATGAGAGCTGCTTTGATGTGGACAATAAGTGACTTTCCGGCATATGCAATGTTGTCTGGTTGGAGCACTGCTGGACGTCTGGCATGCCCTCATTGCATGTATGATTCAGATGCATTTACATTGCAAAGAGTGGTAAGCAGTCATGGTTTGATAATCATAGGAAGTTCTTGCCTCAAATCATCCTTACAGGCGTAACTTGATCGCCTTCCGGAAGAACAAAGCAGTCACAAAATTCGCCAAACCGGTTAGGTCCAGCATGGATATATTTGATACTATAGAGCATTTGGGGTTGAGGTATGCTTGGGAACCAGATGCAGATAGAATAAATGGCCGTATATGTAAAGAACATAACTGGAAGAAGCGGAGTATATTTTGGGATTTGCCGTATTGGAGCACAAATCTCATCCGGCACAACTTGGATGTTATGCATATCGAGAAAAATTTCTTTGATAATATATTTAACACGGTGCTAAACATCCCGGGAAAAACCAAAGACACTGCAAAGTCAAGAGAAGAACTTAATCAGTATTGCAGAAGAGGTGATTTGAGGAGGAGTGCCGACGGACCTATCCTAAAGCCTGTTACACTCTTGACAGAAATTCACGAGAAGTTTTATGTAACTGGGTTAGAGGGTTAAAATTTCCAGATGGTTATGCTTCAAATATCGATAGGTGTGTGGACATGCATAAGCTCAAGTTGTTCGGCATGAAGAGTCACGACTGACATATTTTCATGCAACGATTATTGCCTATAGCTTTTCGTGAGTTGCTTCCGCATCATGTCTGGAAGGCATTGACAGAGCTCAGCTTGTTCTTCAAGGAGTTATCTGCCGCAGTCATTACTTCTGCATCCATGGCAAGGCTTGAGGAGGAAATTTCAATTATTTTATGCAAGCTGGAGCGAATATTTCCTCCCTATTTTTTGACTCAATGGAGCATTTACCGGTTCACTTGCCATACAAAGCGAGCATAGCTGGTCCCGTGCAGTATCGCTGGATGTATCCTTTCGAGAGGTAAATATATACATCAGTAAGACATGTTGACATTTCAAATATTATTTCATTATGAGAAAATTGGTTTATTTTTTTTCTCACCTTTACATATAGGTACCTTAAGAAGTTAAAAAATAATGTGCATAATAAGGCAAGGGTTGAAGGTTCTATATGCAATGCACACTTGGTCGAAGAAGTTTCAGCTTTTGCCTCGCATTACTTTGAGGGTCACGTCCGCATGAGGAGCCAAAATCTTGGTCGTAACGATGACGTATGTGTGGACGAAGGAGAACCTAATGATGGTAGAATATCAGTTTTTAAAGGTATCGGCCATTCATTTGGGGGCAGAAGTCAAGAAATCTTAGCGATATGGAGTATAATGCAGCACATTATTACATCCTAATGAACTGTAGAGAAGTCGATCCATACATTGAGTAAGTATATACTTCAATGCTTAATTGGAACTTCTAATTTAAATTGCAATATACCATAATATTTAATTGCTAACAGAAGTTTTAATGTTATCATCCTATAAGGATGTATTGTGATAGACAACGACAGATGAATCCCGACATCAGTCAAGTTACCATTGGGCAGAAGTTAGAAACGAAGTTCGCTTACTGGTTTTATGAATTTGTGAGTAGTATCACTCAATCAATTTCAATAATGGCTTTTATTTTTCAAATTGGTTGTGAATAGCTTATTAATTTATAGGTAAACGGTCCATGGTCCACAACCGACAATATTTTCATTAAATATCTTGCAATGGCCATTGAAGACCGTAACAACCTCTACTGGCTATTTTGTTAATGGGTACAAATTTTAGATTGAACGACTAGTAGTTTAAAGAAGCACGCAGAACTGGGGCATGTGTGTTAAAGGAGAAAGTGTTGGAGCAAATATGCAGGATTATTACGGAAAGTTAGTAGAGGTGGTTGAAGTTGAATATCCCGATTGGCCTATGAAACAAACCATATTGTTTCATTGCGATTGGTTCGATCCGATAGTTCCTGTGGGCAAAAGGGTTCATAACGACTACAATCTAGTTGAAGTGAACCATTGACGAAGATTACAGAAATATGAACCATTCATCCTTGCATCCCAAGCTCAGCAAGTGTTTTACTGCGGATATCCAAATTTGCGCAACGATAAGCGAGATTGGTGGGTTGTTTCTAAAATCGTCCCACGTTCAACAATCGTATTAGACGAGAGTTCATCAAGTCAATCAGTCGAGTGCCCTGCATTTTAAGAGGATGAGATGGAAATGCATGCAATTGAGGATGACACAAGGGCTCCTGAAACATCACTTAGAGATCCAAATGGTGATGTCCAAAAAATTGAGGATGCAAATGTTCGATTTCCTTCCGATGATAATGAAACTAAATCGCAGTTCGATACGGCATCGGATGTTGAACCAACATTTCACGAAACAAATGACACCGATTAAACATAGAAGTATTTTCAAATTCAATTTATTTTTATAAATGTTAAATTTTTACATGTTCAATCATTAATCATAATTACATTGCATGAATCTTTAGTATTTTCAGTATGATGGGCCGAGGTAGATCTACTGCCGACAGATGGAGTGAGCAGGGACGTAGCCCTACCGCATCAGATCCCATAAGCTTTGGAGATGGAGAGTTTGGATCTCCACACATCACACAGCCTTTGATCTCTCCAGCTATCGGCGGTGATCCTGCATTATTATCCTCCAGCCGATCGGCACATACCTCCGAGAGTTCTTCCACCATCGGCCGCATCGTACTTGGACTGGATGCTCATGGGCTGTAAGTATATACTAATTGTAAATATATGTTTATGTTTTTAAGTCAATTACTTATAAACAAGCATTTTTTAAACAGATTTATTGAGCAGCATCATGTATCGAGCCGAATCAGCTTCATATTTCAGAGGCGTGCTGATCCAGTGGCTACGATTGGCGCCATGTATCTGCAGCCACGAGGGAGTTTTATTTTTCAGAGTTTCAAGTAAACTTATTAAATATAATTTATCACTGATATAAAATTTTTTAGTCTTAATAAATTCTGAAACTAAATGTTTATTTCAATGCAAAAAAAGTATATATGGGACCCTGCCATTCATGATGCCATTAGGGCAGCATAGGATGCTTTTACGGCACGCCGATACTCCGACATGCTTCATCGTTTGAGGGCATCGGGTGAGCATCCTACACATGTGTCGGAGGGTATTTGGCACGAGTGGTAGTAGGTGTGGCAGTCTGATGACTGGCGCAGAAAGTCCGCATCAGCCAGCACGAACCGCCAATCCAAAAGGGGCGGTCCTGGCACGGGTCTCTCCCGCCACACTACGGGGTCCATTTCGATTTAGAAGCACAGATGTCGTATGATAAGAAAATATAAATAATTTAATTACTAATTTAGTTATTTATAAATACTTACATTTATATCATTTTTTTTTGTTGTAGTCTGAGCAGGAGGACAGAGATCCTGGTGAGTTTCGTCTATTTAGGGTGACGCACACCAGGAGGGACAGTTCCTGGGTCGATACACGATCACGGAAGGTTGCGGTAAGAAATTAGCTTTTATTATATTTGTTTAATTTTTAAAATTTTATTTATGGAAATTTATTGATTCATTTATTGTTGATTTTATAATTCAAAGGCACGAGTCGAGGAGCTTCAGTCCGAGGCATCGCAGGTTGACTCCACTGATGGGAGACCGCCCGTCGAACTCTCACTAGAGGAGAGTCGACATATATTTTTGGAGGTTGTTGGTGCCCAGCCATGAGACCGCAGGGTCTATGGTCTGGGCACTAGAGCTTCTGGATATTTTCCCCATTAGGCATTCAGTTTGCGCTATTCTGGCGATATTACTGCCGAGCGTTTAGACAACATTTGAAGATCTATTACGGAGGAGGTTTGGCAGGAGGTTCGACAGATATTCGGCAGGAGATTCAGCAGGAGTTCAACCCTTCAGCAGGGCTTGCAGACATGAGAGAGCAGATGTATGCAGGATTTGGTTAGCCGCATGTCGCAGGGTTTTCAGCCACCACATGATCATGATAGTTCAGATTCTTGATATATTTTTTCTTCACTTTTTATGTTTTGTACATGAAAACTTCAAAATTTTAATATATTAATTATTTTTAAAAATTTAATGATGAATGTTTCGATCAATATAGTGTTTCAATCAATATTTAAATGTAATGAATTGTATTAACTGTTTTAATTTTTTACATTTATATTTTTTTTTAAAAAAATTTTAATTAGCGATGCATTAGCGACTGAAATTGCATCGCTAATATTTCTAAAATATTATTATTAAATATTGCATCGCAAGGACCTGGAGCGCAATATTGCAACGCAATCACATGCGTTGCAATATTGTCCTGGAGTCGCAATATTGTGACGCAATCACATGCGTCGCAATATTGCGACGCATTCAATTGCATCGCATATTACGATGCAATTTTTTTGCATCGCTGGGCGTCACTATTTAGCGACGCAATTACGATAAAATTTATTCTGTAATGAGAATTGCAGCGATGCCATAATTGCATCGCTAATGCATCGCTAAAGCCAGTTTAGCGATGCATTAGTGATGCATTTTGGCGTCGCTAAAACTAATGTTTGTTGTAGTGAGAGGCATGTGATGTGTATACAGACCACAAAAGTCTGAAATACATCTTCGCTCAGAAGGAGTTAAACTTGAGGCAAAGGAGGTGGATGGAGCTACTAAAAGATTATGACCTGAACCTGCACTATCACCCAGGGAAGGCCAATGTGGTAGCTGATGCCTTGAGTAGGAAGTCCTCCTCGGAGTTAGCTTCTATGATCACTCTCAGCCTCACATCCAGAGGGATCTTGAGAAGCTGGAGGTTGGATTGCGAGTACACGGTCCGATGGCTTGTAGCAGCACTTGTACTCCAACCAACTCTGTTAGACAGGATCAAGTCCTCCCAGAAAGAAGACTTGGACCTAAAAGATTAAAGAAGCTGTGAAGTCAGGGGTTCAAAATGAATTTGCTATAATGGAGGATGGATCCCTGAGATTTGATGACAGGCTCTGTGTGCCAAATGTGGAGGAACTAAGAGCAGAGATTCTGGGGAGGCCCACTATTCTCCTTACAGTGCACCCAGGAGGTACCAAGATGTACAAGACCTAAAAGAAAACTTTTGGTGGAAGGAATGAAAAGAGAGATTGCTCAGTATGTAGCCAAATGTTTGGTATGTCAGCAAGTGAAGGCTGAGCATCAAAGGCCTGCGGGACCCCTTCAATCTCTGATGATTCCACAATGGAAATGGGAGAAGATCACTATGGACTTCGTGACTGGTCTGCCTAAGACCCCAGGAGCAATGATGCGGTATGGGTCATTGTAGACAGATTGACGAAGTCAGCCCATTTCCTGCCATTCAGGTTGGGATCTCCAGTGAGAGATTGGCCAACATGTATATTGAGCAAATTGTGAGGCTTCATGGTATTCCCGTATCTATTGTATCAGATCGGGATACTAGGTTTGTGTCCCAATTCTGGAAGAGTCTTCATAGAGCTCTGGGGACCAAATTGAACTTCAGCACAGCCTTTCATCCCCAGACAGATGGGCAGTCTGAGAGAACCATACAGACCCTGGAGGACATGTTGCGAGCCTGTGTGATGGACTTGGGTGGTGCTTGGGACAACCACTTATCTTTAGTGGAATTTGCTTACAATAATAGCTACCAAGCCAGTATCCAGATGGCTCCATTTGAGGCCTTGTATGGTAGAAATGCAGATCTCCCTTATGTTGGGATGATGTGGGGAGAGAAAATTGTTGGGCCCTGAGCTGATTCGGCAGACAGTAGAGAAGGTGCAACTGATCAAGGGACGACTCCGCACAGCTCAGAGCCGACAGAAGAGCTATGCTGATGTGAGAAGAAGGGAGCTAGAATTTTAATTGGAGATCATGTCTTTCTGAAGATATCACCAACCAAAAATGTGATGAGATTTGGGATTAGAGGTAACTGAGTCCACGATACATTGGGCCATTTGAGATTCTGAGCAAAGTAGGGGAGGTAGCTTATAGCCTGGCATTACCTCCGGCACTCTCTGGGGTACACAATGTATTTCATGTATCTATGTTGAGAAAGTATTTCTGACCCCAGCCATGTGATACAGTTTGAGCCCATGCAGTTAAGGAATGATCTGACATATGAAGAGCATCCTGTGCGTATTGTGGACCGCAAGGATCAAGTTTTAAGACGGCGTAGCATTCCCTATGTCAAGGTTCAGTGGAGTAACCATTCTGAGAGGGAAGCTACTTGGGAGCTTGAGGAGGAAATTGAAAAAGAATATCCTCAATTGTTTGTAACTTAGTATATGTAAATGAAAGAGATTTTCTTATGATCAAACTTTGAATTCTAAATGTGCATCAATTTTGATGCCGAAATTTTTATAAGGAGGGGAGAATGTAACTCCCCACGTGAAACAAATGGAAAGAAGGGAGGAGAAGGAAGCCATGGCACGATGGTGGCGGCGTGCCGCCTCTTCCTTCTCCACCCCCCTTCTTGCCAGCATAAATGGGGAGGGAGAGGAGAGTCTCCTCCCTCCACCTATCACCATCAGCGAGCACAGGTAATCCCCCCCTTCTTTCATAGCTTCATCAAAGGTAACAGTGAGAGTGACACAGAGAGAGAACGGGAGGAGTTCCTCCCGTTACCGTGCTCGGCTGCTCGAGGCGGCTGGAGGAGGGAGGGAGAAGGAGAGTCCGACCACTCGAGGCGGCCGGAGTGAAGCAAGGGAGGGCCGCCCAAGAGGGAGAAGGAGAGTCTGGCCACTTGAGGCGGCCGGAGTGAAGCAAGGGAGGCTGCTGGGCGACCCTCCCTTCATCGCGGAAGCAAGCTGCTCCGCGGCTTGGTTCAGGCCCGGTAGAGTGCACGCAGGCTCACCGGGCCTGGGCGGCGGCCGGTGGCCTCCACCGACGGGGGGCAAGCATCCGGTGGAGGTCAGACCAGCCGTGGTGGCCAGCCATGCCACTGGCACGATTCTTGCCATGGGGAAATGAGAGAGAGAGAGAGAGAGATTGAGGGAGTGAGAGAAAGGGGTGGGCTCGGCCACAGCGGCGACCGGCTCCAGGCCGGTCGTCGGCGACCGAGCCACCCCAGGGGGAGGCCGGCGATGGCCCTGGCTGCCGGCACCAGTTCTCCCCTGTTTCAGGTGAAACAGGGAAGGCGGGGAGAAGATGGAGCCGCGGGCCAACTGGGCCGTCCCACTTTGGGCCCTGTTGGGCCGACTTTGAGCCATCTTTGGGCCCCGTATTGGGTTGGGAATGGAGAAATAAAAATATGTTCCGAATCCGTATTGATCCTAGTTTCTTGGGGTATTTTTATTTTCCCATTTGGGCTTATATATTCGGAGATATTCAAGCCCCAAGTTGGCCCCGAAATTAAACTGGGTAGAGTTTAAAAGCTATTTTGATATGCTAATTTGGAGACTAAAAATTGAAAAATTGATGTTGTAGGTACCCAGGTGCTTAAATAGTCGAATTACATTTTGGATTAGCGCCAGAAGGTAAGTAAGCCATTTATCATAATTTTCATAAATTATTAAAATATAAAAATTATGTATTTAAATGCTATATTGATATATATTGCATTATTTAAAAAATAAGAAAATGGATTGGTACGCTTATTTGCAAATGAGTATTTACTATGATTAGTTTTTTATTTATTATATTTTACAAATAATTTGGTACCTATGCGGACAACTGATCAATTAGCATGACCTTTGAAATTGCTAAAGGTTTTATAAATATACATGTATATTTGACATGTTTAAATCACTGTAATTATGAAAAGTATCTGGATTATATTTTTGCAACAATACATGCTATTTGGCAAATATGACATGAAAATGATACTTTGTATATATGATAATATGTCCCACCATGGTCCGCTATGATATGATATGATGTGATATGTTGCATGACTCACTTGACTCCGAAACCCACCTCCATAGGGAAAATATATGGAGGACACACACTCATGAGGTGTGCTGTGACAGGATATGGCAATATTATGCCACATGACTTCGGGACCCGCCTTCATAGGGGAATATGTGGAGGACACACACTCTCGGGTGTGCTATAGCCGGATAAGGCAGGATGTGAGTTCATGACGCTGGTTCCAAGACCCTGACTCCTAGGGGATATTTATAGAGGATACACCCAAGGGGGATGTTCTGTTTACATAGTGTGTGGCCATGAAACATTGGTATAAAAATAGCTTTTTACATGCTATTTATAGTGATACAGTGGTTTTATTCTGAAATTGTATATTCTTGATGCTATATAGCAATTGCTTCCAAAATTATTTGAGCATATGATGCATGTTTTATGGTAAAATATATTTGAAATATGGAAGCTTGGCAGATGTTTATTATGAAAAATTTGAGTTGATAAAAGCTTGAAGTAATTACATTATATATAGTTGGCTTACTTATTGAGTGTGAGCTTATTTAATCTCACAATGTTTTTCAGAGCCACAGAACTGAAGATGGGGATATGGTGTAGTTGGAGCAGTTATCAGAGTAATTAGATCCGTTACTTTGTTGTAACCCCATTGAATTATGTATTTTGGCATGTAGCCTAAAACATATGATTATGGTTTGTATTAAGAACACTTGAATTTGAATGATATATAGTTATTACTCCTCCTTGCATTAAGTGTTAGCGGGTTGCCACCCCTAGATCCAGTATGGGTCTGGGGCGTGATAGAAGCGTCGCTAAATGCATTGCTATTTTATCTTTTTCTTGCAGTGAACGCTTACTCAGGCGAAGGTGCTCGGTTACTCGATAGAAAATAAATGTTTAGACTTGCTTTTATATATATATATAATTTTTTATCAAACAGGTAGCTCTTTCCTTAAATTCAAGATTCTCATTTGAGTGTATATCAATTACCAATTTTTAGTAATAATTGAATCTCCAATTGACCTTACAACTAATACCTAGTTTATCTTGTCAGTGTGCATGTGCAATGGAAGTGCTAATAGCCTTTAGATGATATAAGTAGGTTACTAAAAGTCTGACCAGCTAGTCTCCTCCTGGCTCGCTAATTTGCTTTCCATCTTGGTTCATGCGATTTCTAGGTCAAGCTCTTTGTCACTAAGATTAATTGGATCATAAACAGTATTCTGAACATAACTTGAGTCGCTCATTTAATGTGTATTAGTAAGATTGAAAATATTAAGATCAATTGACATATTTCCAAATGAAAGTTTTATTAATCCATTTTAGTAATTAATTAGGGCATTAGTTATGGCCAAAAATGATCTATCTAATATCATTAGAATGTGTCTCTTAGGATTCGTCACCGGTTCTAAAATCACAAAGTCCATCGGATAGATAAAGTCACCAACTTAATCAACACATCCTCTACTATTCCCTTGGGTACTTTCAAAGAACGATATGCTAGTTGTATGATCATTTCCGTAGGCTTTAGTTCTCCTAACCCTAGTTGCTTATATACAAAGTATGACAATATATTAACACTCGCCCATAAGTTTAATAAAGCCCTGTTTATGAGTGTGTTATCCATAATGCATGAAATAGTGGATGACCCTGGATCTTTGTATTTCACTAGCATATGGTTTGACAGGTAAAAGCTCACAATGGTTGCCAAAAAGGCTCTCTTGGATGCATTGGTGGTCTTCTTTTTTGTACATAAATTCTTAAGGAATTTGGCATAGGCTAGGATCTGTTGGATCATGTTCAGTAAGGGGATGTTCACTTTAACTTGCTTAAAGACCTCCAAAATCTTATCAAATTGGGCTGAATTTTTGTTGGGCTTAAGTCTATTTGTGAATAGTGCTACAATCTTAATTTTTTGTTTATCTTCTTCTAGCATAGGCTCAGCTGGTGGGTTGGGCATTATATCAGACTCTAATGCCTCAGGTGTTTCAGGATGATCAAGCTCAATAAGTTGTTTAAGTGGTGGGACTCCTAATTCTTCTTCTTCGTATGTACCCACTTGATTATCTATTTGTTTTTCAGATCTTAATGTATGAATAATACTTAGTTGATTAATCTGGGCTCCTTGATTTGATCCTTAGGTGTTTAGGTTCCTAGGGTTAGCTGTTGGGCCCATGGCCCATTTATTCAGTCCATTAGGGCTAAAAGGGAGCACCTCTCTATATCACATATACCTTTTCTTTTATTCTCTTTTGGTTTTTAGGTGGTTAGCCGCCAGGTAAGAAAAAAAAAAGTGCCGTGAAAAATTGTGAAGGAGGAGATTTTCTGGGAGGACTTCCTAGAAATTCGTGAGATATTTCTCACGCTTCCAGATCACGTCCAAACGATGTTTTCGTAGGAGAAGACGTGCATTTCCATGGGAGCTTTGGGAGCGCAGCGGAGCATCATCCTTCTTCTGAGTGGTGGATTCCAAGAGAAGAAGAAGAAGAGAAGGAAAAAAAATAAGAAGGTAACATATGAAACCATATCTTAGTGACGTAATCCTTATATTCCTATTATTCTCTGGTGATTGTTTCTCAAGTCCAAGCAAGGGACTTTGAGATTTAGATATTTATTATTTTATAGTGGATCTTCTTCTCTGGCTTGCCCATGGTTTTTTTTTCTTTATCTTAAAGGAATTTTCCACATAAATCTTGGTGTTTCTGTGATTGTGTGGTTTGTGCATTTTATTTATTATTCCGCTGCATATTACGATCTGCTAGTATTTGCTTGTATATGGATTCTTTCCATCAAATGATATCAGAGCCTGTGAATTTTTGTGTGCGAGCATGAAGGCTGGTAATGTTTCCCGCATGATCAGTCTGAACGAAAATAATTGGATGATATGAAAACTAAGGATGGAGGACCTCTTGTATTGCAAGGATCTATATGGACCTTCGGAAGGGGTCAAAGCAAAGCCCATTACAATGACAGATGATGCTTGGATCATGTTAGATCGAAAAGCAGTCGGTTTTATTCGGCAGTGGTTGGATGATAGTGTCTTTCACCATGTTTCCACTGAGACTTTTGCAAACTCTCTTTGGAAAAAGTTAAAAGTCTATATGAGAGAAAAACTGCTGGCAACAAGGCTTTCTTGATCAGAAAACTAGTGAATCTGAAATATAAAGAGGGTGCTTCTATTGCTGAGCATTTGAATGAAATGCAATGTATTCATAGCCAGTTATCCTCTATGAAAATATCTCTTGATGATGAGTTGCAGGCATTGTTACTTCTCAGTTCATTGCCAGAAAGTTGGGAGACACTGGTGGTTTCCCTTCGTAATTCTACACCAAACGGTGTTGTCACCATGAGTCAAGTAACATGTAGTTTGTTGAATGAGAAGTTGAGGAGAAAGAATTCAACAACTTCTCAGATTGATTCACAGGCACTTGTCTCAGAGAATAGAGGACGGTCAAAGTCTAGAAATAGAGACAATTCATACAAGGGTAGAAGCAAATCAAGGTCAAGAAAAGATATTACTTGTTACAACTGTGGTGAGAAAGGGCACTACAAGAATCAGTGTAAGAAGCCTAAGAAGAGCAAGAAAAAGTCAAAGGAGAATATCACAGCTAGAGTGATGATTATTTGATTTTGTCTACTTCTGAGGATATCTTCCCATGTGAGTGTCAGAATCATGAGTGGATGATTGACACAGGTGCTTCTTATCATGCTACACCACGAAGGGAGTTTTTTTTTACCTATGGGACTGAAAATTTAGTGTTGTTAAGATGAAAAATCAAGGCACAGCAGACATCATTGGCATGGGTAACATCCATATGAAGATCAATCTTGGTTGTAAGTTGGTGCTCAAGGATAAAAAATGCCTAGCAATTTAGTCCGTTAAGCTCGATAGTCTGGGACATGTCAAACAATAGATAAAGATAAAGACTCCTTTGAACAACTAAATAATTAGAGATGAAAGATGAGAAGAGGAACCACAAAGAACAAAGAAGAAAACAAAGCAACAACACAGTCGAATAGCATGGTCGCAACAAGCCATTAGCCCATCCATGAATAAAGAAATGTATATTAAATTTATTTGGTTTAATTTCTACAAAATTAGTTTTTAAAAAAAATTGCTTGGCCCTTTAGGATGATATTAAAAATACATATTTTAAATATAGAAAGAAGCTGGGTCGTGCTGGTGACCAAGAACAGCATGACCCAGTCGAGACCTATGGAGCATGCCAAGCTGCCCCTTAGCGTAGATGTCATGGGTCGTGCAAGCATAGCCTGTAACAATAACCGTGTCAGGCCAACATGGCACAAGCTTATACAAGCCGTGCCAACCCACTATGGCCCATTTGACACCTCTACCCTACACTCAGTATATCACTACTAGATGCCAAGCCCCATGAAAATTGAAGCAAATGTTATTCATACAACGTGCAGATATTTATCATCTACAATTAGTATTCTCAAAGCATTCCTACTAAAGTTATATACCAAATATGTCAAAGTTAAATATAGTAAAATAATTTAATAAAAAATATTATATTAAAATTAAAAATTATTTGAGTATAGAAGTTAATAAAAAATATAATTATGTAAGCGATGAAAAATAGCATTTTAATCAGCAATAATATTGCTTAACATGGATAGCATCATGTAGAGCATGCCTGTAAGGGGTCGTTTGGTTAGAAAAAAAAAAATAAGGGTGAAAAAAATATTCACTCTTATTTTCCTACATTTAGTTGTAAAAGAGAAAGGAAAATGATTAGTGGGGCCCACACCCTCTTTCCCATGCCCTATAGAGAAGTTTTTCCACAGAGGAAGTGGTATTCTCTCCTTCCCTTCCGATTAAAAAAAAATTTTAAATCAAAACACTACAAAAAATACTAAAATAGCGACATCGCTTAGCGATGCAAAGTATGCATCACTAAATAGCGATCAAATTACGACTCTTCAGCAACCAAATCGATAAATCAAAAAATAGCAACGTATTTAGTGACGCAATTATATGAGTCGTTATTTAGAGACTCATTTAGCAACGTAAATATTTGCATCGCTATCTAGCGACGCATAATATGTACTTAACAAATATTTTTTGTTAATTTTAGCAATGCATTAGCCGCATCAAATATGAACTTAATAAATAATTTTTATTAATTTTAGCAACGCATTATTTGCGTCACTATTTAGCGACACATTAACAACGCCAAATATAAACTTAATAAATAATTTTTATTAATTTTAGCGATGCCAAATATGAACTTAATAAATAATTTTCATTGATTTTAACGATGCATTATTTACATCGCTATTTAGCAATGCATTAGCGATGCCAAATATGTACTTAATAAATAATTGTTATTAATTTTAGCGACGCACTATTTGCGCATTAGCGATGCCAAATATGTACTTAATAAATAATTTTTGTTAATTTTAGTGATGCACTATGTGCATCGCTATTTAGCAATGCATTAGCAATGCCAAATATATACTTAATAAATAATTTTGTTAATTTTAACAACGCACTATTTGCATTGCTATTTAACGATGCATTAGCGATGCTAAATATGAACTTAATAAATATTTTTTAAAAAAAATTTAGTGACATGCTATTTGCGTCTCTAAATAACATGCAAACTATATACTTAATAAATATTTTTTTATTAATTTTAGCGTCGCTGTTTAGCGATGCAATAGCAACGATTAAAAAAATTTGCCAAATTACGACTAATTTGCGATGCATTTTGGCATTGCAAAATTACGAATATACCGTGCCCTAATCGCTGATTCATTTTTTTGTGCCAGCCGAAACAAGCTTCCCTCGCGCCATCCCCGGAGCCTTCGCCGCTTGTAGCATCGTTGATGTGTTTTGTTGCCGTCCCAGTCGAAGAAAAAGAGGAGAAGGGCCTCACAAGTCTAGGTACTCCTCCTTACCCTCTTCTTTCTTTCGCCATCGTGTTGTCCCAGAATCATTCCCCGACCCGGAGATCCTTCGAAAAACATCGGTTTCGCCAATTGAGGTTCTGAGTACGCCAGGCTTCTTCGCCTCGCCCTCACCAAGCTCTCTGCTTTTCCTCCTTTCTTCCTGAAAAAGGCAGACAGCGAGGCGATCAAGAGCGATGAGGCCTCTGGAGCCTCCAATGCTTGCTTCGTCTTGACAATCTCTCATAGCGGTGAGGTGAGGCAATCAGCTCTTCTTTCAATTTTCTTCGCTAGATCGATGGTTTACTGGTATTTGGCATCCGCAAGGTACTCACGGCCTTTTGGCGGGTGAAGCTTTCATATGAAACAAAACCTAAGAACATGAAGCTGCCCATTTTTTGATGACGTCTACTCTCTCTAGAAAGCTCGCGCACGCACATGGAATGGAGGATTTAGGGTTAAGGTTTCTCCTTGCGCCTTAATGTTATTGTTTCTTTGTTCTCCCTTGCGAGGATCATTGTAAGGTTTTTCTTTTTTTTTCCCTCTCTCGTATGTATTGGTGGGGTTTGGGGGATTCCATGATCAGAAAAAAAAGTCTTTGTACACCCATTAAAAAATACAGCCTTACGATATCTCGAGGAAAAAAATTATGACAATTCAGTTTTAAACTTACGACACCGTAGTTATAAAATTAAGGCACCGATACATCAAGCAAAAAAAATTACGATACCCTAGTTTTAAACTTACGACACCATAGTTATAAAATTAGACATCCGTTCAGAAAGCAAAAAAATTAACATCCCAGTTGTAAAGTTACAACACTAGTTATAAAATTATAACACCAATTCAGAAATGTATCTGTACATAAATTTTTAAAAAATTGTCTAACATACATTAATATCCGTTTAGCTTTTTTTTTTAATTTATGAATAAATACGTTTTCTGAGTGTCATAATTTTATAACTACGATGTCATAAATTTATAACTGTCATAATTTTTTTTACTTTCTTAACAAGACTATAGTGTCATAAGTTTAAAACTGAAGTATCATCTTAAATTTTGACGTGACATGTATTAATACCCGTTCAACTTTTTTTTTAAAATTTATATACAGACACATTTTCTAGAGGAGTCATAATTTTATAACTACGATGTCCTAAGTTTACAACTGGATATCATATTTTTTTTTACTTTTTGAATGGATATGTCTTAGTTTTATAACTACGATATCGTAAGCTTAAAACTGAAATGTCGTAATTTTTTTCCCAAAATATCGTAAGGCTGTCTTAATATTTTTTAATGGATATCGTAAGCATGTGGATTAATAAAAAGGACTAGTAACTCACATAGAACATACTGCATCGGATACAGTGTACAAAGTCTTTTTCAAAAAAAAATGTTCATGAGTCCACACCATTCATTGAAAGCCCAAAGCTTTTATGGATTTGGTCCCTCGCCGCGGTGGTGTTGTTACCCTGTTAATGCGGCCCGCTTGTTTTTATTTGTTTCAAGCTCGAGTCTTTTGAAAAGCTGACGTTTTTCTGCTCTTATGATTCGTTCAAAGAAGGATTTTTTTTTTCTTTTTTTTTTTTTGTATGGGAGGCTGGGAGAGGATTTGGGGAATGTCAGTAGATTGCGTATGTTTGACGGTGGCTGGTGACGAAATCTACGATTGTTTAAGGAAATGTAGGATTTTGGTGGTGATCCTTGGATGATGCAGGACACAAAGGGGCTTTGTGGGGAGATTGATGGTGGGCTTCTTCTCTTTCTCCGTTGGGTTTTCTCCGCTTCAAAAATCTTCCTCATTTTTTTCAGAAGGAAGGTGTCGAATTGGAGAAACAAAGTTCATGCTAGTTTCTATATCTCGTTCTATGGATCTTGGTATGGTAGTTTTAAGCTATGGCATGCTTGCAAGTTTAGGTGGGATGGGTTAGTGTTATTTATGGGATGATCATTCGTATTCTGATGTGTTTAGATGTTGCTGTGTTAGCTAGTCTTTTTGATGTTAGGTGGTGGTGTCTAATTTTGAGCTCCAAATTCGAACAAGCTGAATATGAGACAGACCAAACTCACGAGTATTTGGATTGATATAGCTCAATGGAAGAAAATTAAAACCCTCCAAAGAAAACGCCTTGACCCCTTCTGTTCCATCTCTCTCTTGAATGTTCCAGATCATTCACCCAAACTTTTAGTCCTCCTCTCCCGAGCTCCAAATCAACGCAACCTCCTCTAACTTGGACCTTGCTGCCAGATCTCTTATCTCATGGTCCTATGACAGCTAGTGCTCTCCCTCTTTAGTCTCTCAACACTATAGCCCAACATCAAATGAGCTGGCCCAACATCAAAATGAGCTGCCCTCCCTAACCCTGAACACCTTTTGACTTCTCATCAGAACCAACCTCCACTGTTTTGTGCACAGTAGCACAGGCCTCCAAAACTATTCCCTGAAGTTGATTTTCTCCAGTGACATCAGAAAATAAGTTCAGATCTTTTCCATGGAGGATGCCCTCATCATTCAACTCTAGAATTCACTGATAGGATGAGGATAACCCATAAACAGAATTAGATTGAAGAAATCTTATTGAAAAAACATAAGGCCAACAAAAGTTAAATTTAATGAGACTTAAACCAAAAGGAGGAGGTATAGAATTTTGTATGTAAAAAATTATAACAACAAAATGTTCTTAGAAAATAAAGTTCATAAAGCATTACAGAATTTGACAGAGACAAGTAGCCAGAAAGACGAGAACATAGTGTAACTCCATTTCAACATTAATATAAACTATTTAGGATAATTCAATATTGATACTTGCACGATTTCGATACTTATAATATTGATACTCGTAATTTTAATATTTGTAATATTGATACTTATTAATCTTGATATATAAATACTAATACTTGTCATATTGATACGATAAATTTTTATTGATACCTGTAAATTTTAATATGAAAATTAGGCCTGCTATATCTTCTAAATTGTTACATTTATTACCAACAATAATAACTACTTGAAATAAATACATCAACTTACTGATTTTTATTGTAAAACAAAAGTTGTGTTCATATAAATCATCCCAAAATGAGCAGGGATCGTTCGTGAATGTATGCAAGGTTGAAGGATTGCTTAATCTTGATTTTATTAACGATTTGAAGGAATTTATTGCGTTTATTTGTAGCCAACCGTATTGGATGGATGGTCCTCTAATGAAATGCCCCTGTAATTTGAAAAAGTATCAAAACAAAGCCTACAGAGATGTTGAAATTGTGAAAGTTCATCTTTGTAAAAAAAGAATTTGTTGCTGAGTATGGAGTTTGGAACTGTCACGGTGAAACAGAAGGAACAATTATAGGGACAAGCAATCAAGCGGGTAATGATTCAATCAAAGATTTTTGAATGAAGAACCAAATCCTAAAGCACAAAATTTTATGCCATGCTTCATGCTACAAATCATGAATTATATCCTAGATGCGAGAACCATTTGCAGTTATCTTTGACTACTCGTTTGCTGAATATTAAGGCAGAACATCACTTATCCGAAAGGCTTTTGATGCAATTGCTAAGTTAACACAAGAGTTATGCCGAGTGATAATATTACAGCGGACAGTTTTTACTCAACTAAGAAGTTGTTACGTGAGCTTGGTCTACCAGTGAATAAGATTGACTACTGTTTAAATAATTGTATGATATATTAAGGTGAAGATTCAGGAATGAAATGGTATAAGATATATGGGCAATCAAGATACAAGAGTGAACATAAAGGAGATGGTTCAAGCAAGAGAAAAAGTGTGTCATATAAAAGGATGCACCTGCTACGATTATACAGATTAGAAGCTAGTGCTGCAAGTATGAGATGGCATACTGAACATCAATTTAAGAAGAAATGGACCATCCATCTGATTCAAAAGCTTGGAAGCATTTCAACGAAAACCATCCTGATTTTGCAGAGGAGATCAGAAATGTGAGATTAGGGCTATCTATTGATGGCTTCCAACCATTTGGTCAAATAGGGAAACAGTATTCTTGTTAGCATGTGATATTGACTATATAATCTTCCACCATGACAGTGCATGAAAGATTTTGTAATGTTTCTGACAGTATTAGTGCATGGTCCTTCAAATCCAAAGGAAAAGATTGATGCTTTTCTGCAACCATTGGTAACCAAATTAAAAATGTTGTGAAAAACTGGAGTTGTAGAATTTGACATATCAATGAATAAAATTTCATTATGAGAGCAGCTCTAATGTGGATAATCAGTGACTTTTCAGCATATGCAATATTATCTGGATAGAGCACTGCTGGGCGTATGGCGTGCCCTTATTGCATGAATGATTCTGATGCATTCACATAGCAGAAGAGTGGTAAGGAGTCATGGTTCGATAATCATAGAAAGTTCTTGCCTACAAATTATCCTTATAGACGTAACTTGACTACCTTCACAAAAAAAACAAAGCAGTTACAAAAGTTATCCCACCAATTATGTCTGGCACAGCTATTTTGGATACTATAGATCAATTGGGTTTGAAATATACATGGAATCCAAATGCTGATAGAATAAATGGACGTATACGGAAAGTATATAGTTGGAGGAAGCGGAGTATTCTTTGGGATTTATCATACTGGAGTACCAATCTCATCTGACACAACTTGAATGTGATGCACATTGAGAAGAATTTCTTTGATAACATTTAATACAGTGCTAAACATCCCGAAAAAAAATAAAGGACACTGCAAAATCAAAAAAAGAACTCAATCTATACTGTAGAAGACGTGATTTAAGAAGGATTGCTGCTGGGACATATCCCAAAGCATGCTATAGCCTTGACAAAAATTCTCGAGCAGTGTTATGTCAATGGGTTAAAGGGTTAAAAATTTTTAATGGATATGCCTCAAACATTGGTAGATGTGTCGACATGCATAAGCTTAAGTTGTTCGGCATGAAGAGTCATGACTGTCATGTCTTTATGCAGCGATTATTACCCATAGTTTTTCGTGAGTTACTTCCTATCCACGTATGGAAGGCACTAACGAAGCTTAGCTTATTCTTCAAAGAGTTAAGTGTCAGAGTCATTATTTCTGCATCAATGGCAAGGCTTGTGGAACAAATTCCTATTATATTATGCAAATTGAAGCGAATATTTCCTTCCAGTTTTTTTAACTCCTTGAAACACCTACCGGTTCACTTACCATATGAAGCAAGTATAGCCGGTCCCGTGCAGTATCGTTGGATGTATCTTTTTGAGAGGTAAGTGTCTAAATGATAGTATTACATATTATTGTTTTAAATAAATTTACCTAACAGGCTAGTTAATTGATTGCTTTACGTATTTTGATAAATAAGTATTTTAAGAAGTTAAAAAATAATGTGCGCAACAAGGCAAGGGTTGAAGGTTCGACATGCAATGCATACTTGGTTGATGAAGTTTCAACTTTTGTCTCACATTATTTCGAGGATCACATCCACACGAACCAAAATGTGGCTTGTAACAGTGATGGATGTGCGGATGAAGGAGAAGCTATTGATGGGACGATATCAATTTTTAAAAGTGCTGCCTGATCATTTGAAAAACAGAAGAGAAGGGATTTGAGCGATGTCAAGTACATTGCAGCCCATAATTACATTTTAATGAACTGTCGAGAAGTCGATCCATACATCGAGTATGTATATACTCAGTCTTCTAGCATTGAACTTCTATTTGTAAAATCAATAATAGTAAAGAAATTATTTGCTAACAATAGCTTTTAAATTTGTTATTTGTATAGGATGTACTGTGCTAGCCAACGACAGATATATCCCAACATCAGTAATGTTGCCATCGGATAGAAGTTAGAAACGGAGTTCGCATATTGGTTTAATGAATTTGTGAGTGTTGCGACGCGTTTCTTTGGACACTGCCTTCTGTTTCATGAATTAATTGTGAATTCATTATTCATTTACAGGTTAATGGTCCTTGTCCACTATTAACAACATTTTTATTAGTTGTCTAACACAATGGCCATTGAGTATCGTAAATACCTACTCTGGCTATTTTGTAAATGGCTATAAGTTTCAGATTGAAGGATTAGGTTCTTCAAGATGCACACACAATTGGGGCATGTGCGTCAAAGGAGAAAGCATTGGAGCAAATATGCTAGATTATTATGGGAAATTAGTTGAGATGGTTGAAGTTGAATATCCTAGTGGCCTATGAAACATACTATCTTATTTCATTGCAATTGGTTTGATCTAATAGTAAATGTGGGGACTAGGGTTCACAATGAATATAATTTGGTTGAAGTGATTTATAAATAAAGATTGTAAAAATATGAACCATTTATTTTAGCGTCATAAGCTCAGTAAGTGTATTACTGCGGATATCTAAGCTTGCGCAACAACAAGCGAGACTGATGGGCTATTTCAAAAATCATGGCACGTGCTTGCTGAAAACTCTTCGACTCAGTCACCTGAGTCTCCTGCATTTCAAGAGGATGAGATAAAAATACATGTAATTAAGGATGACACATCTACTTCTGAAACATCACTTAGAGACCCGATCGATGATATCCAAGAAATTGAGGATGTTAATGTTCCATTAGATGACGATGAAGATGAATTTCAATCACAGTCAGATTCAGCATTGGATGTTGAACCGATTATTGATGACACAAATGAAACTGACTCTGCATATGGTTGACAATTGCAAGACGAATGTATTTGTGCTTTATTTTACACAAATGAACTGATTATTTTAAATCTCTGTTATTTTCAATATGAAGGGCTAGGGAAGATCCATTGCTGATAGACTAGATGAATAGCGCCACAGTATCGACCCATCCGACCCATTGACCTCATCAATAGGATAGTTCAATTCTGCGCCCCCTACACAGCCTTCATTGTCTCCATAGGGGATGTCACTCATCCTGATTCATCTCATAACGCTGCTTCTTCACCAACACAGACGGTGGAGAGTTCTTCATCCTCGGGCCACAGAGTACTTGTACTAGATGCACACGGGACGTAAGTACTTAATTTCTTTTACAGTTATGCTAATTTTAATGCTAATTATTATAAACATGCATTGTTTAACTTTTATATTTTGGTAGCAGTTTTATTGAACATCGGGCCAGATTAGTGCTATATTTCATAAGCGCGCTGATCCAACTGGACACCTCTGGCATCACATGTCTCCGGACACGAGAGAGTTCTATTTTTCTGAATTTCAGATAAACTATCTTTTTTTATCATAAATCGGTCATGTGTATAAATAATTTTATTTTATGTATGCAACTAACATTTTATTTTAATGCAGAAAAAGTTTACTTAGGACCCTACCATCCATGACGCCATTAGGTCGGCATGGGATGCCCTAACTGCACGACGATACTCCGAGATGCTTCATCGTTGAAGGAAGTCCGATCAGCGTCCTGTGCATATCGAAGGATATATGGCATGAGTGGCAGTAGGTGTAGCAGTAAAAGCCTGACGCAGGAGGTACTCCGCAGCTAGCACGATCTGAGAAGGACGGTCCAGGCACGTATCTCTCCTGTCACACCTCGGGTTCCATTTTCATTCGGAAGCATCGACGTCGTTTTGTGAAAAAATATAATTTACCAACTTACTTTTAATTTCATTTACAAATACTTACATTTGTTATCTATTTTCTGTTTCTGTTGACTATGCAGCAGGGCATAGACCAGGAGAGTATCATTTGTTTAAAGCGACACACACAAAGAAGGACGATTCCTGGTCGATGCACAATCGCAGTAAGTTGAAGTTAGGATTTGCTTATGAAAACTTAATAAATATTTTTAATTTGCACACTTCTTATATAACCATTTTTTCTATTTCTCCTAGACACGGGTGGATGAGCTACTCTCCCAAGCACCATAGGTTGACTCTACTGATGGGGAGACATCCATCAAGCTTTCACCACAAGAGTCTCGATGGATATTCTTAGAAGTTGTTAGTGCTCAGCCACATGACCATAGAGTGTATGGTCTGGGCACCAAAACTTCCACATACTTTCCTGTTTCAGGCTCTGTTCGCACTATATTGGATCCGGCAATTTTTGCTAAGCATATCGATGAGATGATCCATTATGGATCAGGTTCGGCAGGAGTTTCAGCAGCAGCTTGCCGACCTCAAAGCACAGCAGAAGCATACTTTGCCGTTTCACAGTAGCTTACAGACATCAAAGCATAGCAGGCTATGGATCGACAGCGATGCGTGAGATGTGGGAGTTGGCTCACCTGATGTCGCAGAACAAGCATCTTCACTCTCGATACATCCCGCCTTTACCACATGATCCATCGCAGGACGATTGATGTTATTTTTATTTTTCTGTTTTGTATACATTATTATTATTTATGTTTCATTTATGTAATGGATCGAAACTTATCTACTCTACCTTAATAGAAAATTTCAGATTTTTTTTACAATTTGAATGTCTATTTAGCAAATTAGCACTAATAGCTATTTTAAATTACCATGTCTCTTTTATAGCATGAATTGTATTTGAATAGGCAGGTTTAAATTCTACTTTTCAGCTAATTATAAAAAAATTATTAAATATTACGATGCCCTAGCGATGCATAATTGCATCGCTAAATAGCGACACATTGATCATAAATATGTCGCTAAATAGTGACGAATGCATTGCTATTTAGCAACGCGCTGAATGCGTCACAAATGCATCACTATTTAGTCACGTATTTGTGACACAATAATGCGTCGCTATTTAGTGACACATTGAATGCATCACTAAATGCGATCATGCGTCACTAAATAGCGATGCATGCGCCACTAAATAGCGATGCATTCAGTGCGCCACTAAATAGTGGCGCATTTGTGACACATGAATCCTTTACCAATCGATCAATGAAGCTTTGGCATCGCAATGGCGTGCTTAATTAGTAACGCATTTCTTATGTTTAGCGACGCATTTTGAGCATTGCTAAAAGTTAAATTTCTTATAGTGAAAGTTCAAAATTGTCCCTATTATATTTATATATATTATTATAACATCTAAAAATATATCATATAATAAAGTATATTAAATTATCATATATTAGAATATATAAACTAACAATACACTAGATTATAATATAATATACATAATATAATATAGTACAACATATTATGTTGTATTATTTTATAATACATAAACTATATATAATATAATATGACATGATTTAATGAATTATAATATAATATAATAATATATATATTATATTTTATATATTATATTATCATAAAATATTATTAATATAATATGTTATTATAATGATGTTACATTAATTCCCATGTGATCTTTATTCATGGAGTACTATAATCATATCAAAATTCTTCCATGTAAAATTACCTCGAACCATGGAAAAATATTTTCAAAGCTATTTTTCTATATAAATTTTCTAACAACCAAACATAGTAAATTTTATTTTTCTCTACATCATATTACCTAGAAAAATGGATATGCAAAAACTTTTCCTAAAAAAATTTACCAAGAAAATACCAAACAAGCACTAAGAGTTCAATGTTTTTTCAAAGTGTTGATCCTTTTTGGATTCAGAAAAATCGCTAAAGGTTTTAAAAGAGGAACAAAAACATGATTTATTATATGTTACAAAAAAGAGCTGCATTTTTTATGAATTTTCTGAGTAAAATATCCTATGGGTTTCTTCCTTTTTAGTTTAGTAATTTATACATAGAGAAAAAGAAACTAGAAAAGAGAAGAGAGGATGCAGGCATCCTTGATAAACAGCAATGCTTTCTTAAATGCCGGTTATCAGACAAAACATGAAAGGAAAAAATGACCGCACCTTGCTTGAAAGGGAGCTCCTCAAGCTTGATGTTGGCATTTTTATATACATATATAAGATGGTTTTGACCGGTAAATCTCTGCCTCGATCACTTTATTCACGCTGAAACCCAACAGATAAGTCGCCATTCGCTTAAACTCAGAAGATATGACATCAAAATGAGAAAGGACCGGAAAGCAGAACGAACATCTGTCAAAAACCTGAAAATTTTAAAGGATAAAAATTCAGAAAAATCTACAATGTGGTCAAAAATAAATAAAGAAAGCAACAGTCAACACCAGCCACTGCTCCCGAGGCAGGACAGGTGGGCAATAACCAAAATTAGAAGTGTTTTCTTGACAGCTACTTATCTCAGTTTACTCTCCTCAGTTCAAAGTTTTTCATCGTTATCTCCAATCCAGATTCATCAAGTTGCATAGCCCATAAGATAATGTGACCTATAAAATAAAGCAACCACCGGAGATAATAGAACAGACCAGTACAACAACTTTTCATTTCTGCCAATATTAAAATACTGAAATAAAATATCTAAGAACCAAAATAAAATGATTCACCAAATGATACGGAAATAACAATAGCCAAATGGAGGGGTAAAATCCAAGAGAGCCAAAAGAATGACACAACAATGCTACAAGAACATAAAATCTAATCACTACCATCCCCATTTGATTTCGTCAAATTCAAACAAGACATAATTTGAAATAAATTAGGTTACAAATAAGAACATATCAAATTCAGCTTCTTCCAACAGTGTTTAAATATGATCCGGTATTTGGTGTTGACATACGAACCGCCATTAAAGTTTAGAGAACACTACATTTAAATATGGCTTATCTAACTGCTTTTAAAATTTGGGGTTTGATCTTGCAAATCCAAGCTTAAATTTTGTGAATCCACTCGCAATAGGAGAAGGGCATTTCAGGGCTTGATCTAATTTACACGGTCCTTTTCTTTCACATTTATAATAGCACTCACCAGATAGCAGGCATCAGGGATGTAAGGCAATTTCTTGCGCTTACTTTGTCTAAGTGCACATTAAATGATGATCAGATGATTTTCGTCGCAACATGTCTATTTCTTAACATCAAGGTTTTAAATCCAGAACTGGTACCTGGTATCAATCAGGGACCAGGTTGGGACAAAATCAGCATGGTACCATCCCAACACTTGGGATGGTTTTGCATCTGCATACTTCACAGGTGTGTCATTTTTCATTTTAATTTATTTTTTCTACTATCCCTTGTTTCTAATGGTTGTTTAGATATTTCTTGAAGGCTGTCTATCTTATAATTTAGGTAAGGTATCAACTATCCCAATCACCATCCCATTTGTATTGTCTAGTAATAACAAGAACAACCTGACTTTTCATATATCACAAGTCCAAAACCTTAATCTTGATCTCTAACAAAGTCTGCAACTTGCCGTGATGAATTATTGATATTCCCACGTTCCTAGTGAGATCAAATAATGCTAGAATCTTTATGACACACCATAGGATCGACCGTGAAAACAAAAGTCACAAAACATCCTCAACATTCTAAACTTCTAGTTTGCTTAGTTCAGTCCTGCGCATCAACAGTCCTCAAAGTTTAAGCCAAAAAGGTGTCCCTTTAGCATGGAATCCTGAGCGACAAGAAATGTTCATTCTGGATAAAGAAACATTCTTTATCCAACAACTACCCCAGACAGGCCTCCCGTTCTGCAAGAACTTGAGAGCCATCCCTCAACAACTACACAATGCAGAATAACCCAGAAGCAGCAAGAAACTTTAAGAGGGCACTGCCAGATTTGCAGCTCAGGTTATGGTAAAGACCTCTTCACAAAATGATGTGAAAATGAGTGCCACATAGTGAAAATAGAAATATTAATATCATTATCATACTATTAAGGACAGTATTGTACCTTGTTTGGGTAGCTTATGCCCTTAAGAAAATAGAAATACGAATTGCTTCCACAAAATCAAATGTACAAAAATATTGTAACTGGACAAAGATGATCTCCATAAACTTCCACAAATTTATTTACACCTACGACAATTTTTGGAAGGAAAAAGGCAAAGACTAGGAGTGGCAATAAATGGAATATGACACACAAACACAACTCGAATTCAACACAAAATAAGTGGATTTGAGTTGACATTAAGTTAGTTCATATCATAATCCTACCAATACAATTGTGATATGAAATAATCGTGTCATATCACATGTTGACTAATCAATTCAAAATGATGTGATTATGACCCGATTAATATATCTTGTCAATGGCATATTCAGCCTTTTCAGTTGTTTCTTTTTTCTTTATATAAAAACTATTTATTATGTAATTTTACAAGAAATGAATGTTACGCTTCTCTTTTACCTTTAAGTTATTAGAATTTAAAAACTATAAGAAAACCTAGAAATTAAGAAGAAAGGTAAAAACCTATGTCAAGTGAGTCATGTCTATTCGTATTAAGTGAGTTTTGAAGTGGGTCATGTCGATTCATATTAAATGAGTTTTTAAGCAAGTCATGTCATATCTATCTAACATGATCTGTTTATTAAATAAGTTACGCATGTTGTTGCATATTACCTATCTAATAATCAAGTCATGTTCATATTAGGAGTTTTGGTGCAATTAACTAAACATGCTATGTTTGATGTCAACCTATATAATATTATACCACAGCTTCAACACAACATAGCAACACAAATTACCACCCTTAGCAAAACTACATCCACCCAAATACATAAAAGTAAATAGTTGCCTTAAAAAGACACTGCATCAATCCTAACAAACCTAAACTAGCATAGAATAGTGCTTTAAACTTTCACGAATGTGTATGCAACATTCACACTTCTACCTGAATTCCCTCCATCATGTTTCACTTAAAGCACCAAAGACATCACAACAAATAGCATATCAAGCTAAACAGGGATGACTTGACACTAATTAATAGATGCTCAGTTTTAGATCCCATTTCGACAAAATATATTAATGCCAAACAAAAATATAATGTTTTACCAAATACAATTTAAACCTGAATTCTATTCTTATGAAAGGTTTGAGCTTTAAATTCCTTGATGTTCCTAGTTTTCAGAAGGAATTTTTGGAGAAGTGAGAATAAAGAGTGAAACAGGAGCCTATCTGTTTCAAAAACTCAACCACTTACTCCTAGCCTATAAAATATCAGGATCACATTAACTTCACTAGTAAATGATACAAACATGATATAAACATGAAAGATCAACAAGTCTTGTATGATTAAGTAAATGCTTACAGTCTTGCTCAAAAAATTTGTATGAAGCAAGTTATTATGAAGCAAGTTTCTTTTAAAATTTTTTATTCAAAAAGTATTCCAAATGGTTTTCATTAATGCCATCATACCAACCAAACACTGCTTGGGAAAAAACATGCTTTACAGTTAAAAGTTCCCCTAAAAAGTTCATTTCCTATGCCACTGTAACAAGTACCTAGTTTATGGTTAAAAAAATCCTTTTCCATTGTTTCGCAATTAGAATAAAATTGAAAGAGAAAAAAGTAAGAAGAAAATGTATGGCTATATATCAAAAAAGAGGCTTAAAAGTTTTCCTCATCTACTAGGTATTGATTTTCAAAGGAAGTAACAGAAGTTAAGTGGACAAAAATAACTTACCCAGATCCTTACTACTTTCTCTACAACTTTTTTTTACAATTTAATAGGAGGAAATTCCTGGTTTTCTTTTATTTTCTTTCCATTTAAAGATTGGGGTCTTTTCTTTCATTTTCTCGGCAACCAAACAAGGCACCAGAGAGCCATAGAATAAAATAAAAGACTTCTGTAACAATATCAAAACTACCATACTAGAGAATTCAACTAAACAATACAATGGATTATCAGAAACAATGGGGCTGTTTGGAAAACTTCAGTTGGCACCCCAGTGCAGTTCAAGTTGCAATTCAACTTGATTTGCAAGCAGTTAAGCTGCAAGGGCTCAACCTCTCTTGTTTGGACTTGAAGATGAGTAAGAGTAGTTGAGAGGGAGGGGGTGCAGTGGAGGAGGCAGAAGGAGAGAAGAATGAGGAAGAAAAGGAAGAGGGAAGATAAGAGGAGTGCAGGATTTAGGGGGGCCTTGGGGATTCCAGTGGTTGCAACTTATCTAACAACCATTTGGGCCACAAGTCAACCTACCGTAAGATAACCATGATCTGTAGGCTAACAAGCATGCAGATCACTGTAAGATAACCTACTGCAAAATAACCTTGAACTGCAACCCACACCTGCAACTTGACCTGCATGCAGCACCACTAACAGGAAACCAAACAGCCCCAACAATGATTTAGTAAACATCCATTGCAAGTCCTAGGCTCCATGAGCATATAGGGATTATTTAGTCAATCCAACCAATGACTAGTAGCATAAAAGAGATATTAATGGATGAAAATGAGCCTTTATTCAGCCTATCTTCTTCTAGTTTTTCCATGTGTAATAGATGAGTTGAAGCAATTTGCATTGCAACTAGCCTTCTCTTGCTCAGATATTTAATAACTAAACATAAAAAAAAAACTATAAATTTCTTAAAGTTGGGTTTGCCAAACCACATTGCAATAGTTCCACCCCTCCTAAATACTCCATATCTGCTAAATATGCTCCATATCTGCTAAATATTATTATTTTCATCAAATAAATAAGGACTATCATACGAATGCATACATTTGCTTCAAAAGCCCATTTTTCTGTTGTTCTAAATACCACTTAATCTTCATGAAATGAAGTGTGTTCATGATAGAAAGAATAATCAAAACACAATAACAAAAGTGAATCTTTTCTACAACCTAAACTAAGAACAAGCTAGTTACTGCACATATATATATATATATATATATATATATATATATCAAAAAGCATCAGCAGGCCATAATGTATCACAAGCATCAAGCAAGCCTGAAATCGAATGAACTAAAAGATTTGAATGTACCAATTTATCATCTTATGTTGACTTGTTTGTAGGAATCAGATGGAAATGTTGCCACATTGTTCGAAGTGCAAAATACGTGACAAACCTCACCATCATCAGGGGCCTACGGAAGCATGCTTTACAAGCCTCCAACTTTGGCCCTGGAAAAGGCATGAGAAGTATCAAATGCATTCACAAAATGGAACACCCTTAAAGAGCAAATCATAATGAATGCAATCAGAAGTTTCTAGTCAAAAAGGCAAAACTTTTGACAAATAAAGGGCACAGAAGAGATTTCATAGTTAAGGGTTTCACATAATCATTGGTGACAAGAATTCCACCAATATTGGCCAACATCAGAAATATTTTCAAGATGTAAAAATGAGCATATATTATTGAACGTTGATTACTAATGATGCATCTTAGCATGATGAGATTTCACCATCCAGCACAGCAAATAAAGTGGCAAATTGATGATAAGAGAAAACTGATTGCTCATGCTTAAGGATTTCCATCATTTTGATCCAATGAACACCAAAAATTAACCAAAGGAGGAAAGGAGGAAAAGCTCATTTTTCAAGGATGCGTATATGAGATGCACATATTAATTAGCTTTTGCATGTTCCCAAAATCAGCATCCAAACCATGAAACCTGTCAATTTCTTATCTGAAAAGAAAGCATTTTAGGTGCTAGAGAATGCTCCAGCTTCTTTTGCAAGCATGTATCATTTGTAGCAGAACTTAAGGATATTGGAGCAAAACTGTTGATCATCCAGCTTAAAAATTGAGGAGCAGTTGGTCAATGCCTTCAAATCTTCTTAGATATAAAGTTACACACAAATTAACAGCCAGTTCTTTGCTACCACATTATTTGTAATAAACTTGCATCTTCATCAGAATGATTTCTTAATATAATTATCATGATTCAACATCTTAAAATACTGCATACAAGGTATAGCCAATCAAATAACCATACAATAACACCAGAAAAAAATAACAAAACCAAAAACAGATAAAAAAGCCTTCAAGATAGGATAATTCATTGCTCTATTAAAGCTTATAATACAAATTTTTTTGTCACAGTAGTTCACTGTCTTAACAGTCAATACAGTATTTGAATGCCCAAAATGCAGCTATAATTTGATCCCCACATTACAGTGCAATGAAAAAATATAACAAGTAAACCTAAGGCTAGAGCCAAAAAAACCTGGTTATGGCTTCTAGTTAACTAAGAGAGGTTCTGCCTATTTCAGAAGACACTAAATTCTTTAGCTCCAATAAATGTTCACCATTTGATATGTTTAGCATAAGGCGCAAGTTTGTCATCAAAGCCTCCTGTTCCCAGCTAATGGGCCCAGAAGCATACAATGCCATCATAGTGGAACGGTAGGCACATAACTCCAACTGATGAGTTTCTGCTTCTAACACCTCTTTTGTAGGAAGATATGATTCTCTTCCTGACCCACAAGGAATTTCAGCATCATCCAAATGGCTAGACAAGTCTTTAGTAGGACCCATGCCAGGACAGTTGGGTGACCTATATGGACTATAGCTGGTACTGCAACTACCAACAGAGGATGAGGTACTCTCAGCATCACTAGGTTCTGAACTTGTTACCAGACAACATCTAATATCAATATTTGGTAATCCCCTCGGTGTGCCCATTTTAGGAAACCCGTCATTCTGTTGTTTAATGAAGCATGCAAGCTTTTTCCACCCAGCACTGTTCGTGGGGAAGCAACAGCATCTACCTTTTCCAATGTCTGCGATGAATGCCTTCGAATCATTGGCTTGCACTGCCCATCTCTCTCAATTGCTCTCATCTTTCTGCTAGTTCCGATGCCTCTCTCAACAGATTGTGATGAGACTCGTGGCCTTTTCTTCATGCCTCTTGAAAAGACAAAAGCATTATGACTTTCTAGACACGGTTGAGGCATCTGGTCACTGAATTTGTTTCCTTTTGACAAATTGCTTATCATTCTACCATCATGTTTTCCAAAATCCTGAAAACAAATGCAAAATTAGTAAGACGCCATCAAAAGAAAGAGAAGAACAGCCACTACAATTTAATTTAACGCGAAAATACAATTACTAAGCAAGCACGAGTAGTATAGAGTTAATAGCCAGACAAATATAGTGATGCACCGGTCAAAAAAAAAGGACAATTATAGATATTGCATGATGTCAACAAAGAGAATAATTGGTGTTACCTTTTGAATCACAACCCATTTTCCATCTAGCCAAGATTGTCGCAGCCTGAGGCCAGATGTGTGGACTTTGAACTCCCTGGAGGATCCAAGCAGCCTCACTAAAAAGTAACCATCACCAATAACCCTTGTAACCTCTGCAAGCTTCCATGAGCTACTGTCCAAGACCTCAACAATGTCTCCAGGCACCCAATCCCTTGAGCCCCTCACTGGTGGTGGACACGGTCTAATGGCCTTTCGTGGTACTCTTTCAACAGAAGTACCCATGTCTGCTGGATAACCATCATACTTAACATAGTAGTTGTGCCCATTGCCTGAGATTATCTCGGCACACCACCAAGAGCCTGATGGCACCTCCCTCTTGTTCAAAATCTCCACCTTACTTCCTTTCTTGAATCTCATGATGAGAATGATAGAAGGCCCCAATTGTAAACCCTGATTTCAAAAAATGGAAATCATAAAGAAAAATAATTAGGAGGATTATGAGGTTGGAATGGCACCATCACAGTAATCTATGGTGAATAATAAAATTTCATCCATAACAAATATAAAAGCTAAGAAGAAAACATGAACCTAGCAGTGCGAGAACATAAATTGCCATCACAAAGGGCAAATTCAAAGATCCTGGATCATGGAATAAAGATAACAGGAGAAAGAAAAAAAAAAAAAGGAGATTGCCATTAAAAAAAATAGAGAACATCCAACCTGACCATACCAAAATTAAACACTGAAATACATAATAATCACTATTCCAGGTTAAAGAACATCAAACAACAGTAACTTTAACATCACTTATCAGCACTTTTATGATTTGTTGCTTTCCTTGAGGGAGAAACTTTGATATTTGACTAAGTTAGCATCAGTTATTGGAACATTATGACTTATGCAAGAAAGTTAGTGAAACCACAAGCCTCTTTGAGCTTACGCAACAATTAGGTTGTATGAAAGAAACAATCTGCTTCCACAGATAATCTGTACATTCTTTGAACGAAGAACTGGCATGACATTGAGTTATGCAGAAAAGATGCAAGAGATTTGAATGATAAATTTCTTCAAAACAAAAGCAATGGTTGGGACCTTATAGAAGACAGGTTTTCCAAGGAAACTCTATAATCACCAAAAATTTGTTTCATGAACAAGACAAAAAGTGTCGAAGAACATATCGATACACAAAAAATACAAGAAACAATTTATGTCGGAACGAAGCAAAGGTCATGCAACATATGCAGAGAAAGGAAACTTAGTAATTACAGATCACATTGGAAGAAATCAATCAACTTTCATATAGGAAAGATGGAAACCAAAAAGAAAAAAGAAAATAAATAACAGTGGTTAAGAATTATCAATAACAAAAGAGAGGTAACTAGACTGCGTAAAAAATACATATCAGATGCCAAATAATAACGTCATCGCACATCAAAAATATGTACAACATAAAGCAAAGAAAATCAACACTAAAATTGCATGGTCATCAGTATACTTGATCAACAAGAATATACAGCTGCAGTAATTTTAACATCGGTTATTTGAAATTTGATCATTTTTCTCTAAGGAAAAGCTCTGAAATTTGATTATTTTAGCATCAAAATAATCGGAACGTCTAGATTCTTGACAAGAACATCAATCACCAGACCACAAAAGCTAGAGCGTAAAAATTTAATTATCAGATAATCTCACGTATGATCCTTAACCAAAAATTGTTAGTGCATCCAGTCGCAACATAGGACGACCTTTTTTCTTCACAACCTTGACAATGGCCAGAAATCAAGGAAATCCAATGATCACCTAAAACTCGGTTGATGATCAACAAAAGGAGGGGGGAAAAAATCGTGATAAAGCGTATAAATACAAGAAATCAACAAAAATATCGAGAAATACTGACAAGAATTCAAGATCTTCGAATGAATGGAGGAATAAAAAAAAAAAAAAAAGGAAAACGATCAGCCTTGATTCAAAGTATTAGATAAATTGGGGAGATTATTAACCTTTTTATTGACAGCAAGCGAGGAGATCGAGCGAACAGAACAAGATGGAGAAGAACGGATTCTCAGATTTTATATATATATATAAAAATTTCTTTACATTGGACGGAATTTAGGGAAACGAAACAGGGATTGAGGGGCGTATTTAAATCCGATTTTTCGCTTGCATTTCAAGTCCGCCTTGTCGCCGAGCCGATCGATCTTAGCCTAGCCATCGATAGGACCCTGCTTTGTAAGTACAATCTACGATCCAGATCAATACGAAGAGGTAAAACGGACGGTCGATGATTCGTATAATGGGCCATGCGACAGTTACGGTGATTTTAGCTTTGTGGCCGGTCACGTTTGTTCGCCTGGGAATGACTTGTTTAAGTGGGTTGGGGGACGTTTGTTTGTTTCATTGCTGTTGTTCTTCGTGATGCAGCAGGGGAGTGAAGGTCGTGTTTGGAGTGTGCTATTGGGCATCACGGGTTGCACATGATTGAAGACTGGGGATTCGGTTAAGGGAGTTTAATATTTGCGTTCAATTGGCAACGGCGAAGGAAGCTTGCTCCAGATTCTCACTGGTTTTGATCCAGCAGATGAGATTGGTTGCACCGCACACCTGGATTTGAATCCAAAATAGAACCACAAAATCTGGACGACTTGCTTTAATAAAACATCCTGCCAGTCGAAGTATTTCTCGAGCTTAACACTTCGCCATCGTAATCACAATATTTTGTGAACCTTAGCCAGGCCCAATGACAATGGCCGAGTTCTTTTTACCAGACCAACACAAAACAAAACGATGCAGCCAAAGTTGATTTTATTTTTATACACGCGAATAGTACTTACATGCATATCATGTTCCTTAAAAAAAAAAAATAAATAAATAAAAAGAAGAAGAAGAAGAAAAGAAACCCTTCAAAAACCAAATTTCTTACCAATCAAAAGTTGATTCCCCCTTTAGTTCAAACTTCAAATTTTAAAACTGGTTCAACATTTCAATTTAAAAATACTACGCTATTTAGCGAATCTCAAGTTTCCATAGACACTACCATATCTTGAGATTAAAAAAAAATTTAAAAACCCAGTTAAATAAAGTCTTGTAAATTGGTCTCCTAAGTATTTCAACTATTTCATATTATTCACTAAATGTATCATTTAGCACTTGGCGCATTGACAAAAAGGCTCATATTTCCATGTTATACCTTTGACTAGTGGGCTATCTCGACCTATGACAAAAGGTTCATTTTCGTGTCACCCATTGACTAAACGTAGGCAACCAGTCGGGCAAAACAGTAAGCAAAGATAAACAGACTGGGTAATTTTACGCAAAGCGAGACATTGGTACTGAAATTACAAACTTAAAAGCATGATCTTCGGAGCTATTACAAATTAAATCACCATCAACAAGAAGTTGAAGATTTTTTTTTAAGGTGCTTGGAGATTAAATGCACCAGAAGTCCTATTTACCTCTCCATTAATTTATGCAAGCATGCAGTACTGAAATTACAAATTCAGTTAGCCAGAATTTGTTCTTTTTTTTACGTGTTTCTTCCGTCAAATGCCGCTTTACAACAAGGGATTGAGTAGTTGTGAGTGCTTTGAGGTTCGTGCATGTGAGTGCTCCGGCTTCTGTTTGCTGGTTTGCTTTGCGATTCGTGCTCGGCCCTTGTCTGTGCTGATCTCCGGCGATCGTCTTCGACTCCAGCTGCGGCTCTTACGGAGGATCTCCTCTCTGCTGTCCCCTTGCCATCTATGGCGACTGATGGAGATGTGGGGGTCCGTGGTGCTGGGCAGAAGTCTAGATCGACAGGGTTCTTTTGGATCTCGTCGTCTCCGGCGCTGGCTGAAGTCTCGCGATTGGAATTAGTGTTTCCGGAGGTGGTCAGCGTTCCGGTGGACGAATTGAAGGCTGAGATGGTGGATTGGCAGTCATGTGCTCTCATTGTTCGGTCGTTTATGAAATGGGTTCCAGCGGAGGCGTATGTGAGGGAGTTTCACCGTGCCAGAATTCAGGGGGATATCAAACCTGTTAGCCTGGCATTTTGATGCCACATATTCCGTTTCGAAGACCCGAAGGCTGCTGATCTGGTGATGAATCGTCCATAGATCATCAATGGACAAATTATCGCAATGGAAAGGTGGAAGCCGGAGTTCGTTCCGACTGCGGATGCCACCCCCTTTGCCCTGATTTGGCTGCGATTACCGAACCTTCCTCTGGAATTTTGGAAGGAGGATTTCCTCAGGGTGATCACTGAGACGGCTGGCCAATTCCACTGTGTTGATTCGTCGACTCTGGCCAAGAGCAGAGGAGGTTTTGCCAGAGTATGCTTGCGGGTGGATCTTCGGCGTTCTCTCCGACCGGGTACCCGTGTTCAGGGCATCAATCTTCCCTTCTGGCAGCAGTTTGTTTATGAAGCTCTTGAAGGATTTTGTTCCAGATGTGGATCGCTTCATCTGGAGGGTCCGTGTTCTGTGCCGGCTGGGTCAAGTAAGGATGGTGATTCCTCGTCCCCTATTTTCGGATCCTGGCTGACTGCTGTTCGTCAACACCGGGATGGCCCTGGATCGTTGAGGGAGATGAGGAAGAAGCCTACATCGATGTCTACTCCTGTTGCTCCCGGCTGTGATTCAGTGCCTCAGATGGTTAAGGACAAGCAGCAGCCTGCGGCTACTGATGTTGACGAGTGGAGGACGCCGGTCAAGGTCGCCCGTCGGAAAGTGCCACCGTCGACGAAGACGGTGGTTGTCTCGGACGCAGTCCCCGCTGACTCTGGTGGTGAGATGCAGAAGATTGGGACGGAGGCTTCTCCAGCTTTCATCACAGTGCCGGTTTTTTCCTCCCGTGCCGGTACTGTAGCATCTGAGAAGCTTAAGTTGAAGGAAGGAAATAAGTTCAGTGAAGCTGAAGTTGGATCCAAATCAATTCTGCCAATTGCTAATCCTTTCTCTTCTTCTAGATTGGGTGTGGTTTGTGGCAGTGATCAAGGCAGCGGGGACGCTTTTCCTGGCCCCTTGAAAAGGGCTAGACCTGTTGAGAGTCCTGCGCCGAGAACAAACCCCAAAACTGCTAAAAGGAAGGGCAAAGGTAAAGTTGCTTTGCCAAAGAATACTGAGGCTGCTCGTTATTTTCCTGTCAACCCGTCATTATCGCAGTGCTCTTCTGGAGTTGATCAGGAGGTGAGTCAGCCCAGCGCTGAGATGAATGTAGGTTTGACTGTGGTGGTCTCATGTGAAGAAACTATGAGTCGGCACTCGGTTAATCTAGTTGTTGCGGATGGACCAAAGACTGACTCTCTAATGATGACTGATGGCGGCACCCTTGCCAGTCAGTGCCTTCCTGATATGGTTATGATGGAGGACCAGGGAGGGGTCCCAGTTTCCTCCAATAATTAATGAAGATTCTTATATGGAATACTCGAGGAGCTCGAAAGCCTTCCTTTCGATCCTCTTTTAATAGATTGATGCAATTATATAAGTTTGATATATGTGTGTTGTTGGAAACCAGATTGTCGGGGGATACTCTGGCCCGGCTTCGGAGACAGATTTCCCGATCTTGGTCTTTGTATGCGGTGGAGGCTGAAGGGATGTCGGGGGGTATATTGGCCATATGGCGTGATTCTGCTGTTTCGGTTGAGGCTTTTCATCAGTGCAACTAGCAGATTGGTCTTCTTATCTCTATGGGGTCCTCTGACCCCTGGCTGCTTTCGGCGGTTTATGCCAGTACGGATTATAGAGAGAGACGAATCCTTTGGGTTGAGCTTCTTTCCCTCCTTGATCAAGGTCTCCCTGCCATTATTGCGGGAGATTTTAACTGTATCACTGAGGCTAAGGAAAAACGTGGGGGCAGACGGGTTTCGGCCTCAGCTGATATTAATGAATTCAATTCCTTTATTCGGTCTTCTAATCTGATGGATTTGGAGTATTCTGGAACCCAGTTTACTTGGTGTAATAACCGTCAGGGCTCAGCTCGTGTTTGGGAGAGACTCGATAGAGCTTTGGCTACGGCCCAATGGCTTCATATGCATCCTGCGGTTTCTGTATCCCCTTGCCCAGGATTGCTTCGGATCACTGCCCTATTTTGATCTCTACTGAGGCTGATGTGCACCAGCCTAGACAGTTTAGATTTGAGCATTTCTGGACAGTCCATTCGGGGGCTCGGTCCATTATTACTCAAAATTGGCATCTTCCAATCAGGGGCAATGCTATTTACCGTCTCTCTCGTCGTCTTATGCTGGCCAGACGACGTCTTTCCAAATGGAACAGGCTTGAAGTGGGGAACTTGGATAGACAGATTGATCTGGTGGAAGCTGATATTACTGTTCTTCAGGGTAAGGAGGATCTGGATGGATCTCTTTTGGATTCTGACCTTTTCTCTCTGCGAGAACTGCTTGCTCGTCACCATTCTCTGCTTCGCCAGCAGGAGATGTACTGGAAACAGAGGTCTAGGGCGCAGTGGATCTGTGAGGGGGATCGTAATACCAGATTCTTTCATCATGCTACCTTAAAGCGCCGGGCCGTGAACAGGATTCGGAGACTAGTTGACACAAAGGGGTATGGTCAGGAGGATTACCATTCTATTCGGGATATGCTTCTCCAGTTCTTTCAATCCAGATGGGCTGATTCCTCTGCTGGTGGGGATCCGGTGGTCAGGGTTCCTGATTCCAGAAGGGTTTCCACACAGGACAATGAAAAGCTATGCAGACCAGTCACTGCTGAAGAGATTCGGGAGGCCCTTTGGGGGCTCGGTCCGGACAAGGCTCCTGGGCCTGATGGTTTTCCTCCTCTATTTTATCGCCACTATTGGGACATCATTGGACAAGAGGTTATTCAGGCCATTCAAATTGTCTTCCAATTGAAGCAAATTCCCTTGGAATGGAACCGGACTCTTGTTACGTTGGTTCCCAAGCAGTCCGACGCCTCTCTTCCGCAGTACTTCAGACCTATTAGCCTTTGCACTACTCTGTATAAAGTTTGTGCTCGCCTCTTGGTTGGTCGTCTTCGGCTTGTGATCCCCCGTCTTATTTCTATAGAGCAGGGGGCTTTTATTAAAGGGCGTTCCATATCGGACAACGTCCTCATTGCTCAGGAGTTCATGCATGATCTTCAAAGAGCCCCTGTGAGAAGAAGTCTCATGGCACTGAAGTTGGATATGGAGAGAGCTTATGACAGAATGAGCTGGGCCTTCCTGAAGTGCACCCTCCAGGAGTTCGGTTTTGACGATCTTTTTATTGAATGGATTATGCATGTATTCTGAGGCCTTCCTTTTCTTTGCTCATCAATGGTAGCCCTACTGAATTTTTCCACTCTTCCGTGGGTTTGAGACAGGGATGTCCTTTATCCCCCTTGTTATTTATTCTTACCGCAGACGATCTTTCTCGTGCCTTTCATCTTGCTCAGCAGGAGAACCGGATTGTTCCATTCATGGCCGGGAGAGAGGGCCCTCTGATTTCTCATCTTCTTTTTGCTGATGACTGTATTCTTCTGGGGCAGGCTTCTATTGATAATGCTGCTTCTTTTCATTCTATACTGCAGCGTTACTGTCAGGCGTCGGGCCAGAAGGTAAATTTTCTCAAGTCTTCTATCTGCTTCAGCCCCAAGACCCCTAGATCTACTAGGGAGGCCATTATGGAGTTATCAGGTATCACTACTCGGTTGGATCACTTCAAGTATTTGGGGATCCCCATTACTGGTAGACGGGCTCGCTGTTCTGACTTTGCAGAAATCGAGCGACGGGTCCGCCAGCGTATTGAGGGGTGGCAGATGACTAGTCTGTCTGTGATGGCTAGGATCACTATCATTCGTTCTGTCCTCTCTTCTCTTCCTGTGTATCTCCTTTCGAATGCCGTTCTGCCGATCACTTGTCTGAGGAGGATTGAGAGATGCTTCAGAGATTTTCTTTTGGCTTCTACGCAGGAGGGACATGGTATTCATCTAGTTGCTTGGGACAGGATCTGCATGCCTATTAATGAAGGTGGACTGGGGATTCAGTCCTTGATTGTTAGAAGAGAAGCTCTTCTTGCCAAACATGCCTTGCGTTTCCTTTTGGAGCCTCATAGTTTATGGAGTTCTGTGATGCATGCGAGATACGGTGACTGGGTTTCTGGTTCGATTATTATACTGCCCCGTGGTTCCTCTTCCTATTGAAAGGAGATTTGTAGACATAGTCAGCTCATTATGCACAATATCTCTTGGATGATTGGTGATGGCTGGTCAATTGATGCTATCAATGATACCTGAATTTCTGAGCTCCCCCTTATGCGGTGGCCCTCCTTTATCAACATGGATATTCCCCCTAATCTTAGGGTTAAGGATCTCATCTCCTTAAACCCCCGCTCATGGCACATACCCTCGGTGACCCGGTTTTTTGGGGAGGAGCTTTCTCGTCGGATTCTCTCGATGCCTCTTTTACCTGATTCCTCTGTTGACTCCAGGATTTGGCAGCGTTCTTGTCTTCCCAAGGCTCCCATTAGGGATCTTATGGACATATACAGGCTGCAGGCTCAGCACTCGGAGGATGCAGCTTGGATTTGGAAGCTTCCTGTTCTCCCCAGGGTTCAGTTATTCATCTGGAAGATTCTTTGGGACTATCTTCCTACTTGCCTCCTTCTTTCTCGAAGGGGTCTGTCTATTCAGCCGATTTGTCCTCTGTGTAGGCAGGTGGATGAATCTGTGGACCATGCTATATTTTGTTGCTCCAGAGCGAGAAGGATCTGGACTCTTATGGGCTATCCTAGGGATATGAAGGTAATGGCTTTCTCGCGTTCATTTTTCCTTCAGAACATCCGGAGCGGTCCTATGAGCAAGCGTGGTCTTTGATCTGTTACTGCTTATTATATATGGCTGTCGAGGAATCAGATCATATTCTCCGACGACAGGTTTTCCTTTCACAGGATTGTGAGGCAGATTAGATTATTGACTTCGGAATGTGCCCGTGCCTTTCATGATGTTAATTTTGACTCCTCTGGCCTCTGGGGCTCCCCTGCTGTTCAGACAGCGAACCGTCGTACGGTTTTCGTCTCTTGGGAGCCCCCCTCCAGGGTATGTCAAAATTAAATTTGATGAAAGTGTCCAAAACAGAGTTGCTGCATCTGCTTTCATCATTCGGGGTTCGATGGGTGATCTATTGGCAGCGGGAAGCTTTGGATCCCTGGACTCAACTATTCCTCTGTCGGAGCTCGGTGCTGCTTGGGCAGGGCTCTCGTTTGCTGTTAGGATCCTCCATGCTCCCAAGATCATGATTGAGGAGGATTCTATGACTGTCATTTCTTGGTTATTAGAGGAGAGCTATATAGATGGTTCCTCAAATCCGATTCTGAGGGACTGTTGTCTATATTGCGAAAGCTTGATTCTGCCCAAATCCGCCACACTTATAGTGAGGCCAACTCGGCGGCGGACTGGATGGCGACCTTTGCTGCTCAACATGCGGGTCCATAGAATTGGAAGCCAGGTGACCCATGTCCTATTCTTCTATAGCAGATCTTAACTTCTGATGTATTTGGGCTGACTCATTCTAGAATTATATGATCGTCGGTTTGTAACAAAAAAAAAAAAAAAAAAAATTACAAATTCAAATTCACATGCACGCGTGCACGGTTAGACACTAAAACATAAAGACATTTTTTAGAAAAGAATATGTCCATGTATCATACAAAATGTCTTAACAAACTAACAGAATGGGTGACACGAAAGGCACTTAGCAAATGCTAACGAAATTGCATGCAATCATTGCATTTGTCTTCTCAAAATGAAATGGCTTCTCCTCAAGAAGAAAAAAATATATAAATACGTATTGAACATACATGACCCCACTGCATAGATCAGCAGTCTAAATAACCAAAAAAAAGCCGATGACATTTCCTAGCCCACCCACCCTGCAATGCAGAAAATTGAGATTAAGAATTTATTTAAAAAAGAAAAATAAAGAAAAAAAAAAGAGGTAGCCGCTGAGAATTAAGAACAGCAACCATCCAAGTTTAATCCAATTGAGAATTTATATTCAAATACGAACCTACTTAACATTCCAAAGGATGCCACTACTTCAGAATGTTAGGAATTCGTACACTAAGGACCTCCGTTAAAATAATACGTTAAAATAATAATTAAAAAAAAATAAAGCATGCAGAGGATAAATAATGATGATAGCAAGGTAGAAGTCTCAAATACAGAGAAGCGCCCCTTTTTTTTTGCTAACAAAAGGGGGCGGGCGCACTGTACTGTGTGAGAGGATACAAATTTAAAGTTTTTGAAAGCCCTCTATCTTGATGACCATGATTTAGTTACAGGCTTCTCCAATTGACCTCAGTATCATATCTCCAAATTGATATTAGGAATAAAATTTGTATGTCAAAGGACAGATCTTCTCTTTTCAAAACAATACTAATCTATGGAGAATGAAGATGAAGAGTACAACACGGCTCACGGACAGTGATAGAACATTCGTACATGCAGTGATCACATATGATTTGAAGCTAATGAGCAGCACAAAAATGGTCATTTGCTAAAGCTATATCTTCATGCACATCAGGCATATTTGTCTGTGGGAAGCGGGGGGTGGGAAGATATGATTTACGTCCAAATTCAGTATAGATATGATTTACGTCCAAATTCAGTATAGCATAAGAAGAAAATATGGTTGAGTAACAAACTTGGCATAGACACGAACAAAAGATCACTAAAAAATTGCATGGGCAATCAAACAGGCGCGGTTTGTGGATGATAAATGTATGACATGAGAAATGACAAAATGTGCTGACAGCCTGGAAAATGGGTTGACAGTAAATGTGTACGTTGTATTTGTAGATGATTACAGCAGCATGCTTGTTCTTGTTACGTTACTCGGCAGAAGCTGGGATATACCTGTATTGTTGCCACGGGTTTCCTCATTCTATATAGTACTTGGAAGTGACAGGCGGAAGCCCCTTCCCAAATGAGTGCTGTAATTCATAGATAAACTCCACATCCATCAACCGATGATTCTCTTTAGAGCGGCTCATCGAAAAAGAGATCAACACATCATCTCCTTCGTTAACTCTAAGAGGAGGATTCAACAAGAATACCTGTTCAAACAAGAAGAAGAAATTACTTATGAATGTTATTTTGATAAGAAATATAAAAGAAACAGCTGAGATATGATAAGCATCCACCTGTTGGCCCCAATGTGTTGTGTTCTCTATACTGGGCGCAGTGGTCAACTCAATTTCATGCAGTGCTGGGTTCTGCGGACGACCCTGAGCAGTTCAATCAACCAAAATGTGTCAGTAACATTTCATATAAAAAAGTGACTAATTTATTGAAAAAAACGTAACATACTCGGAAATGAACATCAAACCACCCAGCTAATCCAGATAATTTTGTCCTGCTCATATCAATTGACAATGAAAATTTTGAAGTAACGTCACGAATTTCATCCACAGTGGCCATCAAACAATCTATTTCCTTGATGATCGCAGGGGTCCCTATAACTTGATTTGGATGAAGGCTGTTCCACAATGATGTCTGAAAGCACATTACGCATACAGAGTGAGCACATGGACAACAAAATTATATGAAGATAATCACAAGAACAAGTCTAGATAACAGAATATGAAAAAACAAAGGTGGGCTGTGAGAGATCAAAGAAGCAAAATAACCAGTATAGAGTAAATTCTATATTAAAACTGCGCATCGGCTACTAAAACAAAGAGTTCACAGACTAGGAAAAACTTAATGGAGCAAATCTCCCACTAAGATTTAGCTTTTCTCTTCTAACTGCAGAGTTTCTCCTCCAACTTCCTTAATAGAGTCTCATATATGTTAAAAACGATAAAGAGGCATCTAACAAGAGCCCAGATGAGGATTCAGAAGCAAATATCAAGCATTGTGCTAAAAGGCATGCGCACCATACACATTCAGTACCAAAATGTTCACCATGGTATTGACACTACCTGAAAAGGGAAAAAGAACATAGACAATAGACAGGAAACAGTCCTTGCCTGTGCAATGAATTGTCATCCAAAACTGATCATTAGAATTAGTGATTAATTAGGCTCATTAAATCCTTTAATCCAACTTAGTTGGCATATGTGTCAGGTACTGACTTCACAAGTTGCCTCAAGTGATACACATTTGCACCACAAGAAATTTATAAGAGAAAAAAATCAAATATGGACCCCTTTTTTGCAGTGCGAACATGAATTGCAAATTTACATACCAATATATGCAATCATGAGCATGTTCATGCCCATATAGAAGACACAAGGTATGCTATCTCAGGTGTCTTTACACATGTACGTCCATCCAGACAACAAAATGGAAAACTCTTACATATTGGATTCATACTACAGATTTTCAGCATGACAGTAACCACCCATCTCTTCAGAGACTATATCAGATCTTCATCAAAAAGTAAGGCCATTCATATAGAAGGGAGCCAAACATTTCCTATACTTTGATCAGTCATCCCCTATATATGATAACAACCAGTATAAGACTAAAGAAACCTTTTGAGAATCAGATGATGATAACAATGTGAACTAAATACAAAAGGATTCATCATTCATGCACATAATAAAATGCTGACATCAGTCCCCTGCATTTAAGACATCTGATTATTTGTCAGATTTTCACTGAACCAAGAACCAACCAATGCAGAGGAAAAAATTTTATAGCAGACAATCCCGCTCCCACCCCATTCATGTTCTGCAGCAAAGAAGCACTCTCAGAACATCTAAATTGTATGAAAAGTAGCAAAACCACAATCTTGCAAACAGGACATGTTTCTAGTTTTAAAAATGAAGGCCAAAATTAGTATGTACTTTTCTCACCAGTTAGTTCAGTGCATACACCATGTTTAGAGCAGTATTATTTATGAAAAGGTACATTTATTCAAAGTGAATACAAAACATGGTTTGCACCTTTAGATAGTACTTCTTGTGTTCTTCATGATACTGTTTTGTCAGAACATTCATATTAACACCATAATGGGCTTCAGTCTCTTCAACAAAGTTATACCAGTCATTCATTGCACATTCCAAGTCATTCATTTTCTGGTCTCCTAAACCACTTCTGATAGGTGCTATCCACATGCGAGCATGACTTGGGTACCTGAAAAAGAGAGAGACCTCTCATATCAGGTTCAATTGTATTGAGACGGAGTGTCAAGAGTACTACCTATTCAATATCATTATGTCAGAACAAGACTAATAATTCTTGCAACCAAAATTCTAATATCGTGAAAGCACAACTTGTTATGGATGCAAAATAATGCCCGACTCCACTATTGAAAGTACACAACACTGCCTTCATCAGAATGACATAGCAAATAAAAGGTTACTATCAGGCCTCGCAAAACACGTTCAGCTCACTTCAACAGAAATTGGGATTTCTCATGGTACCATCCGAAATATTAATAAGTTTTAGAACAAAAACTAGATTTGATGAATTACCCTTTCCAAACTCTTAATCAGCATTATAGTGCATACGATAAGCCTGGCTTGAACTGCAGTACAAGCAGGAATTGGCCAGCTGAGGGAAAATACTCAATGAACAACTGGAGATTTCTAAGCTCTGATTCTTAGTCTTTTTTCCCTGGATCTAGCTTTATTGACTGCATAGATAGGAAATTTACAAGGTTAACTGAATATCAGTGACATTATCCGATTGCCTTCTATGCAACAAGATCATGGTAAAATCAATTTCAATGCAGATGACATAATGCATAGCAATTTCTTGTCAATAATGTCTTCCAATAAATCACAAAGAGACGCTAGATCCACTATCTAAATATAGGGAAATATATACTTTCACCCCCTCTAGTTTTTGTGCAAAACACTTGGCCTCCAAAAATGTAAAAAGTGTGTCAATTAGCCCCCATAAATTATTTTATTGTGCCAATGTGGTCCAGCCCATTAACTGCTCTTTGATGTTGTTGACAAACACAATTGATAGAATAAATTCACTCTATTTAGTAGCCATTAAAAAAAACACAACCCTCTCTCTCTCTCTCTCTCTCTCTCTCTCTCTCTGTGTGTGTGTGGAAACCACCTAGTGCCCGTCTGCTCCTTGGATGTTGCCCACCTCCCCTTCGCCTAACCAAGTCATTGTCATCGCCATCATCCTCCTCCCAGACCTCCCCCTACCCCACCCACTATACCAGCATATTCAATGGTTCCATTATCTCGCTCATTGCCAACCTCATCAAGCCCTTCTTCTAACTGCTTCCCCTTGCCGACCCCATACACCCAAGCCATGACAACAAATACTTGTGCAACCCCATGTGCCCTTCTTCTTCCGTTCTCCCCCCTCTCACCTCCTCCCCACTACATCATCACCTCGCTGCCCAAGCACCTGAAGATAGCCAAGGTGGAGTGCATCCACTGGTTCGTCCTTGGCCTCAGTGACCTCAACTGCAACTGTGACACTAGACAAAATGTAAGCTTTTTCGATGAGTAAGTTGGATTCAAGATGACTGGCCCAATCACAAGGGGATTTCTTGGAATACAATCCAGCCCAAGGTGTAGATAGGAATGTGCAGTCAAATTGCTTGATGTTTTGCTTTGTTCCTAATTTGTTGGTGGTTCTTACTTTTTGTGGTTATTTGGATTGTGTGGTGGAACTAGCATAGATTTGATTGGGAAAGCATGCATGTGGATGGGTATTTTCTTTTGCTAGGATGGGATAAGCAACGAAGTGAAGAATAGTTTTGTATCCTAAAGGATGGGATGGCAAATGCCAGAGTAGGGTTGAGGGGGATAATCCACATTGTTTGAACCCACCACAAATAATAACAAGTATAATGAGTTATTCCTATCTTGGAAGGTTGAATAGGGATAGATAGTCACATTAATAATAGACTGACCAATTGGCAGCAGCAAATGATGGTCTACATCGAACCATCAGTGACAGTAGTGACCTTACAATTGCAAAGATGCCCAAGGAGATGACAAAAGTCAGTGATGAAGGTAGTGAAGGAGGCACTGCTTAACAAGTAACACCACATCAACCTCTGACAGTTGGCATCCAACACCAACTCTTATGTGTCCAATCATAAGCCTCAACTACAAGCTCATCAAGAATGATTTCTGTGAGTAGAACCGGTAGAGCCATGGCCACTTCCCCATCTTCCATTACATCACCCACAAGTGTCCCTTTGCTTCCTCATTAGCACCCTTGCCAGCATTGTTGGCTTCTTAGACAACCTCACATTGAGAACATTACTGATCTTGAGTTCTCCATAACTTCAAACCACTGCATAAATCCAATCAAAATCTTTTTTTTTTTTGATTGTTAAAGGTCAGTTTTTTTTTTTTTTTTTTTGAATGTAAAAATTGGATTTTCTTTATCACTGATTTGGGTTTCTTAGGTTGGGTGGGTATTTAGAGTTGTTGAGGACGAAAATTGAATAATTAAAACGTCGCTTATACAATAAGGGAAGGGATATTTTGGGAATAACAAGGTTTATTAGTTATGTGATGACCATTTGATAATACTGCCCAAGTCTTTCTCACCAAAACTTGAGGGGGCCAAAGTGTATTTTTCCCTTAAAATATAGCAAGATTATGAGAATGAATTATGGCAGCTAACTCATTGAGGCCGAGCCTAAATTTTTATAGCTTAAAGTCTAAGATTCATGTATTTTGTTTGAATACATAAGAGCCCATGCAAAAAGAAAAGAATAGAGTATCTTCTATCATGTCTATGCTTAAAAATTAGCGTTTTCCTTTAAAAGGTAAAAAAAATCATGGGGAGCATGCACAAATGCAAAAACAACTATGCGAGAAAGCAACATCTATGGTTTAGTAATATCATGTGTCCACCAATAGATACTGCTACATAGTGTTTGACATTTAATTACTAGATAAGAATACTTCCCTGTCTTGGCAAAGATAAATTAAAAAAAAAAAGAAATGGATTATCTTCTCCCTCTTTCAACAGAAAAATCAAGAAGAAAGTCACTCCTCTTTACTTGAAGTAAATGCACTATCTTTCTTTCCTCTATCCAATCTTTGCATCTATATAAAAAGGGAAGAAGATCCCATTTCCTGTTTCCTAATGAATGAAAGGAAGGTAAACTGAACAAATACAACTCCCTTTTATCTCTTCATCTCTTCTCACACATCAAAGCTCTTTCTTTCCCTTCTTGTTATATTTGCGCTCTTGCATGCACTTCTTAAATCCTCTTTTTACTTATGGCAGAAGAAATTCTCTTTTTCTGCTTTACATGTGATCAAATAATTTTCCCTGCATTTTGCAACATCTGACCTTTTCCAAACTATGCAGTGGTGGGAGTCTTGTTGGTGCAGCCAAGAGACCCTATAGAAATTCTTTTGCTTCATGAGATCAAAGTATCATAGTAAAGGGAACAACTCCTCAATGATTTTCAATCTCACACCTCTTGTCTCTTCAGGGAAGACTCAAAACTTCCAACCTCATATCAATAGCCTCTCAAGGGATCACGGTCTTGCACAATGTCAAGCAAGGAATTTTTCCAAGCAAGGAATTGAATATCTTCAAAAATTTTATTAATAAATACTTCATGTCAAGAGATTACAGCTAGGGTCTACTATCTATAAAGTGAAATATCATAAAGTCAATAAGCCTTTGATGCAATTTTTTAAAGAAAATAAAAGAGATAAATATCAAATAAAAATCTAAAATAGATTCCTACCTCGTAGTTGATTCCTAACTCATCCAATATGAATTTATGAAAGCAATAAACATAGAAATTTGAACAAATTTTTTAAAAAAAAACCTTTAAATTAAAATGATAGAATGGCATTTTCAAAATTTTCTATAAGTTTATCAACATTGATGCATCTACGATAAATTGCCCATAACTTACTCATTTGACCTCCATTTTGGGTGATTTAAGAAAGTTGAAAAGCTAACTTGATGTTGAATGTTATAAAAGTTGAGAAGTGATTTAAAAAAGTTGAAAAGCTAACTTGATATTGAAGGTTATAAGAATGGATCTACCCAAAAACTTTAATTATATTGATGCTATCGAAACTTCCTTTTCGACTAATATACATCATATTGTATTTATTGACACAATTAAAGATGAACTTCAAAATTTATGCTCATTAAACACCTACAAATTAAGTGTCACCTTGTATTCTTCTTTGAAAAAATGCTTATTAGTTGGTTAGGGTTCTAAAATATATTCCATTCCACCATCTTAACTTACTATGAATCTCAAAAGATTGCCCTTGAAGCTCATTCAGACATCGCTTTCGATGCAACCATACTTTCTTTTTGAGCTTTACCAGTCCTCTATCACATAAGCTTCTATGATGAGTCCTCTTTTTTAGGCATTAGAATCTCTGATTAGATAACTAGTAGAGATGAAAATCTCTTGACTACATCACTCCTGCATTCGAATGCCCTTTATCACAACATCTAATCCTTGAACAATTTTTCTTGCTAGCACCTTAAAAGACAGGTGCTCTTAGTATTTTCTCACTTTCTCACTCCTGAGTCCTGACTCTCTTCACTCCACTATACTTAAATTGATATATTAAGATTTCATTAATGGCCCTTCACCACCCTAATCTTTATTCATTTCAAATACAGATTTTCCATCTCTTTTGTCAAATTTCAAATCCTGCAATATTGTGGCAATATTTGAATCTTAAAGCATGAAGTACTTCACATGAACTTCTTAACCCAAGCCATATGCCACTGCACACTTTTCCACTGAGCATTCTGATGTTTTTAAATTGTCTCCGCTTGAGGCACAAGGCAAAGCTTAATGAAAAATTTATTTTCCCGTGAAATATTTTCTGAAAAAAGTTTTCCTAAAAGGAAGGAAAAGAAGACTAGAAAACAATACCACCTTCCCCATGATATTTATTTTCCGATACAAGGAGGAAACATGAGTGAGCCCCACACGTAATTAATGTGGGAAAATGAGAGGAGAAAAGTTTTTCCTTCCATTCCCCTACAACCAAACGAGGGGTAAAAAAGTTTTTTTCCTCTCTCTCTCTCTCTCTCTCTCTCTCTCTCTACACACACACACACACACACAAAATGGTTGAGGCTTCTTATGATGAAATTGATCCGTAAAGTAATGAATGTTTTCTTTGAACAACTGCCAAGCCTATTGGATCTACATTACATGTAGCTTAGGAATTTCTTTGTGACATGTAAGTTGTACGATAGATTAATTATGATGTCATAATTTAAGGTGGCATTAGGGGTGTAATTGAGTCGAAACAACTCGCGAGTAGCTCAAAATCAACTCAAAAAATACTCGAAACCAACTAGCTGCTTATCGAATCGAGGTCCAGCTACTCGAGTATATTATCGAGTCAAGTTCGAGTATTAAAATACTCGTCTCGAAAAGCTCGCAAGCTTAATCGAGCTTACATAATTTTACTATTTTACCCTTATAATTATACATATTTAAAACATTGTCCTACCTATATAAAACTCCTTTGAATTTTTAGTTAAAAACATATTTATTTTAATTAAAAATTATTTTTAAATTTTTACACAGAAATTCAAATCGAGTCAAGTCGAGCTCGAATATAGAGTATTTCATCGAGCTCGAGTTTAAGCTCTAAATAAGAAACTCGATCGAGCTCGAGTCGAGTTTCGAGCTTCAAATTTTAAAATCGAATCGAACTCGAGCTTAATGCTGTATCGACTCAACTCGATTACACCCCTAGGTGGTATAGAAGCTAGAAAAAGTAGAATAGGGTTAAAATTTTAGAATTATATCAAGAAATTAGACACAGTCATGTCAAATGAAACCATTTTATTTATATGTCAATTGACAGTGCAATTATTTGTTGTAGTGACCTTACTCTCTAACATTTTTATTTCAATTTTTCCTTTTACTTCCGATTACCAAGTTTTTCACTAACCTTTCGATAATAAATAACAAGGTCACTTGTATATTTCCTCTTTGACATATATTAATGCTGCTTTCTATATCTAGAAGCACAGGCATATGTTAACCACTATTATGGTCTAACTTCACGTTTGGCCATCATCTTTTTCCTCTGACACATAGGAGAGGCAGAAAAGAGTCCTACCTTTTCTTGGGTGGAGGCAGAAACAAACCTAGGTGTCTCGCATCAATGCTTAGAGACTTTATCGGTCAAAAACTATTTGCCAAAAGGTTGATGTCAGGATAATAGCTGGTCAAATTCCTCCAATGTGGAACCTTTTCGATCTAAAGCCGTGCTCCATACCAACCTTTATAAAACGTTCCAAACCAAAATCTTATTACTTACTAGTTTGATCAACATATAATGACAACATCATAAACTGTCCCCTCTATAAGCATGGTCAAACAGCTGGAAAAGCTAAAGAACTACAATATTTGTCTCTTTATTTTAACTATTTTGGTTTGGACAGCTTGTTACAAGAAAGGGAAGATTATAGAAAGATAGGATGGAAACCGAAAAAAAAAAATCAAGAGCTACATGCCGAAGTGATGACAAGTGTCAAAGTAATGCAACTAAAAAAATTGAGGTTAGACTAGCATATCCGTTTGTATAGTATGTTATCACTAGAAGAAGTGATAATGGAGCATTACAGCCATATTGTCATGTAAGAATAATAACAAACCAGCCATATTGGGGAAAACTGAAATATCCAGACAAACTTGAAAAGGGCCAGAGTGGATATTGCTAATTCTTTGTTTGGAGAAAAAGAACTCCACAAGTTCAGCAGTCCTTGATTGGGCCAGTGCCTATGAAAATTCTCTCACATATTTATGGTGGACCCACCAAAGATAACATAGTTTTCTTTCTAGACTTGCAAAGACCGTATTTTTTTTTTCGCTTTTTGTCTTTCTATTTGTCTGTTTGATATTGCACTGTCCGCACTCATTGCATGTGTTATATATTAGACAAATAAGATGTCCAATATTTTTAAGGTCAGTATAAAGATGGAAATAGCCTGGATCACAAAATGGAAAAAAAAAAAAAAGCACCGAAAGTACAACTGAAAATAAGAACTCGCGTGCATTAATAGAGAAAGAGCATTGGCAGCTTACATTATTCCATCAGGTTTCAGCCAACGGTCACGCGCGCATATTACGGAGTCAAACATCGATTCCCGCAGAAGAAAATACCCCATCCACTCCGAGATTATAACATCAACTGTAAACAAAACCATACCCATAAAATCAACCTAAAATTTATAGTCCTCTGTAGAAAAACAAATCAACGAAGATGATTATTGAGTTCTTGCAGTCACGATGTGAGTAACCAATGACCTTTCTCAGGCAAGACAACCTCCTCCATTGAACCTTCGATCACTTCAACAATGTCATCGACATCGTTCGCCTTAACAAGCTCACGGGCATGGTCAGACATCTTGGTAGCTTCGACAGCATACACCTTCTTCGCACCAGCTTGCGCACACCAGATTGCAAGAATACCACTACCCGTGCCTACATCCAGTACGACCTTTGTTTTCCACCAAATCACCAAATTAGACCCCAGTTTTTCAAGAAAAAAACTTAATTATGCAAAACCCTAGGTCATGGAATCTTGATAACTGGAGTTAAATCTTGGGAATACAAGAAGAAAGAGAGCAGAACAGGAAGAAGAACGGAAGAAACGGAAGAGAAGAAAGAGAGCAATGGACCTTTCCACGGAAGTGGTGCTTGTTCTGGAAGACGGCGTTGTAGTAGGCGTCCATCCGGACACGGTCGGAGAGCATCTCCTTCTGATGGTAAAGGAAGGCATAGGTGCAGAAGTAGTTGGCGAAGTCCACGCCCTTGTCCACGACGGCGCCATCACCGGCAGCGACCTTGCTCGCCGACGGATCCGACAATCCGTTCGCCGTGCTCGCCATCGACGCCGCAAGGGCTGCGAACAGAATAGAGTGGGGAAAGAGAAGAGAGAGGGAGGAAAATAGCTTAGGCCGGGAGAGGCCCCTTTTATGCGCTAGGGCTAGTTTCTTTTCATTCGGTGGGCGGGAATGGAGCCTATTTGGAGGTCCAGTGACATCCGTCTGATTCTCATCAGACCACGGATGGAGGGTAACGACTAACGAGGCTTGGGTGCGTGGTCGCTTAAATGAAATAATTTTGGCGTTCAATGACATATATTTTATTGTTGATCTTTTCTTTTTAATAGCGCCATGATAGCATGTCGTCAAAGCCAAGAATGGATAAGGGTACAATTTGGGTCGGATTTAATTTGAATTCGGTTCATCAAACTCAATTTATGACCGTATTTAAACTTATATTTATCCAATCCAAATTCGAAAGATTCGAATTTAACTCGGTCTGATTTGCAATTGACCCAGATTAAGATTGACCACAATCCGAATCCAAAATAACCCGAATCCGAGGATTATTCGAACGAGGTAGTTTATCGGTACTAGATTTTTGAAAGCGTTGAAGGCGCCAATCGGATGACCAATTTGAGAGCGAAAAGGGTAAGACGTCGAAGGCGAGAAAAAGAACAAACATAAGTTGGATTACTCACATATTTCATTTCACTTTTCACGTACAGTTATGCGTTCGGCAAGGAATTTTATTTTCACATCTTTGGGATTCATAATTGTTGTTTATTTACTTTGAAAAAAAAAATTCTCATCAACCCGAATTCCAATCCGAAACTCAATCCGAACCCGATTTTTAAAAAGAGTTAAGATTGAGATTTTACAAATAGGGTTAGATTAAGATTATGATTAATATTTTATAAATAGAATTAAAGTTAAAATTAAGAGAACCTAAGTTTTTGAGCCCGAGTTGCATCCTTCCTAAGGACAATATTATAGGTTGATAAATATAGGCAAACAAAGAAACCGGAGGTACGTTTGGCCGAAGGGTTAACTCCAGTATTTATTTTTATCTTCAAAAAAATGGAAAGTACTCATGAAAATAAAAATTATTTTTTCATAAATAAGATTCTAAATAATAGAATACTGAAGACAGCCTTTTTTACTTTTTTTATTGCAAAATAAAAATTTCATTTTGTATCACTTTTTTTTTATTTTATATATATATATATACATCGCAAAATATTTGATCGCTTAATTTTTACTTCTTATTTTTAGAAGTAACTTTTTTTGATAATCCAAGATAACTTTAATACAGAAGTATTATTACTAATATTACGTTAATAATAATTATATTTATTATATGTATTAATAATTAAATTATTATTTATTAATAATATATGTTATTGATATTATATTAATATGCAATTAATGTTAGATTATTATTTATATCTATATATAACATTATTTATATCTAATATTACATTAACGTTACTGATAACATTATTATTATTTATATATATATATATATTATATTATATATATATATAATGAAAAAATAAATATATTTTTTAGAATATTTTATTTTTTAATACATGTTTGTATGTAACTTTATAATATATTATATGATACATTATATAGAATGTAATAATATTTTGTTATAAGATTATAATATTATAATATTAATTTAATATATTGTATTATAGTATTATGTTATATAAATATTAATTCTATATGATATGTCATATATTATAATATATTTGGAATATTGCTAATATATTATTACTTATATTGTAATATGTAATTGATGATAATATATTATAGAGTTATTATAATATATATATATAATCTATGTTATTATAAAATATTATTATTTATTTTTTATTTTCTTTGATTTTTTTAGTTACTCTTTTGAAAGATGTTATTTATAATGAAAATAAGAAATAAAAAATAATTTTTAGTTTTTACTTACCAAATGCATTTTTTCAAGATCATAAAGTAGAAAGTGAAAATTATTTTCAAAAAATAAATTAAAAATATTCTCAAAAACCAAATGTGGCCTGATTTTTTTTCATCTCTTTTTAAGATGTTATTAACTTCTAACCATATTTTTCTTTTTCAAATACATTAATAGAATTAAAAACTTGATTGTGAAAAAAAAAAAATCCCTTTTTTGTGCATGAAACACCTTAATTTTAAAGTCATGCTACAAATTTATGACAACATGAAGAAGATAACTTTTTAAAATTTTTACCCATTAGCAAATAAGGGAGATGCTAAAGAATAAATGCTCTTAAAACCTCAATTCTAAAATGATTTTACGGATTTATTACTTTGTATAAATAACTTTAGGTAGCAGGTGGCCTCAAATATGTTAAAACTATAATATTCAATATTGAATGTTAAATATGGTCTTTACCTAATTTTATTTTGATGTTTTTGTATCAAATAAAAACTCTTGACAGTTGAGATAACTATTTAATATTGATATTTTTTATGCTATATAAAATATGTTTATGTTATTAGATAAACTTTTTTTTTAAAAAAAAAATGTCTTTCCTTTTACTTCTCCACTCCTTCAATCTAGTTCCCCAGCCTCCTATTCTGCTCATCTTATTTACTCACTCTCTTGTTTTCCTCTTATCCTTACTATTATCTTTGGTATTATTACAATCACCACCTTAGCTCTTAATACTAATAACTCTATCTCTTTTACCTTTCTTCACTCCAACAATCTTTCATTTTCATGTAATCACTCTCCTATTCTTGATTTTTAGCCCTGATTGCTACCAATCCTATTTCCACTGTCATCTAGCTCACCTTTACTATCAATTTTTGCTAGAGAATATACAATTGCTTAGTCTTTGTCATCATCAACCCTTGCCATATTGTTTGACCTTTCATTCCAGAAAAAATAATGATGAAAGATATACTAGAAGTACAGTTTTTTAAATCAAATCAAAAACAAACTTTATCAAGGATTTTAATCTAAGCAGATCAATTAGTTGAACAAATATCTTTAAAATACATTGTCTGAAAATATATATTTTTGACATATACATACATATATATGTCTTCATGATAAATTATCTATTTCAAATATTGCCCTTTAAACAATATGGGACTACTGTCTACATTTTAGGTAATTACAATATAAAATGAAAATGATGATGAATAACCTATTTTTAAACAACCAATGTATATAACATAGGAAAAAAATGTAAAGCTTATTAAAATTTTTATTTTTTCAAATTATAAGTTTTAAAAATATTAAAAATAAAATGAAGTATATTTATGATTTTGGTTTTGCACCAGAGAAATGGAGAGTCATATTTTAAATAGAAAGAATTATAGAACTTCTTGACATTATTGAATTGTTCTAAATAGTAAAGTTTTCAAAACAAACAAAAGCATAAATGAAGTATATTTTATTTACACATCGAAGAGAAAAAAATGGGAAATATTATTAAAATATCTAAGCATAAGAACAAATGATAAGTATGCTTGATTACATATCTTTAAAATTTATATTAAAACAATCTGAAAGGAAGTTGAAGGTTCAAATCTCCTTTTTAGTATCTTTTAGGTGTAATTTTAAACCTACTTAACATGGAAGATGTGCAATGTTCTGAAATTCAATCAACGTGGTTCATCTTGATCCACTCCTAGACCTAGCATCGTTAGACTAATCCCACCTCAATTTGGTATAAAGCAAATAGTTTGGTATAGTCTGGGTAATTTTAGAACCTTTTTAGTTACATATTAGAATATGGCACATAATTGTAATATTGGATAAGATAGTATTCGTAATGTTTGATATGATCAACTCAACTTAACTAACCTTTATCCTCTAAACTATATGAGGTCGGCTATAAGAATTCTATTCTTCTATTTTTCTCGACTTAAGATCATACTTTATAAGATAATATTGGAAATAATCAATACATGTATAATGCAAAAAATACAAATTTACTATATATCTTTGCAAAGTTGCACATTTAAGGTTGAATTTATGTGATATTTTGATGGTGAACATTTATACTTTGATCTTGTAATGCTACGATATAATCATGTGTTGCCATGTTTGGAAGTAAAATGTTTTTTATTTGAAAGACATCTCACCAATAATATATAATTTTGAAGATTAATTTCAACATGCAAGAATGTTGACTCCCTCAACCTCTTTCTATCTATAATACACAATACAACATTAGTGATACATTCTATATTAATTTATTTTATTTTTTAGTCACTATGTATGTTATATTAAAAAGAGCATTAAGTGATATTTTGGACATAACAATTTTGCACATGAATAGAATATAAAAATTAAATTTAATACCCTATCATTAAAATATAACAACATGAATATTTTAATACATATTTTTAGAATATTATTATCACAACAAGAAATTCATGAAATAACAATGCAACTTAGCGA